>OZ026519.1:47031945-47631945 GCA_964019695.1 Loripinus fragilis | reverse complement strand
GGGGGTGTTCCAGCCTCCACTGCCAGAAAACAGCTCTGCCAATGTTGTTTTTTCTGTTTTTTAGTCTTCAACTTATTTTACAGCTTTACAGAGGATATCTAATGGTTATTTTAAAGAAAACTTTAATTTTCCAAGGTTTTAGAGGGGTTCCAACATTTTCCAGGTGGGGTGTCCATTTTTTTCCAGAAGGGGTCCGAATGCTAAATGCTATAGAGACCAATACAGCTTGTGATTTTCCAGGGGGTCTGGACCCCACTCTGGATCTGTGCATGTTTGGTCTTTACAGCATATCGCCAAATTGGAGGTTCAAGTCAGACTGCGCAGCTGCGCAAACTGAAGAGAACGCATAGCTTTTTTCATTGTGGAACTAGCGGATTTAAAATATTAACTACCACGACAACCTGTTGATCAAATAGCGGAGATTCAGATCAGGCTGCACACGTACATGCTCTGATTATTGTATCAGTTGCCCATGTTCGAGCTTTAGATTATCTTGTTTCCAGTTATTGTTTACATGTTATAAAAATCCTGAATGATTTCTCTGTGTAACGAAAGAATTGAGCTAATGGAAGCGATCTAAAGAAATGAGGGTGTATATTTTATCTCTATCAATTGAAAACAGGGATAAGAAGTGAGAATTTTATAGGCATGGAAGTTCATGAGCCTCATATTAAGCCTGCTATTTGGTTAGGCCTGATCTGGGCCCAAATTGTTTGTAAAAGTTAGTCACATGTTTATTCCACCACTGATATCAGCAAATAAATACACGTCAAATAGGTGGTCATAGGTGTATCCAGAATCAACCTGTGTACTGTTTTTGAGCAGCTACAGTTTACCTACTAGCGTCGTCTGCTATGTGAGTTTAAAGCTTTCAAAACGCAAGACGGCTACACAATCCACTATCACAAATTGTAATACGTATGAGGTATGTGTATCAGACTATACAAACACAAGCTTTTCGCTATCTGGGTTCGGTGCACAATTAATCGGTCCCATTCAATTCCATGTAAAAAGGCAGAATTCGAGCATCTGCAAATTTTTCCAGGACATTGCTTGGACTTTTTTCTGCCTGTGAGTGGCAAGATATGTCATTCACCTATCAAAAAAGTGAAAAGACAACCTACCTTGATAATCTCGTTTTCTCAGCATTCTCCATTCTTTGAGGAACAGTCAAAAAATCCGGGCTGAAATGCGACCGGCGTCATACGTTACCTGGGGAGTGCGTCGGGGAGTCTGTGACAAAATAGTCCACACAAAGATGCATTTTTCTGCATCAGCCTGACAAACATAGACCAATGTTGAATCACATGTACATTTAAAGTCGAATAAAGCACCCATTTACGCCATAAAGGGCCCAGAAACGGCAAGTGCTAAATTTCTAAAGGTACTATTTTCGTGGGCTACCAAACCGGAAAACTGTAATTGTGTACTAACACCATCTGGAATAGAATAATTAGACTGGTTCTCTCCCTTTAATAGCTTGTCAGCATATTAAGACAGGTAACTACTAGCCGCAATTGCGCCTACGTATAGCATAAACACTGACGTCATGAGTGACGTGGTATTGGAAAATACCCTTGACATAAAGTGCATTTTTTAAACAAGCCGTTTTATTAAGTTTATTTTGTCCTGAGATTTTATATATTTTTTTCTTTTACTTGATTATCAAATAATAGCAACTTAAAAAAACCTGAAGTTTGTGTTGAAAAATCTTTTCTGGAGCATGCGCAGTCGCATGAGTAGGATTCTCTACTTGTAATATGAATAGAGGATCTTACATGAGTGCTTATGTTTTATTGAATTTATTAAACTAGTTGGGGAAAAGAGATAAAATGCGAGGCTTGCTGAGCATTTTATCTCTTTTTCGCAACGAGTTTAATAAATTCAATAAAACAAGAGCACGAATGTTAAATTCTATTTATCATATGACAAACACTGAAATCTCATTTCTGGCGTAAAAAAGTTAGAATTTTGTCTTTTTGTGCGCAACGTTGTTATGGACGTCATAAAGTTTCCTGTAAATCTATAAACCACTAGTGGTTTATCGTTTTATTGCATGGCGTTATTTCACTCCCAGGCGCGACGTCATTTGATAATACACGTTACCTGACCCTAGATGGGTAGATCTAGGGGAGGGAACCAGACTATAGAAATATGAGAAAACGCCTTGCAGACTTGATATATTTACAGGCCAAGGGTCTCAACTTCGCTGATTATTTTTACTGCGTGGGCCTAAGGGCCCCATACAAATACACCAAAAAGATCGAAGAGCCCAGAGAATAATAATAAAACCAATATTATTCCCAATACAGTAAAAACTGTCATAAGCGGCCACTAATAAAGAACCCCAACAATTGTGTTTCAATGCCGATTATCGCTTAATGCAGGTCAAAATTATTGCAGAATGTTCCAAGGGGAGCATTCTGCAATGCTTTCGACCTCCATTAAGCTACTATTTTCCATTAAGACCTTGGATTTGTCTTTTTTCAAGTGGCTGCTTAAGACAGGTATTACTACCCACCAACAGGTATAGTTCTTGAAAAGTGCATTTATTTCTCAGTATAAAAAGATTGGTTATACCATTAATTGCGCGCCGGTGGGTCGAACACTAGACTCTATGATGGTTCCGACTTAAAGACTTATCTATACACGAGAGGGTTGGAGCCTGATTCCGTGTCTATGTCAGTCCCACTGTTGGATTTCTTTTGCTCCGGTATTCAGTTGTATGCACTGTGGAGTCCTTATCTTTGCTTTATCTTTTTTTGATTTTTACTTACTTGGAGATGATACATTGATAAATTAGGGATCCTTCATGCGAACCAAACATCTATGTATCTTGATCTGTGGCTGTTTTTTGTTACACAATACAAATCATCACTATTAAGCTTTGTGCCAAATTTCAGAATCCTAAATCAAGTAGTTGCTGAGAAATCTTTGACGAAAAAAAGTTTACAGACAAACAGACAGACAGACAAACATAATGACAGAAAAAGGCAAAAACTATATGCCCCCTATATACTTCATACGGGGTTTATAATTATTACTTTAAAAAGAGTAAGCCTGCAGCTATGAACATTTTTCGAAAAAAAAAATATTTTCTTTTTAAATCGTTTGTAAAAGTAGAATTAAGTTATCTTTTCACAATACATATGTTTACTATAGCTGAAAACTGCACGGAAAAGTGAATTATCTTATAAAACAGGTGTTTTTCTCTTGTTGGTAATTAATTGCGTCCCTCCAATAATTATAGACAGGTAATTTTAACATAAATGCTGTTGTTTGATACTCATAATTTGTTAAGATTTACGGAATTGGTAAAATGTATACATGAATTTTAGTTTTTTACGGTGTTCTCGAAAAATAGAAACATTAGTTCTAAAATTAAAAGATCAAAAGTTACAGACTATGCAGCTTTTAAAGGTTAAAATGATACGTATAGATATTCCTGTTAGCAAAATTGGCAGACATTTTCAAACTTGGGGGAGATGACGTCTTTCTGCATGTCTACACTAGCTATAAAATCCCACTTTTGGAAAAAAATCGCATATTCGACATCTCAGTAAGGCTGTCAAAATGTCATTTAAATAAGCGTGTCTTGAGATACATGTTTTGACATTTAATGGGAAAAGTTGATAACCTTCATCAGCAGCGGAAACAATTTTCAAACACCACTTGCATATAGGTCTTAAAGGCGTTGTTCTCTGCGTAAATTAGATAACCTTGAAATAAGATTTACTCGTTTGGCCATCATATGTGTTTTTGGTGTATATACAAGTAATTATCATTTTCCCTTTCTTTGATAATGTAACTGGTATGAATAAGTGAAATGCAGTCAATTATTATTGCATTATATACTGTTCACAAAAAGTAGGGGATATTCGAATATTAAAAAATATAACATTTTCCAAGCGAACGTCATAAGCCTGAAACAGCTAGAATTAATTTGCAAAGTCATCTCACGACCAATATGAATAAAATTTTCAAGGATTTGTCTGGTCACATAATTCTGAGACAACCATATTAAGACCTGGGGTAGCCTTTCATTTTTCAATATCACGATGACGGATTATGCAATGGCTATGCTTTTTAACAGAAAAATATGCGTTATTCAATATTTTTTATGTTCAGAATTTGTTTTGATCTCTTTGTCCTCAATTTCATGAATGTGAGGCTGAAAGCTGTCAATTTTTATTGAATTGTGTCATTTTTTGCATGTTTGTCACCGCCCTATCTCCTAGAAATAACAATTATGGTACGTGAAAAAAATCTTAAAAATCAAAGACATCCGTAAGGCATCTTTAGCATGCATTATCAAAAGCATGCTAAAAAATTTGATACTTTTTCGTGAAATTTGGGTCTTGACCCCTAGTTTCTTTGACACGCCCTTAAGGTCACATTACCCAATTTTCAGCCCTCAAATTAAACAGGAAAACTGGATTACATATTGCTCTATGAAAATACAAAATTATTTATGCGACAAATAAGCATTTTATTTTTTATACTTTTTTATGTCCCAATATCCCCTACTTTTTGTGGACAGTATATAACGAAAAAGCACAACAGCTGGACTGACCAACCGATATCACGTGATAAAGGTGATAAGGGTCTTTTGATCTCAAAAATGTCTTCGCTGTCTCAAAATCTGTCACTGAATTGCTACAAAATCTGTTTCGCCGAATGGCTTTGTTGTCAAATTGTCTTCTTCCCCTTCTTGGTATATGGTCCTTTCAGGTGTTTGTATGGACCATACAAACTCAGCCTGTACCTTTGTCGCAGACAGGTAGTGGTCTATCACGCACTGACCTGTCACCTTTTCTCCAGCATATTTTGGCTTTAGCTACATGTACATGTATGTGCAGATTTATATCATGATGTGCAAATGCTCTCACTATATAAATAAATTAAATTTCCGCAACTATAATTTAAATGTGTCAGCTTTATCAAGATAGAATTTGATAACGATTTAAACCAATACGTCCATGTATGTAATTTTATATTTGGCATGCGTTGATCCAAGAATTTTTGCCAAAACCACTTTCGGTTGAGCCTTCGGGAGTTCCCGTCATATAATAAACACACAACTCATAAACCCTCCCGGCCCAGTACTGGTTTCTGCCCATGGAAAAGTCACAAAAAAAAAATTGCCGGTGGGGGGGGGGGTGTTCCAGCCTCCACTGCCAGAAAACAGCTCTGCCAATGTTGTTTTTTCTGTTTTTTAGTCTTCAACTTATTTTACAGCTTTACAGAGGGTATCTAATGGTTATTTTAAAGAAAACTTTAATTTTCCAAGGTTTTAGAGGGGTTCCAACATTTTCCAGGTGGGGTGTCCATTTTTTTCCAGAAGGGGTCCGAATGCTAAATGCTATAGAGACCAATACAGCTTGTGATTTTCCAGGGGGTCTGGACCCCACTCTGGATCTGTGCATGTTTGGTCTTTACAGCATATCGCCAAATTGGAGGTTCAAGTCAGACTGCGCAGCTGCGCAAACTGAAGAGAACGCATAGCTTTTTTCATTGTGGAACTAGCGGATTTAAAATATTAACTACCACGACAACCTGTTGATCAAATAGCGGAGATTCAGATCAGGCTGCACACGTACATGCTCTGATTATTGTATCAGTTGCCCATGTTCGAGCTTTAGATTATCTTGTTTCCAGTTATTGTTTACATGTTATAAAAATCCTGAATGATTTCTCTGTGTAACGAAAGAATTGAGCTAATGGAAGCGATCTAAAGAAATGAGGGTGTATATTTTATCTCTATCAATTGAAAACAGGGATAAGAAGTGAGAATTTTATAGGCATGGAAGTTCATGAGCCTCATATTAAGCCTGCTATTTGGTAGGGCCTGATCTGGGCCCAAATTGTTTGTAAAAGTTAGTCACATGTTTATTCCACCACTGATATCAGCAAATAAATACACGTCAAATAGGTGGTCATAGGTGTATCCAGAATCAACCTGTGTACTGTTTTTGAGCAGCTACAGTTTACCTACTAGCGTCGTCTGCTATGTGAGTTTAAAGCTTTCAAAACGCAAGACGGCTACACAATCCACTATCACAAATTGTAATACGTATGAGATATGTGTATCAGACTATACAAACACAAGCTTTTCGCTATCTGGGTTCGGTGCACAATTAATCGGTCCCATTCAATTCCATGTAAAAAGGCAGAATTCGAGCATCTGCAAATTTTTCCAGGACATTGCTTGGACTTTTTTCTGCCTGTGAGTGGCAAGATATGTCATTCACCTATCAAAAAAGTGAAAAGACAACCTACCTTGATAATCTCGTTTTCTCAGCATTCTCCATTCAATGAGGAACAGTCAAAAAATCCGGGCTGAAATGCGACCGGCGTCATACGTTACCTGGGGAGTGCGTCGGGGAGTCTGTGACAAAATAGTCCACACAAAGATGCATTTTTCTGCATCAGCCTGACAAACATAGACCAATGTTGAATCACATGTACATTTAAAGTCGAATAAAGCACCCATTTACGCCATAAAGGGCCCAGAAACGGCAAGTGCTAAATTTCTAAAGGTACTATTTTCATGGGCTACCAAACCGGAAAACTGTAATTGTGTACTAACACCATCTGGAATAGAATAATTAGACTGGTTCTCTCCCTTTAATAGCTTGTCAGCATATTAAGACAGGTAACTACTAGCCGCAATTGCGCCTACGTATAGCATACACACTGACGTCATGAGTGACGTGGTATTGGAAAATACCCTTGACATAAAGTGCATTTTTTAAACAAGCCGTTTTATTAAGTTTATTTTGTCCTGAGATTTTATATATTTTTTTCTTTTACTTGATTATCAAATAATAGCAACTTAAAAAAACCTGAAGTTTGTGTTGAAAAATCTTTTCTGGAGCATGCGCAGTCGCATGAGTAGGATTCTCTACTTGTAATATGAATAGAGGATCTTACATGAGTGCTTATGTTTTATTGAATTTATTTAACTAGTTGGGGAAAAGAGATAAAATGCGAGGCTTGCCGAGCATTTTATCTCTTTTTCGCAACGAGTTTAATAAATTCAATAAAACAAGAGCACGAATGTTAAATTCTATTTATCATATGACAAACACTGAAATCTCATTTCTGGCGTAAAAAAGTTAGAATTTTGTCTTTTTGTGCGCAACGTTGTTATGGACGTCATAAAGTTTCCCGTAAATCTATAAACCACTAGTGGTTTATCGTTTTATTGCATGGCGTTATTTCACTCCCAGGCGCGACGTCATTTGATAATACACGTTACCTGACCCTAGATGGGTAGATCTAGGGGAGGGAACCAGACTATAGAAATATGAGAAAACGCCTTGCAGACTTGATATATTTACAGGCCAAGGGTCTCAACTTCGCTGATTATTTTTACTGCGTGGGCCTAAGGGCCCCATACAAATACACCAAAAAGATCGAAGAGCCCAGAGAATAATAATAAAACCAATATTATTCCCAATACAGTAAAAACTGTCATAAGCGGCCACTAATAAAGAACCCCAACAATTGTGTTTCAATGCCGATTATCGCTTAATGCAGGTCAAAATTATTGCAGAATGTTCCAAGGGGAGCATTCTGCAATGCTTTCGACCTCCATTAAGCTACTATTTTCCATTAAGACCTTGGATTTGTCTTTTTTCAAGTGGCTGCTTAAGACAGGTATTACTACCCACCAACAGGTATAGTTCTTGAAAAGTGCATTTATTTCTCAGTATAAAAAGATTGGTTATACCATTAATTGCGCGCCGGTGGGTCGAACACTAGACTCTATGATGGTTCCGACTTAAAGACTTATCTATACACGAGAGGGTTGGAGCCTGATTCCGTGTCTATGTCAGTCCCACTGTTGGATTTCTTTTGCTCCGGTATTCAGTTGTATGCACTGTGGAGTCCTTATCTTTGCTTTATCTTTTTTTGATTTTTACTTACTTGGAGATGATACATTGATAAATTAGGGATCCTTCATGCGAACCAAACATCTATGTATCTTGATCCACATTAGAACTAAGGGTGAGGTAGTTAGAACAGCCTCGCGGAGACAATCTATCGAGCTTGCACGACTCGTGTACAACACAAAGCATCAGCATGTCTGCGAGTTTTTGGCATAAAACTATATCGTAACCCTTGGAGCGCCAATCACAAGGGTCGTTTTGCCGTCTGTCGAAATAGCTAAGAAGAGTCCTGGAATAACAGTGTAGACCCAGATCGGGCTGTACCGGTAGGATCAGTCTGATCCGTGTCTACAATGTTTGCCTTTATCTCATAAATTTAGTAGTATTGTTAGCCAATGCGTTCAGCAGATGACCTTGCAGACAACATTTTCAAAAGCATTTTGCACGCGCTTTTGGGGTTAATTATAGCATGGCATATGCTCGTGACTGCTTGAGAGTGTAGTCTCATAGAGACTATCCTGTCGAGACTATAGCTTGAGAAAAGAACACGTAATACCTACCATCATGTCGAATGTAATTATTATTCCATGCTAATTGTTTATTGGTTTAAACACTTCACCATTAAAACTTTTATGTCAAGTTTAAACCCTTTTAACATTGCAGACTCGGGTAAGATGCCGCAAAATTGGTATTTCGTCTGAGTATGCACTGTCTACCGCAATAGTACACAAATTCCATTGTAATGCAAAAAAAAGGAAGACGCGGAAGGCTAGGAATTCTCATGTACAGGTAAACATTATAGCTTGGTGGATCTAGACGTAATTTCAATGGGCGAAACTAGTAATCTCTCTAATAGCATTATTTAGCCAAGTTTCAGCTGTCGTCGGTTTTATATATTTGTTTATTGTTTTTTCCTTTAGTTGTATTTTGGTATTCGGAAAATCATGTCTTGAAAATTAGTTTTCTACGTAATTAATGAAATGACATGTGATATCCCAAGATCTTTTCTTGCATTTGCAAGATTAAATCAATATAAGTCTGGGGTCCTTTTTGTGGGACATGGGCAAACATTGCAGACCCAGATCAGACGCTGCAGAAAGCAGAGTCTGGTCGGGATCTCCACTATTTGCTTACGTAGTGTTCCATCAAAATTTGAATGAAAATGAAAAATACCATCCAACACGCCTAAAATTGGAAAAGAGCATGTCCTACTGATAAGGGTAGGAGGGTCTATTCGGCTTATATGGGTTAATCTTTGGATGATAATAATCATAAGTTGTATGTTATCCTTTGACCCCTTCTTGTATTTCGTTTCGACAAGATCGGGTCTAGGGATTTACATATTCCTCAAAACTTACAAGTATCCTTTTTTCTTAGTAATATTTGAATCTCTTTGTATTTGAATTTAAGTCTAACACACGTATCTATCAACTTATCAAAATTAGTTTAAACAATATTTATTTCGAAAGTACAAAGCATGTCTCAACAATACAGTAATATATAAGCAAATAACAGGACTTGAAAACAAGCAATACTGCTTATATGAATCATTTCCTGCGTGGTATAAGCAATGTGAATGGCATGCCAAGTTTATAGCTGGTGCAATATTTCAAAGTATAATTCTATAATTAACAACGTCATATCGTCATTTTGGTAACGTATCAGCGTCCATGTGTTTTGCACAGGACGCTCAAGCGTTATCAAAATTCTTGGGGGGGGGGGGGGGGTTCTCTAATAAAACTAGACTCAGCCTCCAGTTGATATTTTGATAGACAAGAAATTACGGTTATAATTATATTTTCTCTTAAAACAGAATCCTGATTTATATTCAAGTAACTGATATTAGAGCACATATATGATTTCTATAGTTTTTGTTGTGAACAATTTAAGACTTTGTTGTCAAATCATGCATGTTTTGTGACCAATTTTGAATCTCTTATCATTTACATGTATGTATGACAAGAAACTGTACAGTTTACGTCAATAAAATATATGATCTGTTCTGTTCTGTTCTGGTACCGTTAAACTTGTTTGAGCCATCCTGTAATGTCGATGGTGGATTTTTTTTTGTTATTTAAGTTTCATGTTTGTTTTTATTACGCTATCTTGTCTGTTCTTTGCGGGCTTAAGATCACCTGTTCGGAAAAGACTCGCTTGTGTATTGTGGTTTCTTGTGTTTTGTCACTTTCCCATATGGCGTCTCGGGTCAGGTGTGGTACTTGATTGAATCGATTTCTGACTTGGCGTTCCTAACTACTTTTTATGTTACTTCATGCAGTGACGTTCACAACTTACATCTATAGGTCACTGATTCACGGTGCCCATCCACACATTCGTTATACTTCATTATACATGTACTATCATTCTTAAAGGATTAGTTAGTGGATATGATTTTGCTAGCGCTGTTATTAAACAAAATTTGTTAATCTCGCATGGATGCTTCTTAACTAAAAGCAATTTTTATCACAATATAATCAAAAAAAAAAAAAAATACCGTGGTGAAACAAAGAAACCATCTCTTTACGATACGGACAGTCAAGCTTAACCAATATATGCCGAATGGATTTTCCCATCGCTATCAATTGGATGAGTTTAATTCCAATTTAAGGGTTGTTGGGTGGTATTTTTCATATTTATTCAAATTTTAAGGGAAACTTTTGTTTGCAAACAGTGGAGAACCTGATAGACGCCGCTTTTGTCGGCGTCTGATCTGGTTTGCACTGTTTGCCGGTGTCTCAACAAAAGGACGCTGCGCTAATAGGGTTAAAACGCTACATGTTGTACGTGAGCCACGTTTAGCGCATCAGGCACTGACCCACCAATTAATGAAATTACTTGATTAATGACATTATTTTTTGAATTAATTGACTACATCATGTTTACAGTAGAGACAAGATATTTTTCACAGCTCAAAAATGAGTGCATACGCTTCTCTTGAATAACATTCCTGATGATAATGACCAAATGGTTAAATCAACATACTTTTTTGTCTTAGCTTCAAGTGCGTTTTCTGCTTTTTTTGTTGCTTTGTTATAAGATGCATTATTTTCCTTTTTATATTTTGTTGAGTCCTTAAGTCTGTTTTATCTCTTTTTTATCTTGATTTGTATGTACTATTGGATGACGCGTCGATTAGTTAGGGATCTTACAAGCGAACGAAACATCTATGTTTCTTGATCCACATCAGAATTAAGGATGAAGTTAGCGCTGTTAAACGTGTTAAGCCCTCCAGTGACTTATTTTTACTTACCGTTCCAATTCGGTGCATCTTTAAATTTGTGGATCCTTTTGGTTATTTATGCTTCACGTTTGTCTTTAGTATAACGTCTTGCCTGTTCCTGTGCGCGTTGCATTTGCGCACCTTTTGCAATTAGCGATGATATCTTTTGCGCACATATTGCGATTTTATTTGCGCACTATTTGTACACCCCCAATCAGGGGCAATTAGTGATTAGTGGCCGAGAAACGCTGACTTGCACAGGTAACCAATCATACAGGTAACCATTCAGGTGAAATGCGTATTGGATGATTTTGTCTTTTCTTTGAATTGTACTCACAAGCAATGCATTGTTGAGCTTACATCTGTTTCGTAGTCACTTTCATATTTGAACATGGATTTTAAATTGTCAGAAACAAATCTAGGGAATGAATGTATAATTTTTGATCACTACAAACTACGTTTATCAAAAACCTTAAAAGAAGTGGTATTTTAAATTGGAGATGTGCAGTTAAATCCTGTAAAGATCCTTTATAACAGATTCTGAATGCACCGAAATCAATGAAGTAAATGCTAGCGATGCCATGCATCTGACAAAAGAAAGGTTGAACGCCAGCAAAAACGTATTAATCTGAAATAGAAAGCCACGGAAAGTATAATGGCCAGACCCAGCAAAGTCATTCGTTCAGAGCTGCAACCGCGTGCTGAAGAAAGTTCGGCTAACGGAAGGCTTAAGAATGCTCAATACACCTTTATAAATGTATAACTACCTGTAACGACTTTCAACTACCTTAATTACTCATAATCAAATTTTAATAAGGTGTGAAAAAGGTGCGCAAATGATATGCAATATCGTGCGCAAATGAAGGAATCAAAGTGCGCAAAAGATATACGGAAGTGCGCAAACGAAAAGCGCCGCTGTTCCTTGCAGCCGTGTGATCACCTGCAGGGAAAGGGCTGACCTCTTGGCTCTCTTGTCTATGGTGTTTCCTTGTGTTTTGTCGCTTTCCCATATAGTGTCAAGCGTCAGGTGTGGTATTTGATTGTATCGATTCTTGATCTTTGCCTTCTCTTTATTCTTGATATATCTGTACAATGAAGGATTCAATATGTCAGAGTAATCGAAGTATTGTAAGACTAGGAGGTCTTAGCATGCGTGGATCCAGAGAGGGGACAGGGGTCCCAACCCACCTTGAACAATCACAAAGTTATATGTTTCATATCAATACTGGTCCAGATCCCTTGTAAAATTACAAAATTAACAAGCCAACATTCAATGTTGAGTCATCATCGGCATGCCAGGGAAACGCCATTTAATTGGTTTTTTGCTGGAGGGCCGATGATGGCCCGCAGACAGTTGTATTTGGATCCTAAAAACACAGAAAAAACCGTTGTCAGAGTTGCAAACCAAACATCTATGTGTCTTGATCCACATCTGAATTAAAGGTGAGGTTGGAGCCGTTAAACCGGTTTAAGCCCTCCAGTAAAATATTTTACTGACCGTTCCAAGGCGATACTTCTTTTGTGGATCTTTTATGTTTTTGTTCTGTCTTGTGTTTGCTATGTCTTTGTGCGCGTCTGTTTATATGTGCTTTGTGGTCACCTGCTGGGAAAGGGCTGACCTCTTGGCTCTCGTTTGTGGTGTCTAATTGTGAGTTTGTCACTTTCCCATTGGTATCCTGGGTCAGGTGTGGTACCTGATTGTATCGATTCCTGATCTTTGCACCCTTACTTACTTGGATCCCCTCTGACACAACTTTCTGGATCCGTGCATGCCCAACATATGCTTTTATATTTGTGTATATGATTTATATGTTCAAAATAACAAAGGACCTCGGACAGTCTCTTATTTAATTTGGGTAAACTTTGAGAGACTGTGCCTAGGATAATGCATACTTGAAAACTGTAATTGTGTGCTTAAATCAAACCCTTACATTTAGTGCACATAGCAGAATAAAACATTTTGAAAATATTGCAAATTAATGCCAGGACCTTTGGGTTAAGGGTGAGGGTATTTTTTGTGACCCACTTTAGTTTCACTGGGTATTCATCTAAATACATTGAAATATAGTGTTTGTAGCATATAACTTGAGGCGAATGTGATGCGTTTGCAAACATTTCGGGTTTAAAAGATATAATTGCTTCTTGAAATGACTTTTGACTATTACCTGTAAATGTCTAACACAGTGATTTATGCATGTGATTTTTCAAATTCAATCAGTTTGACCTGTTCACTGATATGTATCATAACTAAATACTGTATACATGCCATTGTAAATTCATATTAAGCAACAGGTGTCTACAAAATGAGCGACTAATGAGCTTTAATAATAAATTGTTTTTGATCATTTTGAAAGCCTTCCCCCTTCTGACCAATCAAGCAATTTTACACGATGTGAGTAATGAAACACTACAATTGTGTGGGGAAAGATTACTTTGGCCACATGGGGAAAAGCACTTCAGTAAAACGTTTTCTATTATTTATATGCTGAATAGCAATAACTGATTTTCAACCCATGTTTAAATTGGTAGTTGTCCAATTAGAGATAATTCAAGATTGAACCAACTATCTTTTTCATGTAAAAATATCATCTTCTTTGAAACTTTTCGCTGGCAATTTTTATGGACAAACCTTCATTAAGACTGTCAAAGCACCTTATAAGTATTTGATTTTAACAGACCGAACCGTCCATAGTAATGCAAGGATATATGGAAACACAATGATTTGATCTTGCTTTTGTGGGGTCTTAACTATTTTAATATAAAGATTGTTGATTGAATTGAGTTTGATATAATAATCAATTGTAATAAATTACCTTCTATTCCATAAATCAACATCGCACGGGCCATTGTTGAGAAACATACAGTTTACCAACGACAATAACCACAACTGTATGCAGAAAAATAACAACTTCATCCTGCTTGAACGATTGAATGAGCTTAGAGTCAAATTTTGTTAACACAAATCGTTCACTGACTTATCTTTTAAGAAACATAAACTCTATGACAAGATAGATTATACATGTAGGTACGCCAACCCGAAAGCAGCAATCGAAAGCTCATACGAGCCTACCAAAAGGCTTCTCTGTCAACAAAACAATTATTTGAAATTATTTAACGATTAGACCAAATCAATTACAGCTATCTATCTTTGCGTTACAGTTGCATATACATGATAAGAACATAGTGTTGATGCATGTGCGATAAGTGCCCTTATCCCTTGGTATGTCATATAATTATTACTCTTTGCATGCTAGGGAATTTGTCATGCTTTAGATGCCGTCCTTTATTAACTTCTCAAAATATAATGATTCCAGGAACGCTATCAGAGTGTCAAACAGTTTGGATCCAGATCATGCACAACGTTTTGTTGGGCCTGATCTGGGTCCTTACTGTTTGCATAAATTATCAGCAGACGACAAAGGACGCCGTTAGCAGGCAAAGGAACAATGTATACATATGGGTCAGTGACAGTGATAAGAGTTTAAAGCTACTGTATTCTTTGACTTTCGCTTACTGTAAAGGCGGCACCTCTTGAATGCGTAATTAGGACTGGTCAACCTTAGACATAGGTAAAAGCTGAAAATGAGGCATGGTTTTATTCAAAAGTAACTGTATCATCTTGCGCCATTATCTCAGTATAGTACAATACAATACAATATATTTATTCAGCATTAAACATATAACAATGTTTATAGCCTACACATTAACATATATTAATGTAGTGAAAACAACAACAATTTTCCTGAGGAGCATCTAGCATTTCTTCTGATATGTTTAGTGAATCATATACAAGCAGTCCGGATCCAAGTCAGGTCAGACAGAACGTTGGTCCTGATCTGGATCCACACTGTTTGACACCCCGACGTTTTATACTGCTGTTTTATAGGTCATGATTAATCACCAGAGCTGCCTTTTAAAACATGTTTGTAACTTGTGCGCTATTTTAATTGCTAATGAAGAAATGCCCAAAAGGGTGCTACCTTTATGCAAATACATGATATAAACTGAAGGTAGTTCTACAGTTTTACGCGATGTCATAAAATGTCAGGTCTGTCATTTATTAAATAGCTGGTACAGATCCAAGACCTTCATCTAGAAATGAAGGTCACAGGTATCCGTACCAGATATTGCAACAAAATGACTTGCGAACCACTCGCTCCCGGGTAGTCAGTCCTTTTTCGAAAGCGAAACAAAAAGAACTGGTTTGGATGCATGTGTTCGCAGAGTTGATTACTTGTCATGTCATAGGAAAGCCCACATATAAATAGAAAATTATAAATAGCTAGTTGTACTATAAATAGTTGTTCTATAAATAAAATTTCAATATGCAGCCAAGACCGGAATGTGTTTCTGTTTGCTCGCATGCCGCATGTATTCGCAATGCATAGTAAATATTCTACGGGATGTAATATTCCTCAGTGACAATGTGCAACGGAGCAGAGTAAGGTAATCCTTCTTTTGTGAATGGTCACCGTTTTGTGTTTTAGGTTTATTCAAATAAGTTCACACGTCCCGTGTGTGCTAGCTTGAATATTTTCTTACACGCACAAATTCCAGATAAGTGGATTTTGAGAACTCAGTGTATCAGCTATTAGTTGGGCTTAATAGAAGTTAATGACCCTGTCGATTTCCACCTCAGTATAGACGCAAAACACATTATTTAGTCTTTAAAACGCCAGCAAAATAACTGCATCTGAAAATGTCTATTTAACATAAGCATAGAGGCAAACATTGTGGACCCAGATCAGAAAATGTCTATTTAACATAAGCATAGAGGCAAACATTGTGGACCCAGATCAGACTGCTACTACATGAGCAGTCTTATCTAGGTCCACACTGTTTGTCTATTCGGCTTCAAATATTTTAGTGGACAACAAAAAACATACATTTTGTGATTATGCGCTTTAAGGGTTAATAAATGTGAGTTCAGTGTGTACTAAACGGTTTGGATTTTCATGAAATGCACGTACGTTTGCGCGGCCCTAAAAGCTTATTAACTCTTTACCAAATTATAAATAAAACCTGATTTCCCCCCCTTAGCAGATTGAATAGCCGAACCACGCCCAGATATGAATATGAAAGTTGCCGCCTTTACAGTAAGCAAAAAGTCTATTAATACTATGATGCATAATTACATGACTAACATTTTTTTTATAGAAACGAACAAATAATAATATTCGTTGCCAATTTACTCAATAGTCGTTGATGGCGTTACTTGGAGAAAGAGAGACACGATACTGTTGTGTGGTAAACTCTCACTTACCTGTAGCTCTGTTACATCGAACACCACTAACAAGCATTGTCTACAACGGTTCTCATCTATACTTTTAAAAATGCATGATAATATGACTTTATCAGTCACCCCTAATATTAACTAAATTGTTTCAACATAACCTAATAAACGTTTCCTATCTCACGGCATGTTACCTTTATCAGGTCAAGATGACGTTGCATTTTTAAATGACGTCGCTAATGACGCTGAATCAACACAAAAATAAAAAACACGTCATAATCGCTAGTTTGAAAAGTGTTCAACAATGGGTAACTGATAAATAGAATACCAGGTTCGCGTCTTTTAATATCAAGTTTACCAGGCTCGGCTTTGAGAACGCATGTTGAATCGCTCGGCAAGCCTCGCGATATCAACAAGCATTCTCGAAGCCTTGCCTGGTAAACATGATGATGAAAGACACTCACCTAGTATTCTCTTTATACCAATTCTCATAGAAACGGGTAAATAATGGGAATATTTTATTGCAGGTAACGGCAGGTATATATTGTAGGCGAAAGATACGTTGAAAGTGACGCAAAAACTTCTGCACAGTGTCCTATCGTCCTACCATTGAGCCAAGCTGACAATGACAATTTTTAATAAGAAAAAATACTTATTATGTTCACTTTGAATGAATCTGTGTTACCCATTTACAACGATGGATAAGGTCTACTATACTTAAGGAATAAAGAAACGCAACAAACACTTCAAGTCGTTGTAAGCATACGATATGACGCAAGTTTTTAGTGCAAATGATATTTATAAATAGGAGCAGTATGTGTCCGTCCAATTACAGCAGATTCAACGTAATTATCGATTATGTAATCATTTTGGTATGCGCGTAACCAGCCTAACCCCCCCCCACCCCGTAGTAAACTACTGAAACAGGGTCAAAAAAGCAAAGTTCAAATCAACCATCGGTTTATTGTTTTAAAAAGTCTTGGCATAGATTGTGGATCAAGGAAATGATCAAATGGCGACGTTTCTGAAGGATTCTGAAACGGCTTAACGTCATTAACGTCAGCTCTGAATACTGCGTGAAACTCGTAAACTTTCTTTTCTGCTTGAGATTTATTCATGACAAGGACGTTTTGTTCAAAAATTATGACTTGAGATCTTCAGACGTCAAAAAAACGCAATTCTGACGTCAAAATTCGATATTCTATGTTTAAATGGTTTCCATGATGTTCATGTGTTTTTCTAATGATAAAATGGTCCAGTGACAAAGTTTAGGCTACTGTTAACAAATTTGGTGTTCACTTTTGGCATGTAATCAGATATTTTATCTTGCATTATGCCGTGTTTTGTTTGGCTAACGTCAATATTAACACCTTACCAGCGTTTTTCTACGGTATGTGAAAAGTCAGTTTTTCCCAAGAAAGCATGTTCTGATATCTCAAGGTTAATCTTATCCCGTATATTCACCAGCGACCAAAACCTGACGGCTCTAAGTGACGTTTATCGTTTATTCACTACCATTGTGTATCTTGTCATTCAAGTAGCGTGTTTTGACGCAATATTTGACTGCATTACGAATATGATTGGACGTTTGTTTAATTTGCACATTGTCAAGTCGATGCCCAATAACCGAACATGGAAAAGACGGGGTTTCTTGATCTTTATTCTGACGTTAACGTCACATTTTACGTTTTCATATTTTTTCATCTTGTGGCGTAAAATGTAGCGTTAAAATGACGTTTTTGTATTTCATCACATGCTGTAAATACTCAATAAGATTTTTTCAAAAGAGATTTCACCGAACCGTCATTTAAACACGCAAAAATTATATTTTTGTCTGTTGCGTTTCTTTATTCCTTAAGTATATATACTGGCGTCATATTTTATCCTTCTAATCAAAGTGTGTTAAAAATGGTTCTCATTCAGCTTTACACTTGCGGTATCATTAACTGTCTTACCAACTGAGCTATCTGGGTGTTCTAAATCATCAACATTGGGGGCGCTTTGATGTTGGGACAACTTTGTTTTAGACCAAGGCAAGGTATCCAGCAACGGGGGGGGGGGGGGGGGCGTTACAATGCAAGACAAGACAAGTCGAAGTCGAAAAAATTAGTACAACAAATCAGTTTCTATATTTTCTATAATACTGTCTGTGTATTTGTCGTTTAGGATATGCATATGATTGCCATAGTTCACACGTTTCTCCAAAATTGTGGCATGTAGGCAATAATGTGCCTTTTACCCGAAAAAATAACATATCATACACTTGTTACTTTAGAATTATCTCCCTTGCAATGTAACCTCCTAGCTATCTGTTCATTTAAGTGAGTTTTAAATTAAAATTGGTGGATCGTAACTATGCGTATCTGCCTTAACAGATTGTGAACAAAATGACCCATTGCCTGAAGTACACTCCTTTATTCAAGTATGGAATGGTTAATGCATTTTGAAAAATTAATAATTTAATTTGGGAACAAGTATTATTCCAAACCAGGAAATAGAGAGACTTTTTGCATTTAAACGTTGTAGCGACAAACAGTGTCTGAAAAAAGGGGCTGTGTAACATTCTGACCCTACGATGCTTATCTAGAGGCACTGGGTAGTCCTGGTCTAAATTCAGAAGTTGTTGAATATAATAGCTTTGAGGATATGTAACGATCATTACACAAACAATATATTATATGTTTTGCATTATAATGCATATACTAAGACAAGGGCAATAACTCAAGTGTTAAGTGGGCGATTTAAATGAAACTTATAGGATATTGAGAGTCCATGGTACTAATCATATATACAAATCGGACCAATAGGTACTGAGATATGGTTCCAGACGGGCAAAAAGTGTGGACGGATAGATGGACGGACTCAGCCAAAACTATATCCCTCTGACTTTATCGGGAGGATATTACGATGCAAAATGTCATGTGTTAGCCCTCTGGCCTATAACAGACAGCAATGTTAACCACTTTACCTTATTATAGTTTCAAATCCCATTGTGCAAATACCAAGTTATAACTAACTCTTATTTATTGACATGCTGATTGTCTTAAAATCCTTTATTTAAAAGCAGGAAACAGCCTGTATGCGTTTAAACAGTATGTCCTTTGATATTGCAGTTCTATAGGTTACTTACTTCAAATGCATTACTGTTACGCAGTACTATCACAAGACATTGGTCTACAAAATGACCTTTAAGGGGGAGTTTGTACACTATGAGTTTTTAAAACATATTGTACAAACCACAAAAATGTATGTTAACTCTTTAATGGGTAAGGGTGTCATCCTGTAATAACATAATTTGCTCTGTGACCCTTAAATAATTGGAAATCCTATTAAATTATTCTTTATTCTTACATGTCAATATACAGCTGCTTTCCAAATATTTTATAGATAGCGATTTTTGTCATAATTATTTACATACCCTAGACTTGTTTGAGTGTTTGTAATAAACTTGTGCTTTGTTTGAGGTATAATTTATTTCTGCTCCTGTATGCACGACATATCTAATTATACTGAGTAAAAATATGGCTTGTTTTTGCAGATGTTTTGTATCAAGTTTTAACTTCTAAAAAATTGATCATATTTTTAGCGAATCAAATTTGCTTATCAAAACTCTATTTCGAATTACGGGATAATAAGCAGAGCAGCAATGAGAACTGTGGTGGGAATCTATAAAGTCATATATTCGGTGCATTGTGAAAATACTTTAAGAATTGAAGCTATCGAGTGTATCAACAATGAATCACTTGATTGACTTTGGTGTATGTGCGCTAGTAGGTTGCACAAATTATATAATTTTATATAATTACTGTCAAAAGATATTTTAATTGCATTTTGGGTGTTCAAATTTGATGCTACATAGTAAGAGCCCAATTATAAGGAGAAAGGCCAATTGAGGGGACTATCTCATAACTTTTATAGGGGTCTCTCAACTTAAGCTTGGTAATGGAACAATCACCAGTAAGGCATATCAGGATAATATCAATAGCGATGTAAAACTCCAATATGAATGCACTATACCCAAAGCATTCAACAAGAAAACGCACCTTGCAATATATCTTTAAAATATTTACGCGTGATTCATATTGGAGTTTTATATCGCTTTTGATATAATCCTGATATGCCTTACTGGCGATTGTTCCATTAACAATCTTAAGTTGAATAACTCCTTTAAAAGTTACGAGATAGTCCCCTCAATACGACTCCAGTGGTTTTTTTTACCCATCCATCAATATAATGGGGATAAATTCGTTCGTGTTTCAGACGCCAGATGGGAATAGGTTTGCAAAAGAAATAGGCTAAGAGTATGGATTCATCTGAAAGATGACATTTTCCCAATTTTAATACAATTTCAAACCCTCTTGGCCATTTAACTGTACGGCAGGACAGTACTTTTTTTGGCCTTTCTCCTAATAATTGGGCTCTTACTATGTAGCATCAAATTTGAACACCCAAAATGCACTTAAAATATCTTTTTAAAGTAATTATGTAAAATGATATAATTTGTGAAACCTACTAGTGCACATACACCAAAGTCAATCAAGTGATTCATTGTTGATACACTCGATAGCTTCAATTCTTAAAGTATTTTCACAATGCACCGTATACATGACTTTAAAGATTCCCACCACAGTTTTTATTGCTGCTCTCCTTATTTTCTCATAATTCGAAATAGAGTAGTGATAAGCAAATTGATTTGCTAGAAATATGATCAGCTTTTTTAGAAGTTAAAACTTGACACAAAACATCTGCAAAAACAAGCCATATTTTTACTCAATATAACTAGATATGTCGTGCATACAGGAGCAGAAATAAATCATATCTTAATCAAAGCATAAGTTTATTACAGACTCTCAAACAAGTATAGGGTATGTAAATAATTATGACAAAAATCGCTATCTATAAAAATTTTGGAAAGCAGCTGTACTATTTTAGTTGTAAGCAAATGACTTGCAATATGACTTTATCAGATTAAAAGATCTGTAATTCATGTTATATACGTTACTTTCTTTTAAATAAATTATCTAAGCATAAAACACTACATGAGTTCACACTGCTATTTGGTAATTTATTGTTTTTAACTGTCATAAATTGCCATTAGCTGAAAAAAACTAACAAATCATGGGTGATTAAAAGAACCATACTCACATAAAACGTCATTTTAACTCGGTGTTTTGTATCAAATATGTAAACAGCATTTTTTTCTTAAATACTTAAAGAATACATTTTATCTTATTGCCACTCATGTATTCTCTTCCTTTTGTACATGAAATAATACATATAAAGTAAGAGAGACGGCAAAGATCAGGAAACGATACAATCAAGTACCACACCTGACCCAGGTTACCACATAGGAAAGTAACAAAAATACAATTAACATTACCAACGAGAGCCAAGAGGTCATCCCTTTCCAAGCAGGTGACCACAAGGCAGAAATGAACAGATGCTAAAGAAATACAAGAAATACAAGATACAAACAACACAAATGATCCACAAAAGAAGTACCGCCTTGGAACGGTCAGTAAATATATCTAAGTCTCTTTCTTCGCTCACTACACCTACAACTGACTGACAAAATGTTATTAAGCATAAATGCTGCAGGAAAAAAGGGAACATATTTTTACCTACAAAGGATATATTTTTCTACCTGAAAATCGATTTATCATATGACGTCGCGTCTGGGAGTGAAATAACGTCATGCAATAAAATCGATAAACCACTAGTGGTTTATAGATTTACGGGAAACGTTATGACGTCCATAACAACGTTGCGTACATAATGACAAAATTATAACGTTTTCATGCCAGAAATGAGATTTCAAAGTAATTATCATATGATAAATAGAATCTAACATTCGTGCTCTTGTATTATTGAATTTATTAAACTCGTTGCGAAAAAGAGATAAAATGCTAGGCAAGCCTCGCATTTTATCTCTTTTCCCCAACTCGTTTAATAAATTCAATAAAACATGAGCACTCATGTAAGTTCTCTATATAAATCACTTTTACCAAATAATGCACACGGGAGCCAAACTTTTGACACAGTGACTACGACCTACGTTACATTAGCTATCTTCAAATATGTCATTCATAAGCTTTCGTTTTAAAAATATATATGTTATGAAAATGGAAGCCAAATATGGTTCATATAAATTTGTAACAAATTCTGCAAGAATTTAAAGTTGATTAAAAGCATGCCAAATGTTAATTATCAGGCCAAAAAGCAAAACATTTCACTCCATTCATCATTGATAGCGACCGTAAGAAACATATAACAGTCGATACTTTTTTTAACATCCGTAAGTAAAGCGTCTTATCGTCCCTAATATTTATTTACAAAATACATAAGGGGAAATGTTAAAATCACGCTCAAAATTCAAACGTTATTACATATTGAGTTGATGCAACGTTTAAAGCGTGACTCAAAGCTACTATTAACTGGAAAAGATTATTTTGTGGTCACGTAAATCCTGTCCAAGGTTGTCGACTTTATTAGCAATTCATAAATACACACAAAGATGACAATATAACAGCTATAAATGGTGAAGGTAGAAGTAGTTGTTCACATGATCACCCGCTCTATCATGTAATGGAATAAACCGGCGAACTCTTTCTGTTCAGGTGAGTCAATGTGCAGTGTGATATTTCCTGTAGTACTTCTGGAACACAGATATTTTCCTGCAAAATTATTAAGACTATCAAAATAACGAATTATGGAAAATACAGATTATAATCAACTAATGACATTCGGTAATGCATAGGCATCCATGGTATCTCGCATCCTTGGTAACCCAAGTGCCGTCCATTGCGTCGCAATTCATGATAGCATTTGGATTACCGAGAATTTATACTGCGTCATGGTGAATCCAGTTTAAATGTCATAATCACATACTGCAGACAAATCCAAAACACTGTGAGGAAGAGTCAAAGAACACAAACAGTCACACGACATCATGAAGACAACACAGGCAAAGCAACCAACTTTTCTTCCTCAGCGAGAATATTGCAAAACAGTCAGGACACAAAACAAGGGCCTAACACAAACCCTACTTGTTATTCCACAAATAATGATAACAACAATAAACAATAAATCATCAACAACAGAACCACCGCCATAGAATGGACAGCATCCAAAGCCACTTGGAGGGATTGAATTAATGTTACTGGCCAATTATTTGACCTAGATTCTGCTGTTGCAAAAATACTATATGTATTAAGCTCAAGTGGTGGCTTTCTACATGTAACTTATGCAATGTTTTATCACAGGGAAAAAACAATGCAATAAACAGATTGTGATAGAACAATAAAATAAGTTCTCAAATCACAGACTGTCAGAGCTAAAGAAAGCTCTGTATGCTGGATATTTTTCTATTTTTTTCCTGTCTCCGATGGTTTCTTAATCAAATTTTTTTCATTTTGTGTTTCAGAGGCACTGCGTTGTATCTTTGAGCAAGGCAATTTATTCTTCGCTTAACTAGTACAGGTTTAACCGGGGAAATTTCCCTGCATGACTAAAAATGTATTAAAAATGTTAATACTCAAATTAAAACATCGCTATGAGTGGCACAATATGGTACATTCTTAATATACCGGCAGTTCTGCAACGGTTATCAATTGATACTAATATATTGCCTCACAACATTGACCTGAGACTGATTAATTCCCGCCCAAATTCTTCATGATACTCGTGTGTTTTCGTAAAGTAATCCAACCTGGTCCATGCTTTGACCGAGAATATGGAGATGACATCCATTCATTACTGAAAAAGGTCTGATAGCCAATTGGTAAGTTAACTTAATACAGATCGCAAATGCATCATATTTGGATAACCCTTTTATATATAATTTTCAAATGTATGTGATTCTTTTTTTTAAAAAAAAAAAATGACGAGTGATCTTATATTTTACATCATCTCGTGCACAACAATGGTTTTCATTTGTATTTAATCGCTTATGTACTCATTATTTCCTAGGTTTCTTCATTTAGTGTGTATTAAGTTGGCTTATTGCAAACATTGAGCTGCATAATCGTTTGTATCTGAAGCATATACGTATGGCAAATTCATCTTTACATATTCATTAGTACACACAATCAAGATATGAACAAAACAAATTTAATATTCGGCTTTATAATCTACATTTCCATGATGATTAACTAATATATTTCTGGATTCATATAACTCACCTTTTGTATTAAGTAATGTTCCTCGTCCATAAGTCACTTCCTGAACCTTGAAAACACTATGTGTGATACACACCGACCTGAGAAGAAAGTAATTGAGGAAAGTGACGTTTGCAGATCCGTTTGGTAAACTCCAATGGAAGGTTCCGTTCCCACAAAATGCTGGGACAGTCTCAGCCACATTCAAAGAAACATTCCTGCTGCTAAAAACAAAATATTTCATTAAAGGAACTATTTCCGTTGAAAGTGAGCATTTTAACCAACACAAATAATGAAGCAAATAAAATACATGGTTATTTAGTAAACTAATGAGATCATTGGTTTAAGAGATTTTGTTTTGGACACACATATAACACATGGACATGTTCAGAGCATGGCTAAAGCATTTGCAAAGTGTCAACCAGATCAATACAAAAACAATTCAAATGCATCGTCACACCATGACAAAAGTCTGAGCAAAGATCAGTATTAAACTATGCGATGCGTTGCACCTATCTGTAACAAAGCGAGACGGAACAGCGCATCACGTACTTTGGAACGTCGAATAGAAATAAAACCTGAGGATGGCTGCTGGTATCCTCAACGTGTGTAGGTGTGCATTTTTAAAAATTTGACCTGTCCATCAGATGAGTAAAAGAAAAACGCAGACGCAGTAAGAAGTTGTTTGTATTAGCTAATATTGTTTACCTGGAAACGCCCTGTTTTTTCAAGAATTGTCAAAACATCTGTTACATGTAATTATTGGAAAACGCGTGGTGCTATTCCACAAACAGTTTATGACAGTGACGTAAGGTAAATCCCAAAACCGTTGTAACCTCAATAACTGCACGAGATCTACTGATAACTTAAATTTAGTACCAAACATATTATGACCTGACTGCGGGAACCTGCTTGTTTAATTTGGTAAATTATAGCTCAGTGGATAGCGCACTTGCCACTGGTGCTAGAGGTCCGAGGTTCGATCCCCGCTCGTAGCGATGAAAAGTGTCGGTGTCAGAACATGCTTTCTTTAGCGTCATAAGCAGGGATGACACTAAATAAGTGCGCCGCCTTTTCGATCGGGACGTTAACTGGATGTCCCCTGTTCAGGGAAAGTCACACCCTGAACAGATTAAAGAACCCTACAGTAATTTAGATATGGTTCATCCTGCAACTCTGAGTATACAAAGTAGCTCCTGCCGATAATGCCCGTTAGAGCGTTGGGATAGAATCTGACCCATACGAAAAGCTTGACAATACTACAGCGGATTTCCGCTGGACATCAGTCAGTACAATAGCGATATATTTTTATCGCCAGAATCCAGGAATAAGTCCATCAGTAATATCGACAGAATCCTTTTAAAAGTACACCCAATATTATCGCTTCAAAAGTTGTATGTGTATAAAATTTAACGTCAAGAATTCAAGTCAAAGAAATAAGTACTGCGGTTGTATCGTAAGACAAAAAGTAAGACACACATGCTCGCCCTTCGCATTAAACGTGCTACGTGGAAAATACACGCTGGTCCTGTTGGGGAAGAAAAAGAAAAGAAAAACTAGGACAAACGAAAAATCACACACACAAAACACAAAACAGTAACAACAAAGCAACAGCAGTAACAATAACAGACAAAAATTGGAGCAGACCGCGCTGAAAAATGTTTAGTTTAAATTAAATATTTTGGAGTGTGAGAAGACGAAACTATTTATAGTTACAAAATTATGAAATTCTTGTAAAAGAAATAAGAAAAGGACAATTCTGGTTTATCCTATTTTACTGTTATTGACAGGAAACTTTTCACTCTAAGTACTTTGGTGCATTAACTCTTTGCATGCTAGATAATTTTGGGCGATGTTTTGTCATCTGCTGACTTTTTTTTCAAAATCAGCTTTGTCAAAAACATTTTTAACAAGGCACAGAACAGAGTCTTTAACGGTTATGATCCAGCCTGAGATCAGGCCCGTCAGCTGGGACCAAACTGTTTGCAAAGATTATCAGCAGGCAACAAAAGTCATCGCTAGCAGGCAAAGCTAAATTATTTTAACTCTAAAATAGTTTGAAAAAAAAGAGCCGAGTGTCTTGAGCTGATGACTAGTGAGCTTTCAACAATGGTTTTTGTCTATCTGAAAAATAAATGAAGTTATTCAGAGATTCGTAGACCTTGGTTTTGTGTAATATCCCTCTGTCTGAAATCCTTGTCCGAGCCATTAAACATACATTTATATGATTTGGAATTATGCTTTGAAACCTTACTTGTAAAACGGTGTGACAATAGTATGCCTGAGTCTAATCTTGTGCACAGTTTGAAATCATGTTATGATACTTTACTGGTTGATGCTGTATTAAGAGAAAATTTACGAGGGTCAGTCAAAAATAACTGAGAGTTGATGCATATCTCTTACGTAAGCTAACGAACATTAGTCAAATTTGGCACATGCATGCAATGAACTGTGCTGCGTCAGAATATGCAAAGTATAAGACCATGCAGAGTATAGATTGTTGTTACTAAGCAACCGAAGAATGTGAAATAACGTCATGCGTTCACGCTGGAGTATAGCGTTGCCATGGAAACACTATACAAAATTTAACTAACATCAACTTGTGCATTTGTTGCAAATGAAGTGTTTGAATGTTTTTTGTTAAAAGCAACAACTGAGATTGAGGCGTTGGAATTTTATAACATAAATAAAAGGAAAACTAGCTAAATTCGCGGAAAATTTCACCCCAAAATATACCCCACCACCAGTAACTGACCATTCTAGAGCAATATTATCAACTAAGTATTATATCATATGACCATTTCATTGTATTAAGTAATTGGTTTTAATATTTGAATGCATATCTTGAATATTCCCATGAATAAACGGTTGCCATAGCAACAAGATCTGGTGTTTTTGTTAAAAATGGAATTTTCATCGATTTTGGTTGCTAGGCAATGAACATCGCATGTTTTGTATTTTCTTTCTATTTCACTTCTTCAAAACATTGCAAACACACTGTTTGATACAATTGGCAATATAAAAGGTTCGTTATTTTACTGTTTAAGGTTTGAAATGATTTTAATTCATGGCTGCTTAGTCAGAAGTGTCGTCAGCTCGAAGTACATCACTAAGAGACGGTCTTCGGTTGCCTAGCAACATCACATGAAGGATAATAAGATGTCAACTTCTATATGCAATGAAGCTTGAAGGTTCATTGTAGATGTGTATTAAGTTTCAGTCAAAAGTGCCCACACAGTAAAAAGATTTAACCAACTCTCAATTATTTTTGACTGACCCACGTACTGTCCACAAAGATAGGGGATATTTGACACAATTTAATTTTGTGTCTTTACAGAACAATATGTTAGCCAGTTTTCCTGCATAATTTGTTCATGAAGTTTCAAATGAATGTACGAGGGACGTTTTTTATGTTCGTAGAAAGGTAGATTTGATGAAAACGGCGAAAGTAAATGCATACATCATGCATATGTTTGGAAAGATTGAGCTTTTATCTATACATGCAACCTAAAATTATTTCAACGTGTGTTACTTTAATGACTTCTAAGGGGCAAAGCCATGCCTATATATCGCACACTGGAAATATCGTAGAAATATGACATCTATGGACTAAGTCTCTGACAGAACCTTAGAAACAATAGCATGAAATGGGTCCATAGCCATACACAGCTTCTGAAAATATGGCTGCAGATCAAGGACACCACGTGCTACAATATTATATAAACATTATAGCAAATGCGCACCAATTATTGGATATGGAAGATTTGTTTGGAACCTCAGCTAATTAAACAGTAGACATATAAACTTTTATTGTAAAAAGTTGACACAAGTGGAACTTGGATACGGGCTTTTGAATGTGGCTTAAAATGTTAGCTGTAAAGTAGTATTATACATTTTCTTATTTATATGGTAGATGGAAGTTTTATGGTAATTTTCATCCCAAAACAAGGTTAATACTTTTGTTTTTTTTAGAAATGAATTGCAAAATAGATAGCCTAGGGGTGTTGAAATCCCTTATTTTGTATATTAATGACGTCATGGAGCGTTACTATAATTAGAAAATACACTAAAACTGTTTTTGTGCCTCTTAACAGGTTTTGAAATAACTGCAATAAGAAAATTATGCAGATCCGATTGTTATTGTGTTTTCTACGCGGGGTTGATTTACCTCATCCCTTTTCTTAACATGGGGATATGCCAGTACCGGAAGTTGCCAGTTACACGCACAAATCGATACATCAATATAACTGCTGACGAATGATTTAGAATATCATGTGCTATGCAAAACCAGAAGAAATTTTAAAATTTGTTCACAATCGTAATTTACTAGCACTCGACTGTGGTTATTTTGGTATATTGATGGGTGTTTTAAATTTGTCATAGAAGAGCTAACAACATGCTTATAGTTTTGCTGCACTTGTCTACGATTAGCGTTTGAATAATTAATTTTGATGGTGCAAAGAAAAAATCAGCTTGAAAAATGCTTATATCACCATAGTAAATGGAACTTAACAGCGTCTAATTTCCTAAAGGCTGCGTGGTTTAAATGACACGGATTTCGGCCAGTGTCCTTTTTACGCCCTATTCAAAGCTATATATCTTGACTGAACTAAGCGCTTATGATGTAAAATTTATATCAAGTGATAGACAAGAGCTAGACCTTTCAAAATATATATAGTTATGGTACCGTAAATTCTATATTTGTAGAGATACAGCCCGATTCTACGAACATAAAAAATGACCCTCGTACGTCACAAGAAGACCATATGCTCAAAATAAGGTCGCTCATGCTGACTTGGTTGATGTGAAATCCTTGGTCATACTTAATCTTTTTTCTTATGTGTACATTTGGATTTATACAATTACTCTTCATGATGCATTATAGACAATAAAGGTCTCCCTTGCTGACTGCATAATTTTGTATTAATTGTTGTCATTAAGACGCACGGGGCCGTTATAACCTGGCCATGTGCAGAAACTTTCAAAATTGTTTTAAAGTAGAAACTTTTATAATCTCATCGCTAAATACTGTAATGCACTTTCATGAGATTGTTATGGGGTGGCTATAAAACTCAAGCACGTGTTATTCCTGCAGTTGGCACATTACTGCTGTTATGAAGTACAGTATACTGTCACTTTACGATTAGCATGAGCATAAATTCATGCTCAGTATTTGTTCTTGCTCAGTAAGGGACCTTTATGGTCATAAAGCAGTTTGCTGATGGCTCATCATATAATCTAGAAATCTGGTCTATTTACTTTATCACAAATTCTAATGTAACATGTAAATCAGTGGTTTCTAGATTTGGTAAAGCGTTATGAGGTGTAAGAATCTAGCATTGTTATGGGACAGCAGATACATGTAAGCTGTAATAATCATCAATGAGTTGTTATTTTTTTCTTTCTGAGACGTAAGGTATGTTAGTTCACTTGTTTCGTATTGACTACATGTATTTGCCGAATCAGCTGACGTCACTAGATGTGAAGTCTGCTGTTACCATAATTCAGGGTTATAGATGAGTCATCAATTTACTAAGGCTGATCAGATGCTACAACTATGAGTAGGTTCAACCAGGCTGATGTTTTCTCTATTGTAGCACGTTTAAGTAAGGAGCAGTTATATGGTTATGTGCAGTTTTTACTGACTCTAAAGGATATTATTAGAACAGTCAGTTTCAAATAATTACAGAATTGCGTTTATTCTAATTGTTTATGTCTGCATATGCTGCCTGATAAGAACCCAATTGTTCAGTTTGTCACACTTAGTAAACCATATCATGCTGCGTTCTTTAGGAAACCATATGGGCCTCGCCGTGAAAAAACCTGTCGTCGGGGTTTTCGATGAAGTGAGGTTTAAACCAGTCTCTTCAGCTTCAGATATACTAACTAGAAAATTGAAATTTCACCCGTAGCAAGTCTAGATATGATACTTCTCGATAAGCGAATAACACAGGCGCTGATCAGTCTGCGCGGATGCGCAGGCTGGTCTGCGCCTATGTTGTTCGCAAACCACCGAAAACGGGTTTTCTTGCGTCGAGGATCATATAATCTGCTTACTGGTAATGTATATGGACGAGTTCATTTAGTCATGATGTACATATTGTCGGAATAGCCCATTTTGTGACCTTAGTATATTATGATTAATGTGCTGGAATTGGACAGAAAGCATAACCAGACAATTATTTGCTAAAACATACGGTCAGCATGTTTACTTGCATAATATACGCCAAGGTTCACATGCATTCACACACTTATTGTTCTAAAGCATACTTCTGCACCGGGCTGACCCACTGGGACTGTTTAAGTAACAAGCAGCCAGCGCTTTGTGTAAAGTAGGTTCGTCTTAGTACTATGCCGCAACTGAAACTATGTACAAAAAAGACAATATTATCTAATTAGGATACTCACAGAAGAAATATATTTGATTCTATATGTAAATAAGTTACATGCTAGACTTCATTTACGTAATCCTAAATGTTGAATTTTATTCCTAAGATTGCATTGACATTTCATCCATATCAGTATTTGTAACGTTTAGTGAAGCGGCAGTGAAGTGACGTTACTTAATGTCATTTCAGCGCGACGTCGCTTTAACGTTCCTATGGGTTTCGGTACATAATTAATGTTAGAATATGTACAGGCTAGAGCGGTCTGGTAGCTGTAACATATTAGTTCACGGGATTTCGACGCTATGGCGACGTTAACGTCAATGATAATGATGACGTTTATATATATAAAATCATCCCATTGAGGTGATTATTTTAATAATGGGTGGGCTTGTTTGACTCATTTCAAATGAGGTATTCATGCTGACACAGACAAACGTCAGACGATGATAAAACTTTCATTACGGTTGCTTTCATCTGTACCCGACCTCTATGATCATGTATCTGCTATTTCGGGTGTTGGTGCTTTATTATCAATCGCATTTGGACCATTATTGAGCCAAGCTGTTGAAATTATTGAACTTTGTTATAGTTGGCCATCCAGAGCCTGAAAAAAAAAATCTGTTGGCATTTTTGAGTACATTTTGGCATCCATGCTCAAAGTGTACCTTGATGTGTTATAAGAAGGATAGGGGTGGATGCCAAGTTTGGAAATGCCCCAAATTCCCGGAATTAGGTCAAAGGTCAAATGAGTGCAAATTCTTGTATACACGTCAGATTTTACCGTTTTTATCAATTAACTATCCAAAATTATGATTCAAAGTAATGTAAAATCTTTTTTGGACAATACAGCCATGCTATTTAAACAAATAACACCATCAAGGCATGATGTGTGTTTGGATCAAAGGTCATTTAAGTGCAAAAGCAGTGAATATTGTAGCAATATTTTATTTATATAAGGGCAAAATTCAAATTTTAAGTTCCCTTCTATCCTAATGGAAGATTTTTTAATTGCTATCCTGCTAGGTGTGTGTCTATCATGTTTGGAAAGCAATGACTTACCAAGTTTCTCGCAGCCAAATATTCATAATAGGCATGTAAAGTACGTTACTGTATAAAATCAATTAAAATGTAATACAACTAAGAATAACCATTTCATTTTAATGAGAAACATTTTTTTTGCTTAATGCTTTGTATGAATACGTTATTTTATGCAATTATCTATCCCTTTATACATAAGATGTGTTTAAGTTGTTACTTACGTTACATTTTACCATCTGAAATCGAGTCATTTCTCAAAGGTATATGTTCCTAGCTACAGCTTTTATGAAGGACTTGGCCATGATCTCATGCTTATAGGACTAAAATATATTTCTTTTCTCATTTCACACATTTGTTGCGTTTGTTCCCGTCTGAGTAATTGTAAAACACTTTTTACAAGGCCACTACCTGCTAATTGCATATACTAAGCATAGCTCCATGAAAACACAAAGACCAAGCCTCCTTTCATAAAATATCAGGCGTGTTGAAACTATGATATAATATGGTAAGTACCATATACTGGAAGGAATATATCCCCACACTGTTATACACATCGTCCTGTTAGCAGATGGTAACATACATAACATAAATCTAATATAAAGGTACATTTCTAATAATGACCATCCTGTGAAAGCATTGTTAACTTTTTGTGGGGTATATCATGGAAATAGCCCTGACATTAAGGGTGGTCCTCCATATATTCTTAAACATTTAATTGTAGGGGTGTCCTTTCATTTGCACATATAAATGAAATAATGTGGATTCAAAAGCAGCATTTCTTTGAAATAAGGCTGCTTGTGTAAACGTATTCATCCATATATAAAAGCAGTATAGATATGATACTAAAGTAACCTCTAATTTTAAGATACCATAAAATATATATCTATGTCTTTCACAGCGCAACTTTTTATACATTGTAATTGTTTCAGTCTCGATTAATTCCATTCTAAGTATCATTATTAAATATGTTTTGCTTATTATTTTTTGCAATGATAATAGGAATCAAATGCTATGAGGTTACTGGCATGTGTTTCTTTATGTTATTCTTTTTAACTGTAAATTGCCAATGCAAGTTTTATTCCAATTCAAATTTTCCCAAAACAGATGCCTGGTGACTTCTTGGGAACATATGCATTCACCATATTGTAGCACCTGATGATTTGATTGTGTTCATAGTTGTCCATCAGTTTGGAGTCATTTCTTAGTATTTAGAGTAAATGTGTCCTGAAATTGTTATCTAATATGTACATTTACTAGCATAATCCATTGGTTTTACATATCCGATTTGCTTGATGTATATAAGATCCTAAGGTAGTTAACTCGCCTGTTCTAGTGTAGAATCTATCTGTTAACCATGACAATTTGCTAAGACAGGGATTTATTGCAAATAGGGTAGGTGACTTACATTTATGTATACATCTACTGCTCGTAGATACAAGTGCAATATATAAGAATGGATAGCACTTGTAACTGGTAACATACTCGAAATGTGTAGTTTTAATATGGCATTACTCTTAAAGTAAAACTGAACTACTTTCCTTTCACTATATACAAGACAGTCCTCAAACAGTGTTAGTCTTCACAAATATCTACATGGATATAGGTACAAGAGTGAGCAAGTTTATGCTTAAAATGATTTCTGCAAGCTGTTGTCAGCAATCTTGTTTACATTTTCAATGGTTTTGTATATATATTTAAGACTATCACAATAAGCCTAATTTAGTAAACCTTTTAAAACCAACAAACAGACCATAAACTCACTTTTCATAAGACATATATAAAACATGTACTAGGGTTACAAATAGCTCAATAAAATCAAATAGTGCATAAACAAAATTGAAAACAAACTACCTTGTGAATAAGAAAAGAAATCAGCTGCACGTGACACTACTTTTTCAACATTCAGTTTAATCTGTGAGTTTTAGAGATGCAAACCATACTAGTGACTTTTGGGAGTCATGTTTTTGTTTTATACTTAAGAATAAAACAGTAAACTGATCTTTAAAATAAAGTATCACTAACGTTCGAATGATTTGTTGTATATGTTACCATGAAATGTGTTCAGATGTTTTACAAGACTGCTACATGACTCAGGTAATCATACCTCAACCAACCTAAGTCTAAGATAATTAACAAGCAGAATAGTTTCTAGCAGAATTGCTGCAGAATTTAATAAGATTATCATCATTACAATATGAAATGAAATCAAGTTGAACAAAACATCGACTATTTGAATGGGGACAGATGATAAATTAATTTTATAATGTCATTGTCAACAGTGAAAAGTGAAATTAAAAGAATTCAGCATACAAGGAAAATCTTTAATACTAGATCTATGTAGCATCCTATATTTGGACATAAACCATGCTGGTTCTGTACTACGATGTTATATTTTCAATCTTCAAAAACCTATACCTGCTATAGAAGACACTCAGCACTACCCCAGCCTTAATTCCTGCCTTGCCACTAGTTGTATGAAATATTGCTATGTTATTTTAAGTAAATTATTGATATTAAGTCAATATTTAAATCATGTTGTAGATTGCATGTTTATCGTTATGTACCAATTGTAGAAATCTGAAAAAAAAACTGCAATATGAATGTAAAAGAACCAAGCAAATTACAAAAAGTAATTGAGTAAGACCAGGAAATGCCACATTCACATATTGCAGACCAACCCATAGCACTCTTTTAAATTAAGTCTTATATAGAATTAAATATGTGAAGTATATGTAAGCGAATTGTGGAGAGCAGACCTAAATTTTATATAAGCCTAACAATAATTTACTACCTTTATCCATTTATGTAAGGCACCTTTTTGTTACCTACGTTACCTCATTAATATATGTGCAGCAATTTAAGATCCATTATTGTTAATATAGTCATAATTTGATTTCATGAGGAAAGATATTTTGCTAATTTCAATGGAATGTAAATAATAGAAAAAGGAATCTGTACGCAGCTATGCGTTACATGCTGGAGCCAGTACAAATTACATACTAATGAGCATATTTATATATTTACTTGATTTCCCTTCATTGCAAGTTAAAAGTTATAAACAACTTCAAATATATGAAAATGAACATTTTCAAATAGAATATAGATCAACATCATGTATATTTCAGGTCAGGTATCATGGTTTATTCTAATACATGTAATTTGTAAAGTCATTATCTGCAATTTAGTATAAACTGTAACATAAGTATCGCTGACAACCAGAAATACATATCACAGATGTATGCAATTGATTTTTATGTCTAGTTTAAACATTTAATGCTTAAACTGTTTCACTAATACCATTAAAATAAATCAACTTTAGCCTTGTACTGTGTGTACTGTTATTTTCAATGACAGTAGGGTAACGTTGATTACAGGTGATATATAGAAAAATTACCACAGAAAAGTTATTAAATTATGGGTTTCTAAGGCCCTAAGACATGTCCCAAACTGAAAATAGTTTTACTTTCTGAGTGGTGCAGCAAACTCTCAAAGTAGCCCATATATCTCAGTTTAGCCTTATTAAGGGAGAATTTCCGTCAGAATTGCACAAAACTTACGATGTTTGTCTTTGTAAAATATATACAAGGATGTTTCCAGAGGGGTTCCTATAATGATAAACATGTTAATTGAAGCCTTCTGAAAGACTTCTACCATTTTTAGAGTTTAAAAGCATCTTGTTATTGGAACAGAGAAAAAAAAAGAAACACAGTTTGTAAAAATGCTCCGATTATTGCACTTGATGACCTTTGACCCCATTTTAAAGTCGACATATGAACATTTAGTTATACAAAACTTTTTTCTCAATATTTTTCAGACTTAAAACTATAAGCATGCAAAATTTGGCTTGAAATGAAATATTTTTACATATAAAAAGATAAAGTTGTTTTCCAGTAGTACTTATTTTCTCATTTTTGCATTCAATGACCTTTGACCTAATTTCTGGCCTTCATATGCAAATTCAGACTTGGCATCCACCCCTTTGGCTTTGTACACATGCTAAATATTATGTTAAAAGTGGTCTAACAAATGTACTCAAAAATGCCAACAAAACCAAAAATATGCATCTTTTTTCGATTCGGATTGCCAACTATTAGGTAAAACAGGAAATAGTTTTAATTGTTTCATTATGAGTTTGATCAGCTCCGTTTACACTTGGGAGATTCATGTTATTTGATTACTATCAAGTGAATTTTATTTTATAGAAATATCTGGTGTTTCCCTCAACGAAGAGGTCGAGATCCAGGAAGCCAGTAGAAGGTCACCTGGCTGTTTTTAAGAAACGGGATCTCGCAGATGAAACCTGATTAAGCGTGAGAGCAGATCAGAAGAGATTATCTAGACACCGTTCAGATCTAAGTCGTATATATTACTTGACTTTTCGCTTACTGTAAAGGCGGCAACTTTAATATTCATATCTGGGTGTGGTTCGGCTATTTCAACTGCTAAGGAAGTAAAATCAGGTTTTATTTATAATTTGGTAAAGAGTAAATAAGCTTTTTTCAGCCGCGCAAACGTGCATGCATATCAGGAAAATCCTAACCGTATACACAGTGAACTCACATTTATTAACCCTTAAAGCGCATAATCACAAAATGTATGTTTTTGTCGTCCACTAAACTATTTGAAGCCTCATTGATAAACAGTGTGAACCCAGATCAGACTGCTCCTGGGAGCAGTCTGATCTGGGTCCACAATGTTTGCCTCCCTGCTTATGTTAAATAGACATTTCAGATGCAGTTGTTTTGCTAGCGTTTTAAGGACTAAATAATGACTGAGGTGGTGGCACAAGATGATACAGTTACTTTTGAAGAAAACCATGCCTCCTTTTCAGCTTTTACCTATGCCTAATGTTGACTAGTCCTAATTACGCATTCATGAGGCACCTCCTTTACAGTAAGCGAAAAGTCAAGTAATACTTGAATGAAAATTATCGTAGGCGTGGGCCTATAATCATCATCAGCTGATTCAACTCCGTATGGTATTAAAACAGGGTAATAACCCAGGTATAATTGAAGAAAACACGAGATGGGAGATAAATCTTCAAAGAATTAACTCAATAAGTCCATAATTAATTTATGGTTGGCGCCGTATATAGACTTCGAGCTAAAAAAGGTCCTGCTCCCCCCCCCCCTAGGGAATTTTGCAGACATACCCTATCTTGAAGAAAATTGCAAGCTGCATCTTTTAAGAGATGTTTGCACTCTGTGCTCTGGGGCGTTAGTCTCTGACAGCCTGTTACATATGTTACTGTAACAAACTAAGGAAAAAAACAAAATGAAAGTTTGAGCTACAGAGAGAAGACATTAAACCATCTAATTATTCAAATTTCTTATGTAGTTTGCAAGCTGGATGCCTAAGCTACATAAAAGCAGCATTTTAAACAAAATTACAGCCTTCAATGGTGTTATATGCGTTACATAGATTAAATTTCCCTTTGAAAGTTGAAATTGTGACTAACATCATTTAATTTTACAGACGATTTGTGCATTTTACAAGTATTTTTAATCTTAGTTTACTAAAATACTTATTTGACTAATAGAAAAAACAAAGTTTGCTTTTCTATCTCAAATACATTGTTTTATATGAGCTTTTAAACAACCCTACCCCCAATTTTAAGTATCCAATTTTAGTATATATTATTGAAGAAAAATATATGAAAATATTTGACGCTTGTGAATATCTTACATTTTTGGCACTGTCATGATAATGCAATAAAGAATCATACATTTGCAAGTTTGAAATCAGGATCATAGCACTTATTTAAGTATGTAACGTATTTTACATGGCATAATGAATGGCCAAGGAAATTATCTTGGAAGTAAGAGATGATATTTCAGAAAAAATACTATTTTCACATGTTTTCCTATTAATCTCTAGCCTCTGGTGCCTTAAGTCTTAGTAATTACAGTCATTGCTGAAAACAAGCCCATGAAATTGTGTTACAGATGTTATATATAATCTTTTTTATCACATATTTCTTAATGTCTATAATATTAAAATATATAGACATATATATAGAAAATAAAAGTTCTCATTTAAATGAACCAATCCAATAAATATTCCTATTAAATATAATTATTCAGTATATGATTGAAATATTGTGTGATGATTCTACTAGTTGCAAGGAGGCGTGTGATGATAACGATTACCACAGAAGCAGACAACGACAAACGTTTAACATGAGTGTTAAATCGATGAGAATTAGTTGGACCATTTCATTTATTGTATTGTCTTATACAAATGTAAAACTAGCTTTTCTATTTGTTGCTCTATATTTAGCATTACATGCACAGTATTAGGAAATGTGTCCAAAGGGTCATTGATAACATCTGTAACAACAGCCCATAGGCTTGATAATCAGAAATGAATATATTATTTCTAGTGTTTTGGCACCAAAGACTTATATTATAAGTACACATTAAGTGTCCTGATCTTAAACTTAATGACATCTTGCAGATATATGAGCAAGACAGACTAAGAAATTGTAAATTATTCACACGCTGTAATCGCTTTTTTTCTTAATTTTATAAAGTAACGTATGTTACAGGCTCTTACAGACTAACGCCCCAACGCACAGAGTGCAAACATGCCTTAAAAGACTTGGCTTTCAATTCTCTACAAGATAGGACATGTTTGCAAAATTCCCTAGGGGGGGGGAGCAAACCCATTCTCAGCCATCCGTCTAATATTTATCCCAATATATTGGCCTGTTTTTGTGTATCTTTTGCTTCCCCAGTTGTACTAATACAACGAAACACAAGATGTTTACATCCCAGTTGGATTTATTATGAGGTGTAGCTTTGGATTCTAGCGTTACCAACCGGCGAAGGAACAGAGGAAATACTTGGCTGTCCATTTAAACAAAAAGGCTTATTTTCACTTTTGATGGCAAAATTGAGATGAAGCTGGCATCCATGCTGATTATTTTAGTATATGTGTAGTAAACACGATAGGGTCGCATGCCAAGTCTGTAAATGTTTTTGGGACTCAGAATTAGGTCAAAGGTATTCTGGGTGCAAATATAACAAGATAATAGACAAATCGCTCCGTTCTATGTCATCTCCCGCATACTGTATATAGCATCCATTCAATTCACTGACAGTATCCACGATGTACTTAAGATACTTTTTGCATGAATTACATGACCAAGACAACAACTGAGTGTATATTTGTGCAATATTAAAGGTCATTTAAGTGCAAATTTTGTAAAAGAAAAAATGTGTAATGTTAATGCTGCAACTTTTGTCGGTAATGTACTAATCTAACAATACAAAATTATCATAACATGCATGTAAATGGTTTAGAAGTCATGCATAGTGATATTGATAGTGTAACTACAGTCCAGGTTAGGATTCAATGTCACTTAAATGCACAGTTTGTGTAAAAATCCATTGAAAAAGCTTCTTTATGTAATCAGCATACCCAACAACATAAGTGAAGAGGACGTATTATCACAGCATATAATTTCACTAAATGAAATATAGGTATCCAATTGTAAACTAGCATCAAAGGCCTCTTGGGCTTCTAAAAGGGCTCACTAAGAGACAAACTGCTTTAATTATATAAGAACAGTATTTAACGCAGACCAGTTTTAATATCCAAGCTGTCTGACTAGCACTTTTGTTGTTTGCTATTTATGTACTAATCTTCCAGACTCTAGCTAAACTTTGCAGCAAAGCAGGCCAGTTCGAGTCATACCTGGTGGTCAAACCTGAAAATATGTTTTCTCTCTATAGGGCTCAATTATTATCAAGTAAGCATTACATATAGATGCTGCTTGTAAATAATTTTCTACAGTTGTATTTTGACTGGTTGTAAACCCACTCAAAGTTTATACAGTAGTTATAGTTTCCTCTTTAATTACACAAAAGTGGATTAGGCTGCACACTCACTGATGACCACATCCTAAAACTTTCATCGGTTTGTTAGTGCATGATGCTTGAACTTTGTCAGTGTCCACCATGGCTAAACTTGAGATTCTATGTGTGTGTTTCGAGGCCTTTTCTTTTTTATCATAGTGTGTCAATTTACTTAGATTGATTTTATGTGCGCATTGCATAGCTTAGACTCCATGCGAGCTAAAAAATATTTGTGTTTTAACAACAGCAGAATCTTTGGTGAAGATTTGGCACCATATTAGTGCACTTTAGACCAAAGTGGTTTCCGCTTTGGTTTCTGTTCTAATACAGTGGCTTTGTTGATAATGATTCATTGTTTATTGTTGCTCCCGTTGTGTGTGGGGTTTGGTTTTTGAGCAATGTCTTGTTATGCTGTACTCAGTGTACACTCTAGTTTTTCAATCATCTCGCTGAGGAAGAGAGCGAGCTGGTTGCTTTACTTTAACTGTCTTTCTGCTGTCTTTTGGATATTAGTGTTCTGTTTTCTAGTCATACTCACTTACATTTGGTCCTGCCTTGTTTATCATAAGCAAAATAAATCAGTTGTTTCGTGTAAGTTGCTTAATTGTTTGACATTGCACTCAAACAGTGAATTATCTCACAGCAATTATTGCTATAGCAAATCTATTTTAAATAGAATATGTAAAATTTGGAAAACCTACAGGTTAGTGCGCATTTCAGAGATGCTTTAGAACACTTGCGCCTCATTGACATGCATTTCGTCTTGCACTAGCAGCTAATTGACTGCATGTATACAATAAGTATGTGTGTATGATCAGGAAATACCACAACCACATACTGAAGACCAACCCACAGCATCGTGAGGAAGAGCCACAGAACATCTATAGTAATAATACATATGTAAGACAATAATAACAAAGCAACCAGCTTTCTCTCCCTTTTCAAGATGATTGCAAAAATAGTAAGTTAATATGATCAGGAAATACCACAATCACAAACCGCAGACAACCCCATGGTACCGCGAGGAAGTGCCACTCAGCCATCACGAGACACCAGGAAGGCAAATTAAGCAAAGCAACCAGCTCTCTCTTCCCCATCAAAATGATTGCAACACTAATATGGACATGAAGTAACATACAAAAAACATAGAACAATTACAGACTCTCGCAATGGGAGTAACAATAAACAAAAGTCAACAACAACAGTACCACAGCCTTAGAACGGACAGCAGCCTAAGCTACCGGGGGTCTTAAATGCATTCTACTTGTACCAAATCTTCGCCCTAGATTCTGCTGTAGTTGAAGTACAAGAAATTTTCAGCTCGCACGGAAGCCTTCACACTTATGCAATGTATCATCATGGAGAAACACTCTGAGCAAATTAACACACCAAGATCACAAGGAAAAGGGCTCATGACTCACAGATAGTCAGAGCAAAAGAAAACTTCAAGTTGAGCCACGGTGGGTCCAGCTACAGATAAGCATCAGACACCAACCCACCGATTAAAGCTTTACGTCAGAGCCGTCATAGTCAGATGTGGTACTAGATTGTATCTATTCCTGATCTTTGCACCCTTACTTACTCTGAGGCCTGATCCACCGTCGTGCAATTAAAGAGGAAACCATAGCTATAAATCGTGATTGGGTCTAAAAGCAAGCATGCATACTGTCGCATGACATCCAAGTTATATCCAACCTTTATATAACGTTTTACAATCTTTTTGAATTAGGTTTTCCAACTATTAGTTTGAATTTATAAACTAAATTACCATAAAATAAGGTTCTGATATGCCTTGTTGCAGAAATGTTTTTAACCCAATGCTGTATTAAACTTTTCACTCTGAGCGTCTGTGGTAGAATAAAGAAAATGCTTTTCGAATTATATGATATTCGTAACCTTGTTTTAATAACTTAGCAGTTAAAAATAAGTTTCTAAACTAAAATGAACACAAAGTAATGCATAACAAAACAAAGACAAACACAGAGCTCCCACAAACAATTGGAAGGACATTAAACATTAGATCAACAACAACAGAACCATCGCCTTAGAACGGACAACAGCCTAAGCCACGGGGGGGGGGGCTAAAATGCATTTTTCTAGCGTTAAATCTTCTCCCTAGATTGTGTTGTTGTTAAAACCCAAGATTGTTTTGCTCGCAAGGAGGCTTCCTAACTAATGCAATGTATCATCACAGAGAAACAATCAAATCAAATTAACACGTTACGATGATACAAAGAAAAGGGCATATGACTCTCAGATAGTCAGAGCTAAAGAAAACCTCCAGTTGAGCTAAGGTGGTCCCAGCCAACGACAAGCATCAGGCTCCTACCAACGGATTAAAGCTTTACGTCAGTGCTGTCATTACGTAAAGCTTTAATCCGTTGGTTGTTGTCTAATGCTTGTCGTTGGCTGGGCCCACCGTAGCTCAACTTGAGGTTTTCTTTAGCTCTGACTATATGTTGAATGAGCTAGTTCAAATATATAAGCATACTTACGAGTTGCCTTGGATGTTAACATTACACTGATGGTCATTGTAGAATAAGAATAGAGAGTTGGCTGTAACAAAAGTTGTTGCCATCAACATTAATCCAAACATTGTCCTTCTACTTTTCGATAGTCTCCTCGTTTTTGATTAGTTAAGTCTTATCCGAAATCAACAACGTCTCTCTTATCTACATGCACATGGAAGGGTCATTCACATTGACCTCAATATCACTCGTGCCCAACTCCGTGACACGGAATTAGGATTTTATCCTACAGTTCGTCTTGAAACAATTCTGATATTACACGCACATGAGGAGACGTATAATACTTATTTAAATATTTCGTATAAACAATTAAAACGTTTTAATTGCATTTACTTTCATAAGCCAGACAGATTATATCATAGCGTTCTGCACCATTTTCATCAATGGCATGTGTATTGACCGCTATCGTGATATTCAATGAAACGTTCGCAAATCAAACCGAAAGTGGACTTTCTGCTCATTGTGCACATGTTTGGGTCATCTAATCTGTTATTAAATCGGTGCTTTAGATGTTCACAAACAGCAATAGTATGAAAAAAAACTGTATTTCCTGGTTGTATATCGTTTTAAACTGAAAACAGCAATACTATCATAATCGCTGCATGTTGCACAGAATTGCTTTGGTTTGGATAGCGATCGGTTTTTTATGTTACTGTCTGTTTAAACAGTGCAATAGTCTAGCTAAATAGTTTAACTGCAGGAGTAATGCATCTTTATCACTGCATAAGCTTTATATTGTTTATATAGCCATACTTGTGACTTTAATAACTCAAAACTTTGAGCATATAAATAATATCATACCTCACATGAATTTCCCATGTATACTCAGAAAAACAATCGAAGGATATTTATATTCAGTCCCTTCTCTAACTCCCAATACAATAAAAACTTTACTAATTATGCATGCATTTCATAGTTCCAGACATCTGCAATCTAAATGGATGCTTTATTTTAGTCACGCTTTAATGGTTTAAGTACAGTACAAATCCAAATGGTCCAACCCTCTATACTGAAAAGTCACAAACGTTTAAAAATGATTGAAACCCATTTTTATCATTTGTATTCCATAATGACTGGCTCCAAAACCATCGCTGGTTCTCCCTCTGAAAAAATGGCACCTAATTTTGAAGCTGTTGTAAGTGTTTTATTGCAAAATTGTGGTCAAATTTGCCGGGGTATGCCATGTCCGTGTATTTTTGTTGAAGAAGTTGTCCCATTAATAGGGGAAATGTCTGATAAATTGGTGTTAACTTTTGTCTGTGGTTGGAATTAGAACAAAAGCAATGACCTGGTAAAGGTTTCAGCAAAAATTGAGAGTGCTAAATTTTTTGCTTGTGAACTTTGGGTAGAGCGGGTCGGTACATTTGGTGTAGTACTGTATCGTAACCAATGACCCGTGAATTTCAATTTGCATTTTGGTGAATTGCATAGTGATAATTCTATCAATGACAAAAATAATTTGTTTGAAAATTATATTCCCAAACGTTATAAAGTCAAAAGAATTTTAATATCCTTCAATTGTTTTTCTGAGTATATTTTGTTTTCTTTTTCTTTGGAATCATTGGTTCTATTTTGGAATTCTGAAAGCATTAGAGGGTCTCTGATTATGCCTAATTGGCCAAAAATATTACAACATACTGCAAGCTTGGTGGTCAGCTAAACCACAGTTGGCAAATTTGCTTTTTCCTTTAATTGCACGCCGATGGGTCGGGCTTCAGACTCTGTGACAGTTCCGATTTAAAGACTTATCTATTGATGAGACGGTAGGGGCCTGATGCTTTTGCTGTTGTCAGGACCACAGGGGTTTACCTGTTTGGTTTCCTTTGCTCCGGTATTTAGTTTTATGAATTGTTGAGTCCTTATATTTGCTTTATCTCCTTTTTATATCTTGATTTATATGTGCTAGCAGATGATGCTTGGATAAGTTTTGGGTCTTTCATGAAAACCAAACATCTATGTGTCTTGATCCTTATCTGAACTAAGGGTGAGGTCGGTGCTGTAAAACCGGTTTAAGCCCTCCAGTAAATATTTTTGCTGACTGTTCCAAAGCGGTACTTCTTTTGTGGATCTTTTGGATTATTTATGTATTTTTGTTTGTCATGCTTTCACGTCTGTTCATCGCTGCCCTGTGGTCGCCTGCTGGGAAAGGGCTCTTGGCTCTTGTGGTGTGTGATGTTCCGTAGTATTTTTGTCACTTTCCAATATGGTATCCTGGGCCAGGTGTGGTACTTGATTGCATCGATTCCTACTTTCAGAAAGCTTGCACATTATACACTTTGCTTCCAAAGAAAAACCTTTTTCGAAGAATGCATTTGTCAGGTTTTAATGTAAATACATATTTAATTGCACACTGGTTTGACAGGCCTCACATTCCACAACAGACCTAACCTAAAACTCAGAGGTGGTTTGGTGTCTGATGAATGTTTTTGACGGAGCCAACTGAGGCTTAACGTAAATGTTCCTACCCTATTATGTTCATCTTGGTCAAAACTAAATTCCTTATTATTTACTATTTTCTTTTTAATACTCTGTTACTTCAACAGCTGATGTGATTAAAGATTAAAGCCTTAGGCTGCTGTCCATTCTAAGGCGGTGGATCTGTTGTTGTTGATCTGTTGTTTGGTGTGCTACCCATTGATTGTGGGAGTTCTGTATTTGTTTTAATTTGGTGTGCATTACTTTGTGTCCTTTCTAGATTTGCAATCATTTTGAAGAGGAAGAAAGAATTAGTTGCTTTGCTATTAATGTCTTACGGATGTCTTGTTACTGTAAATGTTATGTGACTCTTCCTCACGATGCCGTTGGTTGGTCTGTGGTGTGTGATTGTGGTATTACCTGATCATACTCATTTACTTGTTTTTATTGAAAGCAGGAATGTTTTTGAATCATGCCAGTCTAACAGCTTGAAACAGTTCACTTTCAAGTTTCTTATTACCTCAGCTGTGAATAAATGGATTTTCATCTCAGATAAGTGAGTTATAACAAAACTATGCTTCCATTCATTCGCTTCATTGAGTAATAATGGCTTCAACTTATGAGAATGAGAATTTGTGCTTGAGACAATATATTTTACATTTTTGCACTACAAAATTAAGACAGTCTGGTCATGAGCCCGATGTAAATATAATTTATTGCATAAATTAAAAGTGTAGCATTTAGTTATGTACATGAATCTACTGCTTTGCAAACATTTTTGACCAAAATCTTGCCCTACCCTACCTACAGACTGTAAGGCTTGATGCGGATCTCAACCGTTCGGTGTCCTGAGTGCGTTCATGAAGACTTGTTGGGAAAAGTGATTTCTTAGGCTTCAAAATAACCCATTTACAGTACTTAATTTTTCATGATAACATCATCGTTATTATCATTTCCATAAATCTGTGAGCCAACCCATGAAAATTAAAACGATCAAAATGGCTTACAGGCCTATCAAAGACTCAGATCAGCTTAGCCATTGGTCCATATAGACAGCAAAGAATCTTTTTTCAACCTGTAGAAATATCCAGGTTGACTCGAGTCTCGGCTGGTTGTGCATGACCTTTTACTCTGGCTATCAGAATATACCACTCCAAAAATAATAGTAAGTGAGTATGATCAGGAAATACCACAATCACAAACTGCAGACAAACCCACGGTACCGCGAGGAAGAGCCACATAACAATCACGAGACACCAGGAAGACAAACTAAGCATAGCAACTAGCTCTCTCTTCCCCATCAAGATGATTGCAAAACTAGAAGGGGCATAAAGTAACGTACACCAAAACGTAGAACAATTACAGACTCCCACGATTACAATTAATCTTGGACATTATTAATGGACATGAAATAAACAGCTAGGAATTATTATGCCATTAACTGATAAATTATTTACATAAACATCAAATTAATTGCAATTGTTTTTTTTATTCCAATTAGATTTTCTCAAATAAATGGGGACTAATTTTAGAGGTATTTTTTATTAATGATATATTGACAAGCTAAAAAAGTGAATTATTAATGTGCATGACTCAAGAATAATGGCCATTGAAGGTGAGATAAGTAATGGGCCATTAAATTGTTTGTTGTTTTTTATTGGAAAATAATGGTCATTCTTTGATATAATGGGCACAAACCGAGACAAGGTATCGACCGGACAGTAACAACATTCTTAATTTTGCTATTTTATATGATTTTACAACGGATATGCACGAGATTTTTCTTGAATTAATCAAAAGAAACATGCTTCTGTGTTGAATTATTTTTATTCCCCATCCAAAAATTACAGTTATTGTATAACACACAATGATATTGGAATTTCTGAGTAAATAGCTTGAAATGTATTTGGCGTGGTATTCGCCATCACTTTTTTTATTGAACGAACGATAAGGGATACAAAAATATAGAAGGGATTTCCCGCCGAAATTCTATGTGTCCATTTTAGTTTTTGTTTTTCTTAAGTTTGCAATTTAATTTCGTAAAATATGTCATTGTAGCATGTGAATTGCCTAATGATAACAGCTTGGATCAACGGATGTTGCTGAAGAATTAAAAAATAATACAAAGTAAACTGTAAATAGCATCAACAACATAATAAAGTGACACGAAACAAGCGTTGAATATTGTCGGTAATACCGCGCTTCTTCCTATGCTATATATTTTGACGCCAGAGGGCGCGCTTTCATTTATAATTTATAGAGTATCCCTTTTTCAGAAAACGGTGACAGGAGACGTTTTGACTGAATGGTTTATCCGAAAATGGGACATGCTTATTTTCAAATAAATATATCGAAAAATTCAAGCGTTTCAACTTTCGTCCTTTTGTAAAACGTTTGTTATAGGATGCAAGATAATTTCTTACAGAAACATCAATCTAAAATGCCATAAATATAAACTCATTTAAACCTTAAAAATGAATATCAAACGAAAACATTACAAAGATAAAAACATCTTAAGTTTAAAGGGAAGCAACCTAGTGGAAATACAAGTTAAAATTTTGAGAAAAGATTAGTACCAACTTTAGCACAGAGAAAAGACCCAAAGTATTCATGATTCCATGAACCTTCCAAAAATCGAATTCATTACTTAAATGATTGAACTTTTTCATCCAGGGGTCGCGAGTTTGACCCCAGCCCAGCCCCATACTATTGCGGAGATTGATCATGAAATAAGTTCTTTGGCAATTCTTCTCTCTTCCGCTGAGTCAAGAAGGGTTTTTAGTATATGCACGAAGTACTGGTACTGGCTAACTACTTTGTCAAGCTTGCCTAGTAAAAACGTGTGGTGTACATGTTTTGCGTCTCTAAAAGCTGTCTTTCGGGTTAAGACTTGCTTACAACAGTCTGTTCAGATACAGAGACTAGCATATTGACTGGAATTTCGCTTGTTGCAGGCTACGATATGATACTTTCAAATAAGGGAATAACAAAGACGCTGATATGCTAGAAACAAAAGTACAATCTTCTAGCTAGTCTCTGTAGCTGAGCAGGCAGGTTTGTGCATGCATCCTCGCGAGAAAACCTGTGTTCTACAGATTGAAATTTCGGTTAAGGCAAGCTAACATATACTTAAGGAAAAAAGAAAGGCAACAGATGGAAATATAATTTTTGCATGGTTAAATGACGGTTTCATGAAATCTCTTTTTGAATTGTCTAATTGATTATTTGTAGCATGTGATGAAATTACAAAACGTCATTTCAACGCTAGAGTTTATGCTACAAGGTGAAAACATATGAAAACGTAATATGCGACGTGAACGTCAGAATTAAGATCACTAAAAAATAGTAAGTGAGTATGATCAAGAAAAACCACAAACACAAACTGCAGACAACCCCGTGGCACCGCGAGGAAGAGCTGCTCAACCGTCACAAGACACCAGGAAGTCAAATTAAGCAAAGCAACCAGCTCTCTCTTCCCCATCAAGTCTTTTGCATGCTTGCATGGTTACATTGCGTCGACTTGACAATTTGCAAATAAAAAAACGTCCAATCATATTCGTAATGCAGTCAAATATTGCGTCAAAACCGTCTACTTGAATGCCAAGATACACAACGACAGAGAATAAGCAATTGACGTCACTTAGAGCCGCCGAGTTTGTGTCGTTGGTGTATATACAGTGTAAACCAAACCTAGAGGCATCAGAACATGCATTCTCGGAGAAAAAAACTGACTTTTCAGATACCGTCGAAGTATGCTAGCAGGGTGTTTATATTGACGTAAGCCAAACTAAGCACGTCATAATGCAAATGAAAACACTTGATTAAATGCTGAAAGTAAACACTAAAATTCTGTCACTGGACCATTCTCTCATTGGAAAAGCGCATAAACCTTATGGAAACCATTACAATGTAGGATAACATATTTTGATGCCATATTTGACTTTTGTTTGACGTCTGAAGATCTTAAATCATAATTATTGAAGAAACATCTTTATATTGAATAAAAAGTCAAACAGAAAAGAAATTTTTGCGCATCTAACGCAATATTCAGAGTTGACGTTAATGACGTTAAGGCAACGTGCATGCGTAATTGATAATTACGCTGAACTGTCGTAATTTGACGGTGACATACCACTCCCATGAATTTACATCATTTTCACAAAAAACTGACATCACATTGTATGCTAGCAATGAATCAAAGCGTTTGTTGCGTTTCTTTTTTCCTTAAGTATATAAGAGAATATCAAAGGGGCGGATCAGACTGTGGGATGAATAGGCTGGTCCGCACCTTTGTTGTGTGCGCAACCTGACGACAGGTTTTTCTGGCGTTCAGCTTAGGTAAGTGTTTGGCTATAGGTGTTGTTCGCCACACACTTTCATAGAAGCGTGTCAAGCAAAAGTATAGTTCGCAAAACGTATTCAATCTACAGAACAATGTGCATTTCGCCATTAAACATATTTTAATAGTCATAATCCCATTGAAGACATGTACGGATCCAGAGAGGGTGCCAGGGGGTCCTTACCCCGCCCCCTGAAAAATTACTAAGCTATACGATTCATTAGCAATACTGGTCCGGAACCCCTGGAGAATCACAAAGCATTCAATGTTGGGACATGCTCAACCCGCCAGCGAAAGGCCATAACGCCATTTAAATGGGGTTTCGCTGACAGGCCGATGATGGCTCACTTGAAATGGTATTGGGATCATCAACTGAAAAAAATTGCCAGAGTTGGAGCCGTTTGACCCCCTTTCTGGATGCACATGGAGGAGGTACCCACAGTATATTTAGAAGACGGCTGTATGTCATACATTTGATAAACGCATATCTGTCTTCAAACAATAAAGCCAAACTAGTCTTTCAATATGTATTAAAAGGGAACACCTTCGTCACAAAATGCACTTAAAGCATTTAATTACATCCCGACACCACGATCTTTTTCATGAAATTTGGAACTTAGCACAATAGCGAGCGAAGAAGGCTCAGACGATCCAGTGACCATGTGGAATCTCGATAGAGCCTTCTCAGAGGTTGGACGCCGATTGAAGTTCAGATATTTGGTTGGCTTTTAGACAAACTAAATATTGCAGATGGTTCAGCCCTAAGATGAAGATGGTCATATACTATTTACATGCAATGACTTTAATTCACACTATAGACAATTTGAAGAAAAAGTCCAGCATGCGCAGATTTAGATTTTTTCAGAGGGGTCCAACTCTGCCATTTTTTCATAGTTAACGAGGAGAGAGAGGAGCCAAATACCATTAAAAGTGGTTCATAATTGACCCTCCAACGAAACACCGTTTAAATTGCCAGCAAAATGCCATTTAAATGGCGTTTCGCTGGTGGACCAATGGTGGCCGAACATCAGGAATGCTGGCTTGGAAGTTTTGTGATATCTAGAGGTGACCAGTATTGCTAAGGAACCGTATAACTGTCTGGTTTTACAGGGGGTCCAGACACCTGTCCCCCTAACCCCCCCCCCCTCAAACTACCGAGAATTGACCCTGTTTCTGGAGCCTAATGAGCCAGCACATAAAATTTTGGATTCAATTTGTACGTGTCGCATTTACGAGCACCAAAGACACAGCCTCACCGTATATATCTTTAAGAGAAATTTCGTTTCCATGCCAATTCATTTGTAGGTATTGTTTCTTTTATTTATTATGTCTAACTTATTTTACAGAGGGGGTGCGGGCGGGTTCCAATTTGTCTATTTTAAAAGAAGCTAAGAAAAATTATATGGGCCAGTTCATTTTTTCCAGGGGGGTGGGGGTCTATTTGCTTATTCCTATGCAAAAAAAAAATACACAATACCTTGGTGGCTACATTTAATATTATGGAATTATTATATCGTTTAAATAAATATGATTTTTCAAATAATATGAGTTGACTGAGATGACGCATTGTTTTCTCATTTCGTTGAAATGTCTTTTCTATCATCCAGATTAACCGTCAATTTAGTTGTAGAAAAAAAAACCTATATGAATGCATCAGCTCTTATAACAACATGAACAAATAGATAATTTTGAAAATTAAAGGGAGGTAAAGTTAGTCAACACAAGTATGGATATATATAAATATGTGGTATCATTTCGTACTACCACTGACCCAGTAAATACATGAAATCGAGCCGTGCCATGAAATTTTCAACACTGTGGTATGTGCGATCAGCAAGGCTCAGACCAGCAAGCGCATATGGACAGTCTGGTCTGAGCCTTTGCTAGTTGCTTGAATATTCTACGTCTGTTAAGCTACTGATCAAACATCACTAGAACTGCCTACGATTAAAAGGAGGATACACAGTCAGGCTCATCTGAGTCTATTCATGTCAAAACGCCGCATTGTTGGAAATCACGTGTTGCAGCTCATATATTGATGTGTCCATGCTGGGCAGAGGCCATGCGCAGAATCAGGAATTTTATTCAGGGGGGGGGGGGTCCAGGTCCGACGGCCGGAAAACAGTCTGGACAACGTCGTTCTTTTTTTGCTTTGTTTTTTTATAGTCCTGAACTTATTTTACAGTTAGAAGAGGGAGTCCAATGGTTTTATTACAGAGAAAACTATATTTTTCTAAGGATCCAGAGGGGGTCCAGAATTTTCCAGGGGGAGGGGGTCTAACTTTTTCCTTATGTTAATTTCTAAAGAAACCCATAGAACTTGTGATTTTCCAGGGGATCCCGACCCCCTTTCCCCCCTCTGGATCCGCACATGCCTGAGGATGTGAGGCAGGAAGGGTCAAAGATTTCATAGATAATTCATAGGGAGAATTTCTTGGTAGGAAAAATCATCCACAACACCGTTTGTAGTGAGTGCTACTTGCACGGGAGAAACTATTATTTCCGATAAAATATGTGCGCCCTCTGGCGTCAACATTTTTAGCATATTCACATTCGTATTATGACAACCTAGTTTTGTCTTTTTACAACTTAGTATTGTCTTTTCACAATCTAGTTATGCCTTTTGAAAACCAAGAAATGACATGTTCGGAATGAAACTACTAGTAAATAAAAATTGGTATGATAAAATGACACAATTAACAAAATAAAACAAGACTATTGACTTAAAAAGTCTAACATGTATGCAAAGAATTTTGTCGGATAATCCCTTCCATACAAAAATGCGTTACCATGACTTTTTATATCATATGCGTCTTTGGCTTTTTTATAAATTGCATGACCATGAACGCTGATCACAGTTTAACGTGAAAGTTCATGACATGACAGATCAGATAAAATCCAAATTCCATTGTGCCAGTTGCTTTTACTAGTGTATATAGAGACCAGACACTGAGTTACAGTTGCTTATATCACAAATGTGAAAAACCGTATCTTTTAGTGTAGCATAACTATCAAAGGACCTCAGACAGCCTTAATGAATGATCTGCCATAAAACGGCCATATAAATGTTTCAAAGAAATGATATAGTAGGTCCAGTCCTCGAATCAATGAGTGCGTGTCTCATTGGACAGGTGCCAATTAAAAATATGGGTTAAAACCTCTGTCTTTTGCTATTCAACATAAAGTAAATATATTTTTTACTGAAGTGTTCTACCCCCTGTGACCAAGCTAATCCATTTGCATACGGTTGTAGTTTTACATTGCACACATCATAAAAATGGCATACTTGGTCATAAAGGGGTAAGGCTGTCAAAATGCTCAAGAACAATTTATTATGAATAGTAAGTGAGTATGATCAGGAAATACCACAATCACAAACCGCAGACAACCCCATGGCACAGCGTATAAGTCGCTTATTTTGTACAAACCTGTAGCTTAATGTCAATTTACAATGGCATGTATACAGTATATATACTCAACTACAAAAAAACATCAGTTACTTCTCGGGGCTGTTATGGAAATCAGAATTAAGAAATGTAAATATATTTATGCCATATTCCGTAGCAATCAGTTCTGCATCATTTCATTGAATAATGTAACAGCTTTACTTAAATCTGTACGTGCTATTCGCTAGTGTTTAGACAAGGGGTCGTTTTCAAAACTGACAAGTTTTTCACCTGAGAATGAATATCTCGTTCACGTCTAAATTAGTTCGCTTGAGTTAAAATCGTCCGAAAACAGACTTGACCCACTCTGCAGCAATAACTGCCTCATAACGAGGTCGAACCAAAAGCATGTGACGCCGCACAACGTTCTTGGAAATCCACGCCCATTCTTAATAGAGAACAACCTGAAGCTGTCGAAGATTCAAAGGTTACACTGAAAGATCCCGGATGCGTCGCCAGAGCTCATCCAACAACTGCTCTATCATATTGAGATCCAGGCTTACTAAACTTACGCGGTTTGTTTTGGCTTCTGCACACACTTGATTGCCTAGTCAGAGAGGGACATACCGGTTGTTGGACGAAGTGAACTGATTAAGACTAGAACTCGTTTGAAAACCAATTGTCTGAAACTTGTCATTTTTAGAAATGACCATTTGTCTGTACACTGGCATACAGCATGAACGGGTTTAAGTAAAATTATTACATTATTCAATAATTTGATGCATATTGATTGTTAATGAATACGGTATAAAACATATTTTGATTTTTTAATTATTTTACCATAATTGCCCTAAAACGTGACTGATGGGTTTCTTTTGTAGTTGAGTATAGTTATTATATACCTCAGTAAACAGGTTGGGCTGCTTGAACATGAAACAGAACAGGTGTAATCTATGTGTAAGACATTTACAGGTAATAGTCAAAAGTCATTGGCGGTACTCTTATGTTGGTTCACATTGAAATTATCTCCCTTTAAATTAAACTAATAGTAAACTTTAGTGCTTTCTAAAAGTTGTATCTCTGATGACATGTGAAATTTTAATCAGTGATTTGTTTGGACCACTGTCCAGAGTATCTAACAAGAAAATCTGATAAAAAATTCACGTCAGTTTGGAAGAAAAATGGCAAATAATTTGCAATGGGAAATTCCATTGAAAGCACTGTAAAGTTCACAAAAAGGGTATAGACGCGAACACCACACTTATTTGTCTTACTCATAGGGTGATCCTAACGGATTTGAACTTTAAACAAAAATTCAATATCATATCTTTCAGACTGGGTCTTTAAAATTTAAATTTGTTAATTCTCAAAGCTACAGTAACACACCAAAAGCGATGCGTTTTGGAAAAAAAATAATTTGCCCCCTTGCAAGTTTCATTAGGGCCTTGTGATTGCAATTATGACAACGAAATCCATGAATTTCAACCGTATAATGAATGATTGATTGGCCTTTAATATGAAACAAGCACGTTTGATATATCACTCACCAATAAAATGAAATATACAATAACCGTGTAAAGTTACTTTTGGTTTTAAGTATACATTCTGTAAGCCAAAATTGTAAGTGAGTATGATCAGGAAATACCACAATCACAAACCGCAGAAACCCCCCATGGCACCGCGAGGAAGAGCCGCCCAACCGTTACGAGACACCAGGATGACAAATTAAGCAAAGAAACAAGCTCTCTTTTCCCCATCAAAACGTGCATATCCATGTCATAAGATGGTCGATATAGCGACCGAAATTCATCACTTATTTGTAAAGTCCACCCTGTATTCCTTGATGTAGTATGTTTATAAAAGGGTATCCTTTGGAAGCAAAGACTGCACCAAAGAACTGAAACTAGTGCATGCATATTTACTGGGCAAGACAAGCTAGTTTCTGCCATTTAGGCGTCATCAGTGACCCTCTAATAGTTTCAAAGTTCCACAATGAAACCCATGCTCCTAAAGGACAAAAAAAATCTACACTATAGTGAAGGGCAGGGAATCGTTCTACCGCCGCCACATAGTCCCAGTCACCAGCTGTAGTGAAGTCAAATATGTTCTTAAAAAGGGTATCATTGGAAGCAAAGACTGCACCAAAGAACTGAAACTAGAGTGTGCATATTTCCTGGGCCAGACTAGCTAGTTTCTGCCATTTAGGCGTCATCAGTGACCCTCTAATAGTTTCAAAGTTCCACAATGAAACCCATGATCCCAAAGGACAAAAATAAAATATTCACTATAGTGAAGGGCAGGGAGACGTTCTACCGCCGCCACAATCCCAGGCTCATGTTTCCATGTCAGATGAAATACAATTTATCAACAGTGAAATCCGTGTATAACTACATTGACTAAAAGTGATATTGCGTAATCATTTTCTCAAATGGAAATATAAGCAATATTTTAGTATCATGTTGTTGTTTTTCTTAACAATAAATCGATTGCAAATCTCCAGTTTGCCTTCACATGCATCAGTGTTTTGAGACAGGCACGTTATGTAACGATATGTGTCATATATGTCGTCACACGTGACGAAAAAAGAGCGTTTTTTTTATTGCGTTTTCAATAATATGCAATAAAAAGAGCTCATGTTTTACCATGAACTTGACAAAAATCTCTCGTGAAGTGAAAACATTGCAATATGACACCTACAAAAGACCTCCTCTGACTGGCCAAAACTAGCTTTTACTGGTTGTGAAAGATCTTGAAGTTTACCAGTGATTAGCTAATTTAACCCAGGACAGGTAGACATCAAGATTTTTCACTCCTGCTTGACAGCTAAAATAGATATTGGAAAAAATGACTCAAGAGATTAAGAAAGCATGTATATCACAGGTCAAAATGTTTGAATTAAGAATTTGTTCATTTTCTGAGAGCAGTTATTTATAAAATGAGTTTTTGCACATTTCATAAAAGTGTCGGAAGCTTGAAAAGCAATTGTTGAAATAATCTTTTTTCAGTGCACTAGGGACATCTGCTTTAGGTTAAAGCTGCATAATCTGTAACTTTTGATATTTTCATCTTAAAAATAATGTTTCTATTTTTCAAGAACACAGTAAAACTACTAAAATTCAGGTATACATTTTACCTTTTTCGTAATAATTAACAAATTATTAGTGCCAAAACAACAGCATTTATGTTAGAAATTAACTGTCTAGAATTATTGGAGGGACGCAAATAATTACAAACAAGAGAAAATACACCTGTTTTTATAAGATAATTCACTTTTTCATGCAGTTTTCAACTGTAGAAATTAGATTTATTGTGACAACATAACTTTATTCTACTTTTGCAAATGATTTAAAAAGAATTTTTTTTTCGAAAAATGTTCATAGTTACAGAGTATGCAGCTTTAATATATAAATATGAAAAGACTTTACATAAAACTAGGAAACAAGAGACATCTAGTGTCCTATTCCAAAACAACTGGTGCATCCTTTTGAGGTAAATATCAGGATTAGTCAACCCTCGAAAGTGATGTTTATCTCGGATTTGTCTCGGTTGACATCACTATTCTCAGTTTGACAAATCCTGATGTTAACCTCAAAATAATGCATCATTTGTATAATGTCACATTCTTGGTTTCGCAACTAATGTAATACCTACGTTGTTCAATGCACTCGATGTAATAAGTGTCATACAAATGTATTCGTTCAGAAAAAATCAATATTATCTTTATCATATGACCTCGCGCGTCTGGGAAATAACGCCATGCAATAAAATCTGTAAACCACTAGTGGTTTATCGATTTTCGGAAAACGTTATGACGTCCATATCAACGTTGCGTACATAACGACTAAATTTTAACGTTTTACGCCAGAAAAGATAATTCAAGGTATTTGTCATATGATAAATAGAATCTAACATTCGTGCTCTTGTATTATTGAATTTATATAACTCGTTGCGAAAAAGAGATAAACTGCTCGGCAAGCCTCGCATTTTATCTCTTTTCCCCAACTCGTTTAATAAATTCAATAAAACATGAGCACTCATGTAAGATCCTCTATTTAATGTATACATATGGTTACACATAATATTAATGTGGGAGGATTACATTCAGTGTTAAACTGCCAAACTGCCTGAACTACACAGGCAAAGGGTAAATGTTGTCCTATATACTTTACCCAAACACCATGCCATTAGATTCAGTATTGATTATTATCAGTTCTTATTGAACAATTACTAAAATAACGAATGTAAAAACATCCGACATAAAAAGTATAAATGAAATAACAAATAATATTTTGTCAACTGCAAAGCTAACTTTCTTCCAAGTCATTTCGTCATCGTCCATATTGGAACTGTCCTCTAAATCGTAATCTTCTTTAGGGTCTGCATTAAGTGTGTGGTCAATATTCTTTGTCTCGCATATCGTGCACTGCGACGGCGTTTGTTTTCCTAACTGTTTATTTGCCATGCTACCTCTATCACTCGTTCGGATGTTAGCTGGTCTACAAAAGCACGTCAGCCAGGATGGAACAGGATCATTGACACCTTTATGGAACAGCTGGAGATTGAATATAGTCGCGATTAATATAGCACAGCTTAAAACGATTTGTCCACCAATACAGTAGGACATAATAGACATCGGAGTGGATGTTCGTGGAATATTACTACTGACAATTGTCAGGAAAACAGCAATGGACAGTAATATGGTTACTGCATAAGATATACGCTCTCCTGAGTCAGATGGCAGAGCAAACACAAACGGATTTAAAAATCCAATTACAAACATAGGTAGGACAACGTTCACAAACACGAATACTGGTCGTCGTTTCAGCACTAGTTCTGCGATTAGCATAGAAAGTCCAGTGTCATTCACGGATGCTTGAGTATCGACAAGTTCCCATTCACCATTGATAAAATAATAGGATTTTAGGACTTTGTCTATTGTTGCAAAGAACTGTAACTCTTTACTTAGGTGCACATCAGAAATAAAGTAAAGAAGGCAGCTCTGTGTATCAAATGGATAGTAACGAACATCAACCGGGCAGGAAATTTCAAAAATGTCACGCGGGTGCCATATGGCCAACCCAGTAAATACATAAATAACGTTCATCCATTCTGGATCTATAGTTTTAATAGAATCAGCGGAATTTTCTAAATGGAAGCTAGGTTTCCAAACCCAGTTTGAGGGTAAGGATGTAAAATAAAGTTGATTGTACTTTCCAAAATCCCATGTTAGTCGATAGTCAAACCACTGTAATTCCAATGCTCCCACGATGGTCAGTTTTCCTTTCACTTCATCAAAGTCTTTAATGTTTGATATAGTGAAACTGATATTAACTTTTAGAACGTCGTCCTGGTTTTCCATAGGGCGTACATATTTATTGTAACCCTCCATCAAGTGTGACATAAGCCTGTCTGTGTCATTGAGGGTATATGCCAGCCCTGTGTCCACAAGTGTAAATGTCAGCAGCAGAAAAACGAGTGGCTTCATTTTATTCCACAATACAGAATGCTTGTCCTAATAATGTATACATGTATAACAGTACGTACTTCGTATCTTGATAATAGAATTTAACCAACTGAAACAGAATGGAACTTGTTTCTGTTTTCAACTGAGTTTGTCCATTTCCATTTGAAGGATTTGAAGGCACTGTTATGGGTGGATTGTTTTATTTTTATTCAAATTTCAATATAATATCCTGTAAGCGAACAGTGGAGACTCTGGTCAGAAGCCGCATTTGGCTGCGACTGAATCTGGGTATGGACTGTTTGTCTTTGTCCCCGAAAAAGGATGCTATGCTTATATGGATCAAACGGTCCGCGCTACGCCATCATGCCTCCAGAAAAGAAGGTTTAGTTTATTTGTGTTGATTCTTTACCTCCTTGTCAGCAATTCATCAGTCATGTTGGGGCGTTATCCTGTCTACTTACATTGACCCAATACTAAACAGAGCCTCGAAAAGAAGAGAGTTTAGTCGAAAAATATTCTTCCCACTTCTGAACGTAAACATATTTTGTGGGAACCCAAAAACCGTCTGTTTTGAGCACATAGACATAAACTTGTCAAATGGAGTCACGTTTTGGATTGCAATAACGTCATGGACTAGCATTGATAAGTTAATAACCTAAGTATTTTAGCAATGTGATAACGTTATAAAGTTGAGCCCACAATAACATCGCATACAAGATAAATATGGCAATATCTTGACGTGAACTCGTAAGTTCTAAAAAGAAACTTAATTTAAAATCTATCATTTGTTGTCCTGAGTGTTGAGGTAACTATATTAGTTGCAAGAAAGCGATAGCATACTTGGTAACCCCCAAGCACTTTAATTCTTTTTCTGAGCTCGTTTTAAATACATAATTCCAATAATACACTGACGTCAACAAAAATCGTCTTATCAGCCTAGCGTATCTCTTGAAAAAATCTATTGCTGTAAGAATATTTTTAGGTTCAGAAAACTACCTCGTTTTGTGACATGTCATCAGTTTCATGCGACAAAGGATTCCCGCCACTGTTGCTTTGTTTCCAGACACTACCCATTGGCAAGAACGACTTGTTTAGCCATTGTAAAATCGTATCTATATTACAGAAAGAGCGTTTATAAGGTCCAGACAATGTTTATGCTTGTGCTGAACGAGACAACTTACCCCACCCTCAAAATTGCCATGCATTTGAGTAAAATTTGAACGTAATGGCTTTGGTATCCTAGGTCAGGTGTGGTACTTGATTGTATCGATCCTGATCTTTGCATCCTTACTTCCTTTGAAAAGTGGTTGAACATATTGTTACGAATCATTTGCAAAAGTCTTTAAGCTGTAATCAGCAAGGATTGCTGAAGAAACGCAATCCGGCCCATATTTCCGATGGCCCGGTTTTGGATGACTTTAACGTAGACATCAAATTGGTCACTGAGCGTGACAGCTCATCCTTTATGGCGTAACGTTATGTAAGCATATACTTGGTGCATTAATTAACGTGCCCCCTTAGCATTACCGTTACTTGAGCTAAAACGAGAAAGTCGATAAATTTCATAAACAGACCTTACATTTCTCTTAAATATGTCGTCATAATTTTATAAAATTATTGCACGCAAGCAAGACTATCAAAATTTGAACATGGTTAGCATACATGTAACATAGACGACACAGACTAAGTGCAAACTCATGAAATAAAAAGGATGTGTCACCGTGCTTATTTTTTCAGAATCTCAAGTGGAAGTTTTCAACTTTTGACCAATTTTCTAAAAATATAAAATAATAACGCTAGTCCTAAATATCGAGCTAAGAGGGTTGTAATCATCAGCCAGCTTCTTTGTTTTAACTTTAATTACTGCCCATGACCTCAAACATTTTAAAAAATGTACAAGTTTATTTGTTATCCCATGCTGTGACAAGATACCGCGTGATATATTTTGGCAATTCGTTAAAAATTGGAGTTTGTTTTTAGAAAAAATCATGTATTAAAAAATCTGATATTGAAAATCTTAAAAAAATATTTTTGATTCATGGACTATTATAATGCCTTTTAGAAAAAAGAATAAAAATATGGGGTCACCGAACTAATTCTCTTTCAAGAGGGCCAAATTTAACCCCACCCCCATAGGTTATATGCGTAATTCAATATAAAAAGTTCAGGAAGTACCATTTCGGTCGTTTCGATGATGCCATTTAACTAGTATATGAAGCAATTTAGCATTTAAATGTTAAAAAAAGAAAGAAAAAACACATTGAAATATGAGCGCATCCGGGAATCGATCCTGGTTTTCTGACTTCGTAGCCAGACACGCTAACCACTAGGCCACGAGGTCAGGTCAGGTCGCGCGCCGCTCTAAATAACCATACAAATAGTAGAGACTCGGAAATTATCGTATTCGTAACCAGGGTAATTGTGTACGTCGTTTGATTTCGACTGAGATACATTTATCTGTCTTTAGTGCTTAGACGATCAGTTCTGATAAGATGTCAATAGATATTTCGGACACACTTTAATTACTTTATTTTGTCATGAAAATGTCGAAACACCAATATGACAAAAGAATATTGGAAAGCTGTGTAAATCCGAATCCGTTAATGGTCGAAAGACAGGACCCAGACAACTTTACCCGTTTCCAGGCGCGGGAAAGGTGCGCATTGGAAATAGCCGCATATGTCTTTAAACGGATGGAAATGTATTTGCTTTATCCTTCTGGGCTGTTAAGAGTGTAGTAAAGTCTGGGTTGCTGAGCAGCTTGGATTGAACCTTAACATGGTGCGGACCCAGACGAGAATCCTTCTAACGACATATATACTTAAACGAAAAAGTTTCGCAACTCTTACTAAAATGCTATTTCCTTCTTTTTGAGCCAAAGATTTTACTCCATGATATTATGATTAACAAGTCCAATGATTTGCCGTCCAAACAACATGAAAATCAGACCAGTGAGACTTACGATTGCCGATCTTCGACAAGAAATGTAAGGCAACCCAAATTTGAAAAGTCACAGAGTTACAATACCTTACATTTTATCGAGTCACAGTGTTACAACGCCTTACATTTTATTCGGAAAAGGTGTTTTACCGTTATCTGTTTTCAAAATCAGAAGGGCAGACAAATCCAAGCAGGTTATTTTATGCATTTGGTAACGTTCAATACGCCAACGTAAAGCCTTCAATATTTGACGTAATTGGCCCTTTAAGCACAACTGAATATCAATAATCGAGTTTTAATGTCACAAGTGAAAACCTTCAACACATTGCATAAAAAGACAGAAGTATCGCGTGACATAATGGAATAACATGAACAATTTTGATAAATTGGTTGACGTTAAGAAAGAAACAGAGCGACTTTGAGCGTTGGTAAACGTTAATTGTTAAACCTTAAAATGTTTTCCGTCAGATACGACATCTGGCTATCACATAGCACCGTTTGTTTTCAAATCGAGATAACAATCTTTATGCTAGACGTGAATTGTTGAAAAACACTGACGTCATTATAACGTCAGAATGAAGAGTATGATCAAAACCGATTAATGGTAAATCATTCCGCATTGTGCAGGATCATAAAATATGATTATATTAATATTCTAACATGGACCACACTGAAGAAAATACAGATATAAAACGGTTGCGAAACTTTTGCGTTTAAGTATATTATATATTCACAAAGAACTGATCACAGGGGGCAATTATTAAGTTACAAAGCCGCCGTGCATTCTGTCCCACATGCAATTCGGTAATTTAGCGATTTTTATAGAGGATCTTTCAGGAGTGCTCTTGTATTAATAAATTTATTAAACGAGTCGGGGGAAAACGATATAAGGCGATTTAATCACACTTTTGCAACGAGTGTAACAAAAATTCAATGATACAGAAGCACGGATTTTAAATCTATTCTATTGAAATAACTTTGATACTGCATTTTTGGCGTAAGAATGTCAAAGTTTGTCGTAATACTACGCAACGTTGTTATGGGCGTAAGATTTTCACATAACATATTATAGGGATCACACATGTTTTTTATGCATTAACATTTGCCAGGTCCCGAGGAAGGTGTTTGAACACGAGGCAGACAGGCCGAGCGCTCAAACATCTCCCGAGGGACCTGGCAAGCGTTATTGCAATGAAACAAGCATGTTTGATTGTTATTCTTGCAATTATCTTATTCCAACCTAACTGGCACTGAAAATGCTGTTAAAACATTAACATATCGCTTTTCTAACACTGTTTTTTTCTTAACAAAATGGGGTCGACTGTAAATTTTCGAACGTCATAACGTCGTCACAACGTCATAGCCGTATGATACGTTTTCGCGAAGAAAAGCATCGGCAAAATGATTAGTCTGGTCCGCAGCACTTTCTGTATATAATGTCATGAAAATAGCTCGAGCTTATTTGAAGTATTTTAAAGTTTACACCCATGTTCAAATAGCACGTGGATCTTCTGATTTGAATATGGATTTTCGTTTATTTGACAATGGGTTAAAACAGCTATAGGTTTTAATGCAAGAATAAATATTTTATTGGAACTCCTCGTTGTTTATAGATGTTAATACATGACGTCATATAACTCCCAGACGCGATGTCATATGATACACGTGCAGTAATATTAATTTGATATTATGGTGCTGTCGTGATTAGATCCATGTTCGTTGATTTCAACATATTATCTTATCATCGCTGTTAACTTCTTCCGTTTGCTTTTATTTTATCAAAATAAGGTACGACCGGCTATACATGTATGTTTAGCAATCCATGCTGTAACGGTGCATGCATCGTATTTATAAAGTCATTGTTAAAAAGTGCATGCGCAGGTATTCACAAAATCTTGATCATTGGAATCAGCACAAATACGATCTCGCTCCTTACATGCGTACGAGCGTATCGCATCAGAGAGCAGCCAATTTCTCAGACTAACTTTCGTAGCACTTAAAAATATTAAAGGAAAGAATGGCTTAAACCAAACTTAACCTCTACCCCACCCTCCCAATCACCACCATCGTGTTAACGACGCGAGAGGGGGATAAGGCGACATTTCACTGGTACGATAAGTTCTAAAGCCTCACGAGCTGTCCCATTTCGTGTGTGTGTGTGTGTGTGTGTGTGTGTGTGTGTGTGTGTGTGTGTGTGTGCAATGGAAGCTCTGCCGAGTCAGAACGAACGCACAGGATAGTCAGAAACATTGCCAGCCGCCTTTATGACTTTAGTACAATGTACATGTACCAATGGTTGACTGTCATTTGGGAAATATACTTATTAGATTTAAGTTTCCACTGAACAATGTTAATGATAATGTGAATCCCGTCGAATCGAATCACACACCTAGTAGGGTAAAGTCAGGTAACTTCGGACATCAGGTAAATTCGGACAGTGACTTTTTTGCTTCATGCTTTAATTAGTGGAATAAAAAGATAAGTTAATTAAGCAAACAGTGGAAATCCTGATGAGACGGCTCATAAGGAGCCGTCTCATCTGGATTTGCACTGTTTGCAAACATATGTCCGAATCTACCTGATGTCCGAAGTTACCCGACTTTAGTTGTAAATGTAGCTTCTGAGTGAGCCTACAGTCTCGGGCCAATATCGGGCCGCCACTTAAACACCGGTGGCGTTTCACTGGCGGACCGATAGTGGCACGTTTCCATATGTTTACTCGGTATACACGTGCCATGTTTATTAGAGATTCTAGCGTTAAATTCTATCCACGTGTTCTAATCCTTTTTTAAGTCACCAATACAATGATCATTACTGTTCCAACAACTCGCACTTCTATTAAAATCATTTACCATGAATATGTAAGTAAATTGTCAGTGGCTCGTCACAGGCAACGCACTTGAAAGCGCTCTTTGTATTTATAAAGGGAAATATAACTGAAAACAATTTGAACTATTGTAAAAAGCTATCGACGTTTTTAAAAAGCGATCCTTGTTTAATTAATAATTTATACTGCTTTTTGATTTACTCATTATATTATTTGTAAATTAATCTCGCTTGTCGACAATGCTGATACGTATTTGATTAATGTCAATGTCTCTATTATAATGAAGTAGTGCCAATAAACTGATTGCCTGGGGCACCTAGATCATGCTGACTTGGGCCTGTTCAAAGTACCCGAAATAGCACATTTTGAGGAGGGGCAGGATAAAATTAAGCCACCTTAACACAAACTGTTATTTTTATTTATGCCAGCAGGTAAAGATCAAGTCCACGCAGATTAACTTGTGACATTGCAAAACGCTGCTGCCTAAACTTGCATACATGTATTTCAAAAGGTTTAATGATCGCTCAAGGCTTTTGATACATTCTTTAGATGAGCGGATTTGTGTTCGAACTCTGCTACTTAACACAACAAAAAATGAGCCACGAGATGAGATTTCCAAACATATGGTATGTGCGACAAGCAAAGGCTACGATCAGCCTGCGCATACGCGCAGCCTGATCAGAGCCTTTGCTAGTCGCTTGAATATCCTATGACTGTTATGCTACTGAACGAACGTCATTTTGAGCTTCTTATGCTAGGTTTACACTATGTTCCCGGCAGCCACGGCAGTTACGGTAGCCAGAAACGTAGCTCGCCGTGATGTTTTTAGTCATTTATGTCTTTGTGTTCAAGTTCTGTTAAGTCTCGCTACGTTTTCTCACGGTCTGTCAAGGTCTGCCGTGGCAGAGACTCGCCGGCGCACTACGGTCTGTCACGGATGGTTCTACGTTCCATCCCGGCCTGCCACGTTCTGTTGGGACCTCTCACGTTTTGTTACGTTGCGATGAAGTTCTGCTACGTCCATCAAGTTGTGTCAAGGAACGTGGGCGATGAATGGTGTTTGAACCCCAATATGTCCACGGTATAAAGAGGAGGTCCACAAAGCTGCTGCAAGCGTCATATTATGCACCCTTGATCAAAAACATCATTACATGTAATGGCAATGAAGAAGCCGATTTCGTATTTATATAATTGCTAGGAGCTGCGACAGAAAGTAGGCCACCACCAGCTGTGTAGAAGAATGATCGTCTAGCAGGAAGGTTAAAGACGGATGCAAAGTGCGGGCATGGTTTTCGGAAGAACGATTGCAACAATTGGGATATTTCTCACTTTTTATAGCAAGAGAGCTTCGCATCGAAGATGTCAACGATTTTCAGGCCTCAAAAGCTCTTCGAAACTGTTCGACGAGAGTCTTGAAACAATACCACCAGTCATTGGTATCAGCATTAACCCTTTGTACTCTAGTTACTTATTTATGAGTGTTATTTAAACACAAAAGATTCTAATGAAATGGCGCACAATGCAGCATTTTATCAATGTCTACACTGACTGGTCTTCAGAGAAATAAATGCAATATTCTACCACGGGAAATTATAACCTATGACCCCCTCGACAGTACAATGAAACTACCCAAGTCTTTATTGTATTAAACCAGAAGAAGAAGAAAAAAAGGTACAAAGGTTTAATTGCACACACTAATGCACGCACGCACACACACATTCGGTAATGATTATTTCTACCCTTGTCTCTACTTTCCTCCTCAGATGCATCTATCTGAGATTCTTAGACTCCATGTTCAGGTTCGAGCTGTTGGGTCGCGTTAGGAAAACGTGGCAGACCGCAACAGAACTTGATAGACCTTGACAGACCTTTGGTTGCCGCCTCGTAACAAGCCGTCCCGCTACGGACATACTCCAAGTTGTGTTAAGGTCCGTCACGTTCTGTCACGTTTTGTTGCGTTCTCCCCGTTCTACTACGGCACATTTAAGTAGGTCAATCCCGCCGTGGCTGCCGTAGCAAATTTTTTGACTGTTTAAAAATCTGTCCCGGCGATCACAGCGACCACGGCGAGCTACGTTTGTCGACCCCGTTCCCCTACGTTGTGTTACGGTCACCCCGTTTCGTCCACGGTGGCCGAAATCGTGACCGCCGGGGACATAGTGTAAACGTAGCATAAGCTTAAACGGAAATTACCAGGCTCGTCTAATACTACACTTCTCAAGATGCCACATTGTTGGAAATCACATGTCGCGGCTAAAATTGTCGTCAGCTGTATGTCGCCCTCGGGTCATTTAAAACATATCCTTATAGTAGCAAGTAGTGTGGTCCCAGATTCAGTGGGATCTGGGCATATGTTCAATATTCTCTTATATGTCGGATTTAATTTTTTATATAATCTAAAACATTTTCCTAAAAACAATTACACATTTTGTATATAAACAATACAACGGCAACAAATGTTGACCATGTTTTACATAAATTTAAACAAATCATGTGTTTATAAACCCCTAACATAATCGGAAAAGCCGGTGTCATATGCTATAATCTGTTTTATTTTTTGCTGACAAATTTTGTTTTTGATTTACATTTTACGCCAACGTTAAATCCTTACGCTTTATTTACTTAATTATTGTGGACTAGCAGATACTAAAATGTGACATTGGCCTTTTATTTTATTTATTTTTATTTATTTATACAATATTTATAGAGGGTAACACATTTAGCTTTGAAAGCTAGTCTACCTTATGGCCCTCTGTAAAATAACTATTTACACATAAAACATATCTACAGAGATTTACATTAAAAGAAGTGGTTATATCATGTTATATCACACATACATATAAAATACATGTACTTGGGTATATAAAACAGTTAAACCAATAAAATTACTACAGCAGGATTAAAAAACACATTGGTGTTCTCTTTAAAATGTTGAAGTACCATGTCCTAATACAATGGCATGATATTCCAAGCTATAAAAGTTGTTATAACATCCACCATGCACACAAGAGGATCAGTTTAAAAAAACAGGGATCTATCACATGCTTGTTTAGTTAATATTAAAAAAATAAAATGTTATCACATACTTCTTATGAATAGCTGTAAGAGCCATACATTTTGTATGTTCAATATAAAAAATCCTCTGTTGGCTAACTCCCATCTTTGCAGAAACGGTGTGCCTGTAGTAAATGGGAGAACTAATGTGTGGGGGGAATGACCATTTGTACAAATGTTATAAAATTTAGTAAACAACTTTAAAATCACACTTTCCTGCTGTATTTAGCAAATCGTTTTTACGTTTCTTTTAAAAGCGCTTAATGATGTTGAGTTTCTTACTTCTTGGGAAAATGAGTTCCAGAGTTTGGGAGCCGAACAAGAAAATGCACCACTATACAGGGAAGTGCGTGCTAAAGGTGTATATAAAGTACCATTTTGTCCTGATCTTAGATTTAATGCGTGTTTCTGGGACATGGGTATAAGCAATTTTGTTATGTAGTCGGGCGTCATATTGTTTAAAGCCTTATAAATAACGACAGCTTTATTATATTTTATTCTGCTCCTAACAGAAAGCCAGTCAAGCTCCTGAAACATTAAGACAGATGGAGTATCGAAGTCTGCTTTGAGTATTATCCGCGCTGCTCTTTTCTGCAATTTTGATAACCTTTCTATATTGGCAATAGATGTTGATCCCCAAGTGATAGAACCGTAATCAAGTAATGAAAGGATGTATCCTTGATAAAATTGTTTTTGGACTTGCACGGGAACATTCTCAACCAGCTGTCGTAGCAGAGATATTTTGGAGGAAACAGCCTTACAAAGATTGTCTATATGAGTATTCCAGTTTAAATTTTCATCAATATGAAGTCCCAACAGTTTTTGATTGGATACAGACCTTATGTTTATGTTATCAGCTTTGATATCTAAATGATATGCGCCATCTAACCTTTGTCTAGTGCCTATTGTCATACAGGATGTTTTTTGATAATGGATGTGCATTTTGTTTGAGGTACTCCACAGCTTAGAGGCATTAAAATCGGATTGTATTCTGTTTTCGATGGTATGTATATCTTTATCATGCGTATGAAAAGTTGCATCATCTGCATAGAAGTCAGATGAACAGTATTGAAGAGACAGTGGTAGATCATTTATAAATAATTTTCGATTTTGCTAGGGGTTTATAAACACTATAACTTTTTAATGAGAGTAAATAGTGGTCAACATTTGTTGTTGTTTTGTTTTTATACAAGATGCGTTATTGAAAAAATAATGTTTTAGATTATACAAAATGATTTTTTGTAATCTAAGACAAGCTGCTTTCCTTGATTTTATTTTTTCCGAACATGGTATCCATAATTAGGCAACTACTTCAAGAAGCAGATAAACTTCTTTCATCACAACTTCGATATCTCCCTGTCTATCAGATGCAACTTTAAGCTGTGATCCTGTCTCTGGGCCGTTTCAAACCACTGTCAGTTTGAAAGACATAAAACACAAAACCATAGACCCACCCGGTTCAGTATTGGCTACTGTCAAGAAACAGTCACAAAAGTAATTAACTTCTTCTACATAGTGACGGTGATGGGCCGGGGGCCCAAAAGCCAAGTTAAGCAAAATTTTTGTGCGTAAAATTGCAATCATTTTCTTACCCAGCGATATAAACATATGTTTTGGGTGTTCAAAAAAACCGTCTCAAGTTCTTCTTGGGACGGGTTTTTGAGTACCCACAACATATGTTTTGGTTGAGAAATACAAAAAAACAGGTACTGTTTTGCCAACCAAGAGTGACAGTGACGTATGTTTTGTTAATAATTGTTAAGTAAAAAACATGTACACATCACTTGAGCTAACGCAAATCGATAGATCACTTGTGTTGTGTATTAATCCTGTCCTGCGGATAGGATTAATACGCAAGTTATCTATCGATTATAGGTCACTGATAACTTTGTTAATAAAACATAAATCTCACTGTCACTCTTAGCTGGCAGGACAGTACGCACATTTATCTGGGGGCCATACCGTTGGCGTCAGCGTCGGCAATGACTTGATGCTTTTATATGTGCAAGATATCCCATAAACTAATAGCCAGATTGAAACTATATTTCCATCAATAGGGCACGATATACACTAGGTTAGGTTTTTTGCCGTTAGCCCATGACCCACCCACTTCCTTTTGTTTTCAGCCAATATGTTGCAAGAAAGGGACCATATTCAGAGTGGTATATTTTCCATAACTTTACACTTTTGTGAAACTCATTCCCATAACTTGATGAGAGAAAATTGCAGTCCAAAATGTTAATTTCACCAAATTTATTTTTATTTTAGAACCTTAAATAAAACAGTGCTAAGAATATTGACACAAAATGATGTAAATTTCAAATGTTAGCTGTTTTACAGAAAAATGGCGACTGCAGAAAACATCGACCAGGCCGCACATGTACATTGAAGCCTGGTCAGAAATTACACTGCTTGTTCCTAAATGCTTTTTGAAAAAGACAGCATGACCGATCGGCACGTATAGGTTATTCAATGTTTTGTATTGTTTATGGAATAAATTCGAGGGAGCGGCGCTCTCGAGTGTACGAGTATATATCATAACAAACACGAAACATTGTACAAACTATTTAGCCCTGACCCAGCTGTTTCCTGTGTTGATTTCACATCCTGAAATGTACGTATTATGTAGCATTTTGCTGCATTACATTTAAGAGACTCATTTCCTTTTAGCGATGGGTGCGTTCACATGGGAAAATGGATTTTATAAGCGGCTTTTTGTTAGATTATTTTTTCAAAACTATCTGGGAAGCACTTTAATAATTGGCCACACATTACAGATGTATTGATTGGCCACACATTACAGATATATTGGCTGATAAGTCCCCACTGCTTGTGCATTTTATCCTGATTCTCAAACAGTGGAGACATTCAGATCAGCGGTTATATATTCATGTGCCGTTTGGTCATGTTGTCTTTTTCAAAAAGGATCTAGGAACATGCAGTGTAATTTCTGACCTGGCTTCAATTGGTCGATGTTTGCTGCAGTCGCCACTTTTCTATGAAACAGCTAACATTTGAAATTTACATCATTTTGTGTCAACATTCTAGTTTAATTTTTTTATTTCATTTTTGTATAACAACATATGTACATAAAATACAAGTTCACATACAAGTTCACATACAGATCATTTCGAGATATAAAAAAGGGATTCAGAAGAAAGTCTATTGACTTTTGTAAACCTGTTTCCAAACCATTCATTATTAGAAACACAATAACATATGACTTGAAGTCACATTAAATTACATCAATATTCTTATCACAGTTTTATTTAGGGTTCTAAAATAAAAAATGAATTTGGTAAAATTAACATTTTGGACTGCAATTTCCTCTCATCAAGTTATGGGAATGAGCTACACAAAAGTGTGGGTTATGGAAAATGTAGCACTCTGAATATGGTCCCTTTCTTGCACCTGATTGGTTGAAAACAAAAGGAAGTGGGTGGATCATGGGCTAAATGAGTATATACATGTTAATCTGAGTGTCTCCACTGTTTCAGAATCAAGATAGAATGCACAAACAGTGTGGACTCATCAGCCTATACATCTGTAACATGTGGCCAATTATTTAAATGCTTCCCAGATAATTTTGTAAAAAATAATCTAACAAAAATGCTGCTAATAAAATCCATCTGTCAAATGTGAACGCGCCCATTGCTAAAAACGAAATCAGAGTCCTAAACGTAATGCAGAACAATGCTACATTATGTGTACATTTCAGGATGTGAAATCAACACAGGAAACAGCTGGGTCAGGGCTAAATAGGTTATACAATAATTTGTGTTGGTTATGAAATATACACTTGGGAGCTCCGCACCCTCTTATATGTTCCATAATTAACACAAAACATTTAATAGCCTATACTTGTCCTACTTTTCAAGGGCACTGCGGGACTAGTTATTTTGTAGTCTGAAACATCTGTTTTTTCTGAAAACAATAATAGTTAAATTTCAGGTAAGGGTGCTTTAATTCTAAACTTTTCTTTTCCACAAAACGAACTTAAACGATTCCTTGAACTAAGTCATTAATCAACAATGGTTTTGGAAGAAGAAAAACTGTTTTAGAAGTGGGAGTCAAATAGTGTTCAAACTATGCATTAGCAAATTTTGTAAGAAAAAAATGCTTGATCTACGCCTTGCCAAATGTTAAATCTTTTAAACTCTTAGTTCAGGCGCTGATTTCTGTACAGGCCTTAGTTTTTGACTTGGCACAACTTGCCTACCAGAAAAGGTTTGACTGCAGAAATGCATTTCTGTGGTCTTCTGCAATACTCCTAGGTACGTCGTACAGTCAATTTGTGGTAGCAGTTTTGCTGTATGACGTCACCTTTGAACGTATCCTACGCTAAATGAGGCTTAGGAAAATTTAGAGGAAAACACGCCTCACCTTCACCCATTGCTTCCTATTCAGCGTATTTCCCATTAAATTTATACATTACACGTATGCAATGGCATACGGCAGTAAAGCAATATAAAATTATTACATATATGGTATATTAGACGCGAACATGTCCAACGGAAGGGGATTTATCCTACCCCCTGAATATAATGTATTCAAATTCAAAAAGAAATCAAATCTTCCCCTTTCTTATTATATCAAGTAAAGTAGCATATTTATAATCATATTTAAACATTATTCTTATAGTATGTTTGTCATGTTTTACATTTTTTACAAATCAAATAAAGAACATACCACCTGAAATGGCAATTTAGGAATGCGTGTATTACACAATTTTCAGTGTAAATTATATACTGCAATATATTGTATCTGTGACCTATACTAAATTCTTATATATGGACATGACTATAGCCTTAAACTTATTAAAATAGCATATTTATAATCATATTTAAACATTATTCTTATAGTATGTTTGTCATGTTTTACATTTGTTACAAATCAAAGAAAGAACATACCACCTGGAAGGGCAATTCAGGAATGCGTGTATTACACATTTTTCAGTGTACATTCTCTGCTGCAATATATTGTATCTGTGACTTATACTAAATTCTTATATATGGACATGACGATAGCCTTAAACTTATCAAATGAAATGCAGTAAACAGCCAGTATCGGTTTAACCATTTTACAACATGATTTAACAGTTATATACGTTACTTATTATCAACTGTATTACTGTTTAATTCAGTAATACCATTAGGCTATGGGCTATCAAAACGATCTCCACTAAAAGAGGTTAGTAGACTGTAATTTTCTAAAACCAAGTTATATTAGCCACATAATAAAGTGTGTTAGCTTTTCAGTGGATAAGGCGTTACCCTGAAATAGCCAAATTCACTACATTACCCTACACTAATAGGAAATCCTATAGTGTTAATAGTGTTAATATCTAGTAATTTCTCATTCTTGCGTATCAACATTATCTTTTGATTGGAAGAAAATGACTAGCAATATGATTTTAAACTAATGTTGGCACCTGTTAGTACAGTTATATATGTTACTTTCTGGTAAATACAATATATAATGCAATAACAGCACTATATTGCCAATTGTGTAGGCCACCAAAATACATGCAAATATGGCTTGTCAGCTATTGACTACAATAACTATATTGATAACTTTGATTCAGGGAAAAAATACACTTAATCCCTAAAATTATCCTTTTTATTTACCTTATGGTTGAAATCGAGAAATTAAACATTAAAGCAGACGTTAATCCGTGCCATAGCACAAATAGCATAAAAACTGCTTTAATCGTAACGGGTTCTGTCCCACATATGGCAAACGCCATGCCTTTTCATATGGTTAAACCGCTCTATATACAATCATTATCCAGTTTGATGCAGAAACAATACAATTGATGTGAGTAACATATACAACAAAAGTATTTAACCCATATTAGCATAGCGTTCTAAAGTGGGACAAAGACAAATAGTACAGACCAAGATCAGAGGTCATAGGATGCAATGTCTGATCAGGGTCTTTACTGTTTGCTTACATGGTGTTCTCTTAAATTTGAATAAGAATGAAAAACAACACACAACAACCCTGAAGACGAAAATAGACTGGTCCATTTGATAAAAGTGGGAAGTTACATTCGACTTTAAAGGGTTAAGGAGATCATGACATACGCATTGTCTGGTTCGTTAATGTTGTAGAGCATTGAAACAGGACAGTTTTTTCCAAGGTTCTTTATGGTCATACATTTAAGAGCTCAATGCTTATCACTTGGAAAACTATCTTTTATTGTGAAGATTATATTGTAGCTGTTGCATAATGAATGGACTCAAATAAATAATTGGAATTTTGTTTTGCATTATTTCCTTCAATTAGACTTGGTCTAAACGTGAAATTTGTTCATATAACAACATTACGATATTCAGCATGTCAAATGAGGACATACTCATTGATACAAGAATGGCTTCCCATTAATCATGTATATATTCCAAATCAAACTTAATTGATGATAAATAGTAACGTAAATAAAAAAATCAAATTGGTAAGCACATTCGATTTTAGTTCAGCAATGAAGGCTCATGCGAGCCTGTAAAATATGTCATTAGGCACATCATAGCATTTGCTGCTTGTATATGCAGCTGAAGACAAACCCGTCCACTGCATCAGCATGGGGGATTAAAAAGTGCCTTTGCCCAAGTGAAGTGAGTACCAAAATCACATGTGAGGGTTCAAATCTTCAATTGAGCAGTATAAATTACATTAGAAGAGTTCAGCGATTGTTTTTTTTATTTTATGGCAACGAAATTCATACTTGTGCTACTGTCAAAGAACATATCAAAGATAAGGTATTCAAAATCTTGTATATTATATCAAAGAGCATACACAACAATAGAGGCAATGCTTTATCAACCTCTAAGATTTATACTTACCTTTAAAAGTAAAAGAAGTATGATTTCTTTTGTAAGGAAGCATTTCAAATATGACATCATCTTGACTAATAATGTAGTATGTTTTTAAATAGTTTCTTAAGCAGCAATTGACGTGCGTACCTTGGATATGATCATATAACATGAGATCAGTGTCATCCATTTTACTGATTTTACCCATTTTCAGGGAAATGCTTCTCCTATATAAAACCTCTTTATAAAGATATATTAGTTTTGCAAATGATCAAAGGTACCAACAGTTTCATTAAATAAACAGTATAAAAGGTATGCTGAAAATAAACTAAAATCAAATTAAAGGCTAAAACATGTAATGTGTTATCATCTGCATATGCATATAAATGTCAGTTTATAATTTGATTTTTATACATTCTCTTTAAAAAAAATATCTGATTACAGACACTTATAATGCAAAACATCTATTGTAATACATATAAATTTTATCCTACCAACTCTTAGGCAATTGATTCTGTCTGGAATGTAAGCAAAGAAAAATATATAGTATAGTACCACCCCTCTAAACATTTAGTAATTTGTATTTATCTATTGGAAATTAACCTAAGTATTATACAAGGAGCTAATTAACATTACGTTACTGACTTTGTTTGTAGAATGTGTACAATAGTAAACTGGATACATAAACTATTTTCAACTGACTGATTAGACTTTATTCAATAAAACTGAGCTGTGTTTTTTCGTCTGTGATAAATATTACAAAATTCTATATCCATAATATTTTAGCTTTGCAGGTCCCAATCGTATACTGTCTTCTATAACATTTTTGACAAACACATGACCTTTTGATACATGTATTTGGTATGGTTATATATGTTATTTTGATAGATTTCACAGAAATGTAATGTATTTTTCTACTACTACTAAAGAGCTATCTATTTCTTTGTTTATGTGTTTTAGAATCTTTACCTTTGGACAAATCAAAATGGTACTTTGTTGAGATGAAAACTACTAAATATTGCTTTATTGCAAATGTAAATGTTTATAGATATAGTAACTTAATAAAACCTGATAATTATTTTAGAACAAATTGTTGTCTTATTATAAATTTAAAACAAAACAGGTTTGAAATTAAACAAAATATCATATATCATATAATATAAGATATTTATCAATATATATAGATAGTCTTAAAGGCTGTAATGTACGTTACATATTGTCATACAAGCATCTAAATATGGAATTTTTACACCAGAAACGCAGTTAAGTATAGCTTCTTAATATCGTGTATCGATAAAATGTTCAATTATGGTTTAAAAAGTCGGCAGCTAACTTGCAAAGTGAAATGGTTCTGACCATATTTACCCTTTTATTTGGGGTAATCATATTCAACAGCTTATAATTCTTAAAGCAATTATGATGGAAACAAGATGCTTGGAGTTTTAAAACAGTCAGATAATTATCTTTTCCAAACATGGTATTAAAATCCTATATACCCATTATAGAGCTTATTACAAAATTAATTCATTTTATAAGGTGTAACTGAAGATATCGTAAATGACATTTATAACATAAAAGTTGTGCTTCTGGGTGCAAACGATTTATTTTCATAATTGTTTAGGTCCTTATCGAGGTTTTGGCAGTAAAGAACGACTGTATGTACCATCTGGATACCAACTTGATACCATTTCTTATTCAAATATTGCAATTTTGTGTTTGATAGTAAAAATGGGGTAGGTGTACAAAATGGCTCCTCCTGAAAAACTTCTACCACAATTTGACAGCACGAAATGCCTAGAAATGTTGTGGAAGGGTAGTTCTAACAATTTCTGTAGTCAAGCCTTTTCTGGCTAGACAATTGTGCCAAGTCAATTTTCAAAAAATTGGCTCCTTGACTATCTGTTATTTGCCACTAAAAGGCGATTATTGCATTGGATTTACAATAGAAAACAACCATAAGGCTCATATAGTAGGTGATACTTTTTTCAAATGAGTTCCATAATTATTTATTACCTATACATGAGGGGAAATATTTGAATCACGAAAAACAAAGCTATAAAGCTTTATTATATACAGTATATATTGCTTTGTTATATAGTTCAAAGGGGTACACATATTCTATTGAATGAATAAGAAATGAGCCGTGACACGAGCTTACGAATAATATGGTATGTGCGACCAGCAAAGCCTCAGATCAGCCTTTCCATACGTGCAGTCTGATCAGAGCCTTTGCAAGTCGCTTGAATATTGTATGCCCGTTAAGCTACTAACTGAACATAGTTTGGAGTTTCTAAGCTAAACAGGAGGCCGCACAGACTCGTCTGAATCTACGCTTGTCCAAATGCCACATTGTTTGGAATCACATGTCGTGGCTCAAATATGTGGTAACATGATTTTATTTCGATAGTAGTTTACTTCATTACCAGAGTTCATTAAGACACTGAGAGATTAGTGTAAATTCAGAAATTTTCGCGAGAATTTTAGTTTCACGATAAAGTACGGACAAGTATTAGCCACGACATGTGACTTCCAACAAGTAGCATTTTGACAAGTGTAAATGCAGACGAGCCTGTGCAGCCTTATTTTAAACTTAGAAACTCAACAAGTGTATGATGTCCAGTCAGCAGCTTAAGAGCCATATAATATTTAAGCGACTAGCAAAGGCTCAGATCAGACTGAGCGTATGCGCAGGCTTGTTTGAGTCTTTGCTGGTCGCACATACCACATTGTTGGAAATCTCATGGCGTGGGTCATTTATTTGTGCCATTTAAATTTCTTGACAAGGGCAAAATTGACCCCCATCAATAAAAGGCAGAGTGATTTCGATATTTTGCGAGGTTTTATTTTCGCGAAATTTAGTTTCGCGAAAATAAAACCCTCACGAAAGTTTCCGAATTTACAGCATCATATAACTTCTATAAATGACGTTCTTTAACTGTTTATATTATGATTAGCATGTTTACTGTGTAATGGAATATACCGGCGAACTCTCTCTGCTCGGGTGAGTCAATGCGCAGTGTGAGGTTCCCCCAAGTATGTCTGGTACACGTCTGATTACCTGCAAATACAGATTAAAATGAATTACTCTAAGCATTATGTCTCTTATCATTGGTAGCCCATACGCAATTCATGCTCACCCATGGATTACTGAAAATTGATATCTTGATTTATTGGCTCCGCGTTATAAATAATAAAAATCACCCAAGGATAATACGTGACACTTCTTCATCCCAAGATGCATGTAAACACCAAATTTGGGATTTCTACTCAAATAATTGAAGAGATATGCTCCGGACACGAATATTCTAAAAACTTGGTCAGAGGTCAAGGTCACAGTGACCCGAAAATGGTATGTGACACTCCCGCATTACTAATGCATGAATTATGCCCTGGACACGATTATTCTAAAAACTAGGTCAGAGGCCAAGGTAAGGTCACTGTGACCCGAAAATGGCATGTCAAACTACACCATTCCAAGATGCATTCGCACACCAAATTTGGAATTCCTACGTCAAATTATATAGGAGATATGCACCAGACTCAATGCTAATTATAGAAACTATGTCAGAGGGCAAGGTCACTATGGCCCAAGGATAGTACGCGACACTTTGGTATCTCCCAATATACATTCACATACCAAATTTGAGAATTTTACCTCAAATAATATAAGACAATTGCTCCGGATACAAATAGCCGATTCTGGAAACTAGGTAAGACGTCGAGGTAACAGTGACCCAAGGATGGTACGCGACACTTCGTCATCCTAAGATGCATATACATACCTAATTTGGGATTCCTACCTGACATAATATAAGAGATATGCTCCAGGCACGAATATTCTGTAAACTAGGTCAGAGGTCTAGGTCCCAAGATTCATCCACATATTAAATTTGGGATTCCTACCTCAAAGAATATAGACGATATGCACCGGACAGGAAGTGGTATGGACGGACGGACTGACAGATGGACGGACGGAGAGTATGATTACTATATGCCTCTCAAAGTTCCTTTGTGGGCATAAAAACACACAGCTCAGCCAAAAAGTGACCTATATTAGTCACAATTACCAGTTTCAAAGTGAAAATTAATCTATGTTACGCACATAACACGATTGGAAGCTGTAATTTTGATCAAAATGTGTCTATGTAGCTTAGGCATCAAGTATGCAGGCTGCATGAATGATAGTTTTATGCCTTCTTTCTGAAGCTCAAACGTTCATTTTTTTCTTAATTTGTTATAGTAACACATGCAACATGCTGTTAGAGGCTAACGACCCGCGTACATAGTAAAACATATCTTATTGGATGCAGCTTGGAGTGTTCTTTAATATATAAATTCCCTATAAAGGGGGAGCAGGACCTTTGTTAACCTGAAGGCTAAAGTATTCTAGACGCATTTGACTCACCGTTTGCATAAAGTAGTTCTCCGTGAGTCACATCCTGAACCTCGAAAATACTGTTTGTGATACACACCGACCTTGCAAACCACGTTTTGAGGAAAGTTAATTTTGCAGACCCATTTTGTAAAATCCAGTGGAATGTTCCATTATGACAAAGTGCCGGGACAGTCTCAGCCACATTCAAAGAAACATTCCTGCTGCTAAAAGCAAAACATTTAATTAAAGTAAAAGCGCAAACTATTAAACAAATTTGGTATTTTAACAATAGCAGAATCTAGGGCGAAGATTTCGCTAGTAAAAACTCCGCTATTCCCACTCAATATGACTTTGGCTGATGTGCGATCTAAGGCAATGGTTCCGTTACGAATGGTTCGTTTTTATTGTTACCCCTGTAGTTTTTGGAGATTTTGTGATTGGTGCTTGTTTTGTTATACAGCACGTGACACACTTTCGAGTTTTTCTGTAATTTTGCCATTGCTTTCATGTGGCTATTAATGCTCTATATATATCCCTCGCTGTGCCATGCGTTTGTCTGTGGCCTACGAATGCTGCATTTTCGTGTCATACACACCGGATCTTGGGATTTAGCATCTCCCTCATTCTTAAATTCTTGTTTTAAATATAAACGGTATATGATTTAGCTTTTTCAGGACTACATTTTTTTTTTTTTGTAACGAAAAAATGTTACTTCACCTTTGCATTAAAATCTTAAATTTCAATTCTATGCCTGAGCCAAACTTTGACCATTTCCAAAACTTCAGATCAAACCAAACCCTCTTCCATGAATCGTTTTTCCCTCTACAATAAGAGCATGGAATAATCTTCCAAATGAAATCAAAGCATCTACCTCAGTCTCCGCATTCAAATTTCAGTTAAATAAAAACCTTCCAAAGCCACCGAAATACTTCAATGTTAGTTCGCGACTAGGTCAAATTCTCTTAGCCAGACTTCAAATGGAAAGCAGCACTTTAAATGCCGACTTATATTGAAAAAGTATTGTCAACAGCCCTTCATGTCAATGTGGTGGCTTTGAAAACGCCCAACGCCTCTTTTTCACATGCCCATTTTATGCAGAAAGTAAAAGAAACCTGTCAATACGATTGGACCACTACCCAATTAATCAACTCTTCGGGAGAATATAACCTTATTCATAGAGGTACAGCAATTTCTAACCAGTTGTGGCAGGTTTAATCAACGTAGAGAGCCCACTCAAGCCAGGGCTCATTAACTTAAGGGTTACTTGCCTGAAACAGGATGTCAGTCAAACATTCTCTCTTTCTCTCTCTCTGCGTACGAAATACACCTAATATTGTGACATTTGTCATTGGAAAGCTGAAACTGGTGTCTTTCAGTTTATTTATAGATGCCCCCCACCCGACCCAAAATGTCCTTTACATATGGTGTAAATTTTTATAGCGACATGTCGGTGTCCAAAGGGCATCTTGGGTCTAGGGGGAGAAAGCATCTAAAATAAACTGAAAGACACCAGTTTCATCTTTTCAATGGCAAACGTCAAATGTTTGGTGTATTTCGTACTCATGCGCAAAAGGAAAACGGTAAAGTTTGAGGAATGAAGAGCACTCCTATCCTTAACATTTTAGCACTTTTACTTTTTTAAAACTAGCAATGAATTAACTCAATGTCTGGTCTAAACGGCACCCATTATAAAGACGTAAAATGAGGGGTGGGAGTAGAAAATGCATGTTTTCACGGTATTGTAAATGGTCGATAGCTTTGAAACGTATTCTGTTGCTTGCTATGCATATTTTACTGCTGAGCAAACATTAGGGCAATTTGAAAATTTGGTGTTTGTAATCATGTCAACTATACTAGGGAAAATATACGCCTTATCGCTAGAGCTCCTTTGGACAGCGAGGCAACATGGGGACAACTCGATCTTGTATGTGTGAGCAAGGTAAGAATCCATTATGCGTGTGTGGACTGGATAGATAAATCGGTCCCTCGAGATCGCAGTTTGTAATCACTCTGAAAACCTCTTGATGCCAAAGGGTGATTCTCAGAACTTTATTTATTTTACCCTATCCACACACTTGAACTCTCGATGGCACATATATTAATTATCCTATTTCGTTTGAAAACCCTGTGGCCCCGAGCCTAGTTACATGTACCCTTATGTTTTTTTACAATGCAAAGGCGTCGCAAGAAAACCACATGTTGACAATAAGGTAACTATGTCTGACTTGGATGATGTGTTATATCTCATTCAACGGTTACATGTAACCAGAACTTCGTGCACATACTAAAACTCGCTACCTTCTGCATTACGGGGTCAGGTTTGAAGACGATGTATTCAACAAGAAAGATCTGTCTTCCTAACTTTGGACAATACTTCTGAGTCACATGCATGTAGTATTTTACTGGTGAATGGCGCATACGGAGATCATCTGCATTCTGTATGTTATGATTGTAACATCAACCATTTCTGTAATCATGGCTAATTGTTTGACTTGTATACATACATTCATTATATACTGAGGGACTTTAAAAACGCACCATTTTATATTTTCTGTCTCTTCCAATATGATAGAGTTGAGGATGTTTTCTTTATCATTTTTTATCCTCTTGCAAAATGGACCATGATTTGCCATGATTTCGATTTGCTCATGCTGTTCATTCTGACGTAATATCGACGTAAGTGTTTTTTAACGTTTGTCGTCTGACAAATGTGAACTCGATTCAATTTGAAAACAAACACCTTTAGGTGGTAGTCAGGTGTCTTAACAAATGGAAAAACACAAAAGTTTCAGAAAAAATCGTTTTGTTACACTCCCACTCGCAGCGTTTCTTTGCTAACGTCAGTCTTAAATTTTCAAACATCAATAACAGACGGGTGACGTCCGTACATGTCGTGATACTTTTGTCTTTTATGCAACTGATTGAGGAGTATCTGTTGGCAACAAAAACAATTTGATTTTTCCTGATCCTTAGGATATAAATGGCCAATTACGTCAAAATTCAATGACGTCGTGTAGACGTAATGAACGTTGCCAGAGGCCTAAAACTTCATGTTTTGGTTTGGCTTTCCGATTGCTTTCAAGAACAAACATCGGTTAGAAAACTGTTTTTCGTTCATTATGGAAGGTATGGGTACTCTGTGACTTTTTGAATTTGAGTTGTCGCAAAATTATCGCGATGCCACGGCAATCATATGCCCCAGCGTTTCGATTTTCTTAGCTAAGTGACGGAACTTGTCAATTTTATTTTTCACATAATGAAAATATCCAATTTTTGACATAAATAAGCATTTAAGCAAGTGTAGCGTTTTTGAAGTCCTTCAGTATATATACTTAAATGCAAAGAACTACAACCGTTTCAAATCCACTTTTCTTTACACATGGACCACATGAGTATACTTTCTTAATTATGTCCTGTGTTCTTTCGCAATGAGTAATGATTTTTCATAAAATGGTTTTGATTACGATTTCCATTCTGACGTTATGATGCCGTCAGTGAATTTCAGCAATTGGCGTATAAAAAAAGTGATGTCTTGTTCGATTTGAAAACAAACAGCTTGATCTGATAGTCAGATGTCTTAATTAAAGGAAAACACAAAAACAGTATGGAAGTTATCGTTTATGAATGCTCCCAGTCGCTGCGTCTCTTCGTTTCTTTGTTGGCGTCTACCTACTTTTTTCAAACAGTTATTACAGACGCATTTCACGTAAGTCCTCTAGGCATTGTATTGAGGGCTAAAAGGTGACATTAAAAGTTTTTGATAATTAATGTTCGTTTGGTTAAAAACGACTAATTACGTCAAAAAAATTAAAGACGTCACTTAGACAAAATGAACGCTGACAGAAACATAAAAAATTACCTGATTTTATTTTATCTACCCCTTTTGCTTTCAAAACTATATACTGATTTAAAACGTTTTTTCGAGAAAAAAGGCACACTTTTTTGCAGTTTGTGACATTAAAATGTGGGGTTGCCTTCGAGTTCTCGTTGCAGCTCGCCAACCATAAGCCATAGCGGTCTAATTTTGGTATTGTATGCAAGGCAAATACCGATACTTAGTGTCTGCACTGTCACTGAGTGAAATAATTGGTAAAAAAGAAGGAACTGTCATTTTTCATAGAGATGCGTTTCTTTTGCGTTTAAGTACATATAGATTATACAACTTTTGACCTGTCTGTGTTCTTGCCATCTAATTTCGATCGTTCAAGTAAAGATCGCATATATAGTTGTCCGAAATTGAAACAAAGCTTTTATTTTGTATCACTACTGTATATTGTTTGTCAGTGACAATAAAGTTAATTGGGTCAAATGGGTTCAAATAACGACACGATACAGTGGGGTTTTTAGTAGCATTTTTACAAAATAAAAGTTGTGTGCTAATACCTGAATCAGCAGACGCTTTCGGTTGTAACGCACAGTCAAGCTGCTGCGAGAATGAAATATTACAAGTTTCACAAAGAACGCTTGCTTGCCTCACCGTCAGCAACTCATTTTAATGTACAGCATATGTAGGTATTTTGTTTGTTTGGTTGATTGGATACTTTACCTCCCAGTCAACATCTTATCAGTCTTGTAGGGATGGGTCTTCCTGGATGAACCAGTATTAAGCAGAATTCCTTTAGTACATACATCTTCCTTTGGCTAAAAGTACAGTTTTATCAGTGGGACAGTAATCCACGGATGTTGCCCACGTGCCATTAGCTCTCACCCTAAGCTATTCTTTGCACGTTTGACCAACTTTCATATTCTAAAGGACTGTGATGTTATATCTGTCTGGTGTCATGCACACTCAAAAAATGCTTAAAGATAGGAAGCTTTTAAGGAAAGCATTAACTTGTACAGAAAGCCGTATCAACGAACTGAGGTTTTCTAATTCAGTATCGCTATCCTTTAAAACGGGGCTAACGTCACGAGGGACCGGTTACCTGTTTTTGCGGCGAAGTTTAGTTATGCAGATTTCTAGCATGGGACCAAAGACGGAAACATGATGACGTTACATCAAGCAACGAAACGAAAAGGCAATCTCCGCAAATTTTTCTGGATTAAAGGTAAAATCAGAATAATGTTGTCAGAAAATGTATATAATAATCATATTATTATACTAATAACTTTATCTGACGTCGGGTATCGCGTCTTGTGGATGAGGTCACACCAATGGATCACATTGAAGCTTTGTGTCTCGGGTGATCCGACGGAAAGACCACATCCGTTCGACGTGATCAAGTTACTATTGTGTATGTACTTTCAAAAATAGAAAATGATGTAATCAGCAAGAAACAGCAGTTTTTTTCCTAATGCTGGGGTACTGTATGACGCTGGTATAGTACAGCTGAGCCATTCATGCATTGATCACGATTTTAAGGATGTTCAGCTATCCAGTGGGTCTAGAAGAGCCAGGTTACAACTTGGTATCTATGTGCGACGTAGACTTAGAACAACTTGTGCATCCACGCAGTCTGATCAGAGCCTTTGCTTTCAATATAAAGAATCTTGGAACCAAGGCTGCGCATAGAGTGCCTAGCAAAGACTCTGATCAGATTGCCCGGATGCGCAAGCTGATTTGAGTCTTCACGTGGCGCTCATACTCCATGTTAGTTCAACATTTTAATGTGTCCTAGTCACAAAGTTATAATGTTCGTTCTGAGCCTTTATTTCTTTCCATACTTCGCGTTTGCGTTCTAGGAAGATTCTGATGAGAATCTGCGTTCACATAGATTCGCCTATACATGCGCCACACTGGTAAATGTATACGTCGATTTGCTGGTAGTTACGCGTATTGCCGGTACTTCATAGACCGGAAGTGGTAGATATTGGTGGTAATACTATATAGAAAAACATGTCATATGCCTAAAGGACTATAGAATTAGATCATTTTTAAGTATTTGGCATGCACATGGCGATTTATGTAAGCATTTAGGAATAGATTCGAGTACCGATCTGGATGATCGGTACTCGAATATATTCCTAAATGCTTACATAAATCGCCATGCACATACTGAATACTTAAAAATGATTGAAGTCTAAAGTCCCTTTGGCATATGGCATGTTTTTCTATATAGTATTAACCCCAACATCTACCACTTCCGGTCTATGAAGAACCGGTAATACGCGTAAATACCAGCAAATCGACGTATACATTTACCAGAGTGTGCGCTGTTTGCATACAGAATGGGCGCTCCATCCGGATGAGTTGGTTTGAATATATAAGCATACTCACGAGTTGTCATAGATGTTAATATTACATTGATGGTCGTCGAAGAACAAGAAAAGACAGTCGGCTGTTACAAAAATAGTAGCAATGAACAGTCGCAAAAACATTGTCCTATATTTCGATGGCCTTCAGTTTCTGCGAGGTTGTGTCTTGTTCAAAAACAGGAAGTCTCTGTTATCTATATGTATATGTGCTATGTCATTCAAATTGACGTCAAAGCGAACCATTTACCTGTATGTATGTATACTTAAGGAATAAAGAAACGCAACAGACAAAAATATAATTTTTGCTTGTTTATATGACGGTTTGGTGAAATCTCTTTTGAAGATATCTTATTGAGTATTTATAGCATGTGATGAAATACCAAAACGTCATTTTAACGCTACATTTTACGTTACAAGATGAAAACATATGAAAACGTAAAATGTGACGTTAACGTCAGAATAAAGATAAAAATACCCGTCTTTTCCATGTTTGGTTATTTGGCGTCGACTTGACAATTTGCAAATTAAACAAACGTCCAATCAAATTCGTAATGCAGTCAAATATTGCGTCAAAACACGCTACTTGAATGGCAAGATACACAATGGTAGTGAATAAGCGATAAACGTCACTTAGAGCCGTCGGGTTTGGGTCGCTGGTGGATATACGGGATAAGATAAACCTAGAGACATCAAAACATGCTTTCTTGGGAAAAACTGACTTTTCAGATACCGTAGAAATACGCTGGTAAGGTGTTTATATTGACGTTAACCAAACAAAACACGGCATAATGCAAGAGAAAAAAACAATTACATGCCGAGAGTGTAAACCAAACTTGTTAACTGTAACCTAAACTTTTGTCACTGGACCATTTTATCATCAGAAAAACACATAAACATCATGGGACCCATTATAACGTAGGATATCGAATTTTGACGTCAGAATTGAGGTTTTTTGACGTCTGAAGATCTCAAGTCATTATTCTTGAACAAAACGTCATTGTAATGAATAAATTTCAAGCAGAAAAGAAAGTTTACGCGTTTCACGCAGTATTCAGAGTTGACGTTAATGACGTTAAGTCGTTTCAGAATCCTACAGAAACTTCGCCATTTGATCATTTCCTTGATCTGCAATCTATGCCAAGACATTTTAAAACGATAAACCGATGGCTGATTCAAACTTTGCTTTAATTGACCCTGTTTAAGCATTTTACTTGGGGGTCAGGCTGGTTACGCGCATACCAAAATGATTACGTAATCGATAATTAAGTTGAACCTGCTGTAATTTGACGGACACATACTGCTCCTATGGATAAATATCATTTGCACTAAAACCTTGCATCATATTGTATGCTTACAGTGACTCGAAGTGTTTGTTGCGTTTCTTTATTCCTTAAGTATATTATCAAAACATAAATTTGGGCCAGCCAGTGAGATAAAATTACAAATCACACATGCGTAAGAACACACTTTAAAATGCATGCGCATCTATCATGTTCGTAAATCAAGTATACTAGTTTTCTTTGCCGACCTTAGTCAAAGGAAATCTAGTATACTAGTTTTCTTTTCCGACCTTAGTCAAAGGAGACTACTACATGTATTTATTTTTTTAAAAAATGAATGCGTCTGTCCGTCCGTCCGTAAGCGCAAAGAGTGGGTTTTGAAACTTTTGCACTGCCTTGTGTTTTGTCATTTTGGCAACTCATACACTTGTCTGGGTTCTTTGTAAGTGTAACTCCTCCCACTATTTGATCAGGTGTTAATGGATCACTGTCTGAAAACGTGTTTGTGATTCTGACAGTATCGCCATTATAAAGTCGATGCATTCCGTGATCTTTACATCAGGATTTGTTAACCTCAGAACAGTGATGTCCACCGAAGCAAAGCCAAGGTGATACTCACTTTTGAGGGTTGGCTAGTACTGGTGTGAACCAAAAAAGATTTCACCAATTGCTTTATTCTCATTTCCTACTTTAATATCATTTTTATAAACTCAAGTATAGATTTTCATAGTGCACTGAAAACAAGATTATTTCAACATTTTTTTTTTCTGAAACTCTTACGAGTTGTGCAAATGTTTGCACTTATTTTTAAATAAACTGACCTCATAAAATGATTGAATTCTTAATACAAACATTTGGCATGTGAAAAATACAAAATAAATAATGCTAGTCTATTTTATAAACCTAATGCCAGTTTTCCAATATCTATTTTAGCTGTTAGGCAGCAGTGGCAAAAATGATGTCTAACGGTCCTAGGCTAAAGGGGGTATGTGCATTAGGGGGCTCCCTCTAGAGCCAATAACTGAAAATTGCTTTTCACCAATTCCATTTGATTGGTTTATTAGAAGAAAAACTGAATTAAAATTTTGGCATTTATTTAAATTTTACCGTTGCTATGGTAGCAAAAATGGCCGACAAAATAGGCTTAAAACTGAGATTTTTTTAAGAATTATATATCAGCACAGCTAAATACCAAAAATCTGTTAATATGTTGTGTGCCGTGGTAATTATCATCTTCTGTAAAAAATATCCTTTTGGTATTTGCTTGTGCTCTATCTTTTTTTCCTCTGTCAAACCTCTCAATTTTGCTCCAAAATGGTCAATTTCCTATTTTTAGCCTATTTTGGCGGCCATTTTTGCTACCATAGCAACGGTAAAAGTCAAAGTAATTTGAGACTTTTACACTTTGTTTATTGCTCTTATAAACTAAATAGAAATAAGAACAAAATGGTGAAAATAAATTTTTATATTTTAGCCCCATAGGAGGGTCAAAAAGGCCCCTTAATGCACGTAGCTCTTTAATTCAATCTATTTTTGCTGTCTTGCAGCATTGACAAATTTGATGTCTACCTGTACTGTGTTAAATTGAGTTTAACACTGGTAGACATCAAGCTCTGTCACAACCGATGTCTCAAATACTATCATTATGTGGATTCTCTTTTTCCATAGTGTGAGTCGTGCCATTATTTAGTCTAATCAAATTTAAATATATCATGGTGGTTTAGACATTATTGTAACTTTTTAAAATGTTCTTATTTATAACACCCCGCATTCCTATCTGAAAAGGTCTAATTTTGTCATCTCTCCTACAATATTTTGAAGGGAAAGTTGTTGTCCGAATCTAGGTATTCACATTTTCGACTGAGTTTTCATTACCCACCAAGCACCACGTTTCATTATTGGGCTGTGGGCTCTTTTGCGACTAAGAGCGTTATAGGTATGTTTCCTTAAACCTCCATTATAGCTTTTGGATCACTTTATGTTTCTTATCACTTAAATGCAAATATGGCTGCTTGGGACAGATTCTAGATGATCGGTACTCGAATTTATTCCTAAATGCTTAGTACATAAATCGCCATGCACATACTGAATACTTAAAACTGATCTAATATTATAGTCCTTTAGGCATATGGCATGTTTTTCTATATAGTATTAACACCAATATCTACCACTTCCGGTCTATAAAGTACCGGCAATACGCGTAAATACCACCAAATCGACGTATACATGTACCAGTGTGCAATTGTACGTAGCCATTTAGAGCAATTCGTACTCTAAGCGTTTGTTACTCTTTTGTGCTAAAATGCCCATATTTGGTATTTTACCAGGCATTGCCAATTAATTTTTTTGTATAAATTTGCAGATATTATGGACAGCTATGATATCTCGACCAAGTTCAATTATTTTGACAATGACTAATATGGAGCTGTTTGCTATGCAGCGCTAAACAATAGTTGAGCTTGTCATAGACGGTTATCTCTTTTAATTTGAACAAATAAACCTTACGATATATCTTGTAGGAGTTCAAAATAATCTGGAAAAAAATGATCCGTCAGAAATAGAGAAAACCTACAGTATAAGAAAACAGCAGACTCGGTTTTATTGAGTCTGTTCGTGATAAGTAATGGAAAGCGCATCAATTCTCACGCCTCTAGCACCGGACCAGAAAGATCAGAATATGAAAAACATCAACACTTTATCGATGTACGGGGAGAAGTTTTACCAACTCAGCGCGACACAATCCCAGCTGTTGCGACCTCTAAATAATCTGGAAAAGCAAATCCTTCAGAAATAGAGAGAACCTACGATATAAGAAAACGGAACAATTATACGAAGTTCAACTTAAGAGTTACTAGGCTTTGGGCTTCGAAACATTTTGTATATACTTAAGGCAGTTCCGTGTCTTTTTATATCTCAAGAAAGTAAGAATGGATCGACCATGCTCACACACTACGGAGCAACCCATGGTACCGTGAGAAAGAGGCAAAGACATGACAAATAGAAGACAATTAAATTATCGATGTACGGGAAGACGTTTTACCAACTCCACGCGACACAACGCCAGCTGTTGCGACCTCTAAATAATCTGGAAAAGCAAATCCTTCAGAAATAGAGAGAACCTACGATATAAGAAAACGGAACAATTATGCGAAGTTCAACTTAAGAGTTACTAGGCTTTGGGCTTCGAAACATTTTGTATATACTTAAGGCAGTTCCGTGTCTTTTTATATCTCAAGAAAGTAAGAATGGATCGACCCTGCTCACACACTACGGAGCAACCCATGGTACCGTGAGAAAAAGGCAAAGACATGACATTCAGAAGACAATTAAAGTAAAGCTTTCTCTTCCCCAGCCGGATGATCGCAAATCTAGAAAAGACGCAAAGTATTGTGTAAAAAAAAACATACAGAAACACACAAACAATGGATAAACAACAGCAGAGCCACTGCATTAGAATGGACAGCAACCAAATACAACAGGGATGGAAATCATTTTACTGGCCGAATCTTTGCCCTTGATTCTGCTGTTGTAAAAACATAAACTTAGTTAAGCTATTGTAGAGGCTTATTACAATGTAGCATCACACTCACAGACTGTCAGAGCTAAAGAACATCCAGGTTGAGCTACGGTTGGCCCAATCTTAGATAGATATCAGGCTGTGACCCGACGATTCAAGCTATAGGTCTATGTCGTCATTGAGTCTGAGGCTTTAACGTGACGTTTTTGATTTTGAAATTGTCATTTTTCAATTTTTAGATGGTGATGTCCTCGCTCTACATCATATGGAGTCTTTATCTCTCAACTCATCCGTTTTGCTAGAGCATCTAGCTATGTTGTTGGCTTCAACACTCGCAATTAATTGTTAATTTAGAAACTTTATAAGGAAAGCTATCGCTATCATAGACTTCGCAAAATCTTCAATTAATTTTTTAGACGATACTATGATTTGATATCTAAATTCCAAATTGGACTTAAAATTCTCTCTTGCGCCAAGGACTTTCGGAACCTGGATTCTATGGTCACTTGGTGTATAAATTGAAGACGATTGCTGGCTCTAATAATTATCAGTTAATTAAACATTTCCCATTATAGAAAGATTGGCTATAACATTAATGTATTGCAACAGACTGCATAATTGGTGGTCAATCCAATCACGGTCGGCAACTTTTCGTTCATCTTTAATTGCATGCCGGCGTGTCGGACCTCGGATTCTAAGACGGTTCCGACTTAAGATTCTCAGATACTTATTGAATGTAAGATGTAAACAAGTGCCTAATATTGATTTTAGGTGAAAGGTCATGTCTCACTGTGGCAACTGTAGTACTGAGTTTCCTTAAGACGATATAAATGTACAGCTTGATGGCTATTTACTAGGCCTTGGACCTCAAAAATAAAAAGTAAATCCAATATGATATATATTTATGTTTTGGTGAATTCAAATTATAACTCAAGTCTCTTGGTGTAGATATTTAAATACAGCTAGTAAATACATCGTTACTGCTAACAGTACCCCTTGTAACACACTGAATTTAACTTTACACTTTTAACAACAAAAACATATCATTACTGTTGTTGATTTTAACCAAATGAAATATTGCTTTAAGTTTCTGGTATCCATCTTAACATATTATGCGAAAAACAACTTGGGTAAATGAGTATTCTTTCGAGTTATCTGTGCTTTCATTAAAAACACAAAATTAGCGTTTCCTTGCAAACTCCTAGATAAACCTAGGATTAGAACACGCTATGTTAAGAACCATTAATTGTCCATTAAAATACTGCCAGATATTTTGTCTCTGACATATGGTCATGTTTTTGCAGCATCTTAAATTTGGTTCACATTGAATTATCTCCATTTGAATTAAGACAATAGTATATAATAGTCCCTTCTAAAAGATTTATCACTGATGACATCTGAATTTTTTAATCAGTGATTTGTCTGGACCTCTGCTCAGAGTATGTGACAAGATAATCTGATCTAAACTCTCATCAGTTTGAAAGAAAAATGGCAAATAATGGGAAATATTCTATTGAAAGCACTGTAAAGTTCGCAAAAATGGTATAGCCGTACAAACGCAAATCTAATTTGTATTACTCACAGATTGATACAGGCTGATTATAACTTAAAACAACAATTCAACGTCATGCCTTTCAGACTGTGTCTTAAAAATTCAAAATTATTCAATCTCAAAGCTCTACTAACACATCAAACGCGATGCGTTTCAGAAAAAAATATTTTGCTCCCTTTCCTGTTTCTTTTGGCCCTTGTTGTTGCATTTATGACAACGGATTGGCAACGGAAACCATGAAGACCAACTGTCATATGAATAACTGATCGGACTTAAATGAGGCTTGTATTGGAGGGTACTAACTATGCCATATCCATTGAAGTAAACAGGCACGTATCCTTTATAAACTGGCAACTATCCTCATAATTAATTTTCCTCTTGATATTCAATATCCCTGAAAGTAACAGATATCCCATATCCCTGGAAGTAAAATGGATAGTATCCTATATACCTGGAAGGTAAAATGGCAAATATTCTGTATCCCTAAAACCCCTATACAAGCCTCTTAAATATGGATCAAATACATTCAACATACCACTCACGAATACCCAGAACAGGTATATTTATTAACAATGTAAAGTTGCTTTTGGTTTATAAAGTAACAAAGGCGGCAAAGATAAGAAATTGATACAATCATGTACCACGCCTGACCCAGGTTACCACATTGGAAAGTTATAAAACACAATTAAACATCACAAACAAGAGCCAAGAGGTCAACCCTTTCCCAGCTGGTGACCACAAGGCAGCAAAACACAATACATAAATAACACAAATGATCCACAGAAGAAGTACCGCCTTGGAACGGTCAGTATAATTATTTACTGGCGGGTTTAAACCGGTTTCACGGCACCATGTATAGTTTAGGTACGCGTAATTATATAGATGTATAATTTAAAAATCTGCGCATTTGAAGCATTAAATTTTGATAAAAAATCTGCGCTTATTGGTGATTTATATTGACCCACACTTTTTCAACACTTGGTTTGAACATGAGAACGAATCTGTTTAGGCTTTATAGCCATGTCAGCTAGTTTCACATTTTAACATAGATTAAGCAAACTCCCACTGTGCTTTGGATTTTTTGACCAAATCTTAAATCGATGGAAAAGTTTAGCATTTTGTTGGTAAAGTGCAAGTTTTTTAGTTTCAAAAAGCCAGACAGTTTGAATGTTCAACGCTTGGCTATGTTATTCTCATATCATTAACGAAGCCTTGATGTTGGTTAATCTGATATCTAAAGGGGCTCTTACATGGTATGGGAAATTAACATTGGAGGCGGCCCACGTTTGGAATTGGATAATAGTATGTTTATTAATTGTCTGGGGTATGAATTTTATATTAATGGTGCAATTGAGTTTTTATGCAATTCCATTGCTAATTTTTGACGTCATGTATGATATCACTACAATACCTTAGGGTACCCAGTTATAATCATTTCTAAAGTAATTGACATATCACGTAACAGAAGCAGAAATGTTTTATTAAATAAATGTATCATTGATAAGCTCGTTAATACTATAGATGGCTTTGTATGTATTAGGATAGTGGGTGGGCATTCATTTTTATGAAATGGTACCCCAATTTTCAACTGTATATTTTGTATTCAGTCAAATTTGGAATTAAAATTTTAACTCGTTGCGGTCTTTGCCAAGATATTATTTCAACATATATACCATCCATATATGTTAAGAATATGTAGACCAAATTTCATGAAATTCAAGGACCGGTAACATATTTTTAACTCGATGTAAACACATGACCCTAATGCATCAAAATGTAAAAAAAAAACCAATAATTATGTCTCAGTGTAAAACATACTTGAATACTTGCTTAGTTTGAATCACCATGCTAGTACGTTTATTGGTAGACGCTGATATATTCAGTGTTTTTCCCTATTATGGATTGAAAAACAAACAATATTCTTTGATATTAAGTGCCACGATTCTTATTTAATGAAGTGCTTACACAATAATATTTCCCAAACTTATAAAATATGGTGACACTGTACTTACCATATCTAGTTTCTAACTTAAAAACTACATCTAACCATTGTTACACTTGATATGTAACATTATTAAGAAATTTAATTCATAAAGAAGAGGAACCATATGACAAGTTAGTTCATACAGGAGAAGAACCTTATATCTATGATTTTATAATTGTAAGCCTCATCAATAAACCTGATTCACAAAAATAATCCCCTGTCAAACCTATTGGTTAAAATTAACCCTTTTTGTATCAGAGAACTCTTGGCTTCAAAGGTATTGCTAATTTAATGCTTAAATCTTCTCTGTTCATTCTGTTTTGTAAAACTGATGCTGATTTCCATCAAATAGCAACAATTATACTTTGGCTGGCTGTATATTCTAGGCATACCGCTTCGTTTCTGGACCTCACTTATTCATTTAGAACACTTTTCTATGATACCTTTGATAAGACTTGTTTACACTTTATCCTGGTCACGGCACCAAAATGTGGTTACTCTAGTTCAGTTGGGATGTAAAGAAAATATTTGGTCTTTTTGTTTTCACACGTTTATTGTTAGGATATTATGTTTCTTAAATAATATCATGCAGGACTTGAGGAAGTGATACACATTGTCTTGGCCCCATAGTGCCATGACATGGGGCCATGACTTTTAGCATTTCGACAATTGAATCATTTGAAATTGTCTAAACATGTCTTTTTTTAAGAAAAGTGGAAGTAGATTTAAAAAAACCTCCTTCTGTCGAGTTACTGATCCATTCAACTGAATAGTTAATTTTGCTAAAACTGACCTATACCCATAAGAGGTAGGAAATGACAAAGTTACCGGTTTTGTATTTTCATGAAATTTGGCTCAGATCAGCAAGATATATATGGCATGTTTTTGTTATAATATAATATCTTGACAAAGACTAGAACATATCTATCTTTGGGGTTGAATGTTGGATGTTATGTAAATTTTTGAAAAAAATAATAAAATTTTATAATCACTTCTTCAGAAAACGTAAACCATAAATAATCCAAATGGTTTCGTGGCATTAATATAATGCCTATGGTATTTTGGATTCAGTCTAGATGACAAATCATAGAAATAACAAAACTATACATTTAGGACATGAAAAGTTAGAGGCAGGTACCACCTCAAAGGTGGAGTACGTCAGGGTTGCTTCCTAAGCCTTATTCTTAACTATCTAATTTGATAAATTCATTTTCATAGTTTTTATATAATGAGTTATTAATATGCAAAGTTTAAAAAAATCCATGCGTGGGCACAGATGTAAGTACCCCTTCGAAACTGGGTCGAGCTACATTTGCGTTTGCGTCTGCATTGCATTTTTAGAATAGTTTGTTAGGCGGCAACACGTCTTTTCAATTAAATACTGTAGATTCGGAACTTTTCGCGCGAATTTTATTTTCGCGAATAGCATTAAAAAACATATTAGTGATGTGAAAATTCGCAACTAAGGCACGATTTACCTATATCAATAAACGACAGAATTATTTTGCCATTTCGCGAGGGCTTTTATCACGAAACTTCGCATATGCAAAGTTTCGCGAAAATAAAGTCCTCGCGGAAATTTCCGAACTTACAGTAATATATCATAGCAAGGAGGAGTTATCTGTGTTATATATGTCGACTGCTGTTTGACATATACTGGTCCATTTTAATCGTCTCTGTTGCAAACAGTATGGACCCAGACCCGACTTCCTCTCTAGAAACAGTCCGATCTGGGTCCACACTATGTGTATAAATGCCGAAATTGGTACTTGACGTAAGCATTTGCATGCAGCAGACGACTTCAGCAGACCGTATTTTCAGATACATTTTCTTTTCCGAAAAGCTGAAGGTTTAACACGACATGTGATTTTAAACCAAGCCATGGAAAAAACAATCCATTTATAAATGGCTGTATATTTTGGTGGTATTTCAATGAAAACGAAATTTTAAAATCATTCGGTGTTCGTTTATAACAAGTTCTCTCATGTATTAATTGTAAATACAGGACTTTAGTTAAGTGAGCGTAACAGATTTTTCTCTTATTTTTCGACCAAAACATATGCTGTGGGTACTCAAAGACCGTCTCTGTGAGACGCCTCTTTGAAGCACCCAAAACATATGCTTAAAATTACAGGTAAGGACATAATTACAATTGTACGCTGATTTTTTTGTTTACCTAAACCCGTGTAAGTTGTTAATGATCTTATAATGTAATATCGGGGGTAATTTGAGGGTAATTTTGGTACGGGTGTGCGGGCCAGTTTTTTTAAACCTACCCCAATCATATACCTTGTCTTCGAAAAAATGACCAATTCATATACTTGATTGAACAAAATGTATACGTATTCATATACTGTTCTTTGATTTTATATACCCTCGTTGCTGTCTGTAAACAAAGTTTACAAATAGATATTAAAATTTTGGTTTCTGAGCTGAATATCTGAACACCATACGAGTATTTTCAAACAGGGCTGTCAGAAAATTGCACCATTCATATAACAATGATGAAAAACTGGGTCAGTTATATACTTTTTCTTGGAAAAAGGGGGCTTACCGTTTACCTGGCAGCGCCGAAAAGGGAGGCTACTCGCGCCGCACATCCGTACTGTGTCGTATATAGGTAGTTACGCCCCCCCCCCCCCCTCCCGAGAATGTAATGCTATAATAGCGTTGCTCCAAAATACCATCTCTTACAAGTCATTACTGATTTACCAGAACAATATACACAACATAACAAGTCACATAACAGATAAACGAGATAACAAACATGATTTTGTCAAATGCAAAGCTAACTTGCTTCCAAGTTATTTTCTTATCCTCAATACTGTCAATGTCCTGTAAGTGATGGTCATCTTTAAGTCTACCATTAGGTGATTTGTCGATGTTTCGAATTTCGCCTGTCTTTGATCCTGCATTCATTGAATAAATCCTCATTTGTCTGTCATGTATTTCATGTGGAGCATGATCTCTATCTCTCTTTTTGGTGATCCCGTTCCTTCCTGGATAGCGTGCTTTTGTGCAAAAGCACGCTATCCATGAAGGTACGGGAGCATCATCGTCTTTGTGGAATAGATGCAGACTGAATATGACTGCAAGTAATATAAGTGAGCTTAGAATGACCTGTGCTCCAATACAGTAGGACAGGATCGACATCGGGGCAGACGTTCGTGGAATACTGTCACTTATTATTGTCAAGAATACAGCAATGGCCAATAAAAGCGTTACCGCGTAAGAGATGCGTTCTCCAGAGTCAGATGGCAGAGCAAACACGAACAGATTTAGAATACCAATCACAAACATTGGGAGAATAACGTTTACAACTACAAACCATGGTCTCCGTTTCATCACAAGTGTCGCCACGAAGTACGATATTCCAGCATCTACAATAGTTGCATTCGTATCAACTAGTTCCCATTCACCATTTTCGAAATAATACGTTTTCTCAACTTTATCGCTGACTGCAACAAATTGCAACTCTTGACTTCCGTACACATCTGGGAAAACCAAAATTATACAGTATTGTGTATCAAACGGATAGTACTCAATATTAACAGTGCATGCAACTTCAAACGTGTCACGTGTATTCCATATGGCCATACCATTGAATACATATGAAACGTGCACCCATGCTGGATTGATTGTTTCAATTGAATCCGCAGAATTTTCTAAGTGTATGCTGGGCTTCCATACCCAGTCAGATGGTAGTTGTGTGTAATAGCAATTATTGTACGCTGCAGCATCCCAACTAAGCCGATAGTCATACCATCTCATTTCCAAACCACCAGCGATGGAGAGTTTCCCCTTAACTTCATCAAACTCTTTGATATAGGAAATATAGAAACTTATGTTAACATATATAGCGGCACGTTGGTCTTGCATAGGGCGTACATGTTTGTTGTAACCATTCATTAACTGCGATTGTAGATTTTCGCTGTCTTCGAGGGTATGCGCAAGCAATGTTTGCGCAAATGTAAACAATAACAACAGAATGGCCGGTTTGTTCATTTTATAATGCGTCAAATGATTACATGTTTGTTGGCTCATAATGAATAAATATATTATAGCTAAAACGACGTTGCGTATTTAAAACACCCATACACCACTATAAAGATTACATCCAATAATATTTAAGCTTTATACACTGTCCGTTTATTTCACATTTACAATATAGTTCGCACGGCCTTCCATTTGGATTGAAAATAGCGTGTGAACCGAAGTTGAAAGTGACCATTGTATTGTTAGTGTTTACTACTAGATTATAATAGGCTAGTACAAAGGTCCTCAGTTGAACCATAAAACCGTTCGACCGTTCTATTATACCTCCGATACAGTAAATCCTCATTACATGTACCATCTACAGAGGACAAAATAAATGTTCTCGTTCAAATAAGTCCATCATATTTTATATTCGATTTATTTCGCTCTTGTACATGTTTGTCCACGATTTTAAGTTAGCAGCGCAAATTATTATCAAGCAGTGCTGTTTTCTGAGCTGATCTGTATTTACACTGTTTTCAATTTCACAATGAGTTATGTAATAACTGATACAGCTACATCTATGTGTTACGACACTCTGTCAGACTTGACCATTATGTGTCGGGTGACCAAGAAAGAAAAGAAAGATTGAATATAGGTAGGAAGAAATTATGTACAGTATAATGAAGGAGTACAGAAAAAAATAAATAAGCTTAAATTAGGACAAATGAAAATAATAAAAATATGATAGGAAAGGGAGAAGGAATAAAGTTTTTCCAGTTGCATTTTCACCACTCTGAATAGACTGATCCGGCTGCCCTAGTGGCTAAGGGCACCAGGCCCATCGGCACAGCTCCATCCTTCCTCATAGCTACTTAGCAACTGTGGCCCTACTGATGTTTAGAATGTGAGGTTAGAGAGCCCCTGCTTGAAGAGTACCCAAGTCAGAGGCCTCAGCAGTAGATGCTGGGAGTTTGTTCCAGAAGGGATAGATCTTGACAGAAAAAAGCTGCATTTGAAGCAATCGCGAGTGGTGTAGATCTGCCTGTACTTCTTTGAGTGGCTTGCTCTTGTCTTTGTTGTTGCTGGTGTAAGGTACAAGTCCTTGTCGATGTCTACAATGTTGTTTACTATCTTGTAGAACATAGTAAGCTGTAGCTTGCACCTTCTGGCCTCATGAGTTTCCCATTGAAGGTGGTCTAACATGTGTGTGACAGAGCTGGTGTTATGGAATCTTTTGGTAACGAATCGTGCCGCACGTCTTTGAACCATTTCCAGTTTGTGTATGTGATCCTTTTTGAATGGATTCCACACTGTTGCGCAATATTCAAGGTTGGATCGCACCACCGTTATGTATGCTAATGCAGTCGATACCATTAACACCACTGAATTCAAGCTGGGAAACTATACTGATGGGCTTTTAAAACGCTTCACTAGGATAGTAGCTTCAATGTCTGTCTCAAAAAAGAATGCACAGCAATCAATTCGATTGTATATTAAAGCGTGTGCATTTATGAGTAACACATGGAAAACGTGTCCACTTAAATTAATCTAAAGCATTTACAATGTAAACTCTTTGAGACATGGGTCAACTCTTTCATTTGATAAAAATATGAGTGAAAAAAACCCTACTTCTTTCAATCAAGAAACACGAGAAGCAACAAATGTGTGTCATGAACTTCGTGTAAGTCATCGAGGAATGGCTTTCATTTTGATTGGCAGGTCTGCAATACAACAGTTCTGCTTTTTATGTTAATCTGTGTGTACCCGTTCATTCGATGACTTAAAACTCTGCCACTGAAGCAATGTTTCAGTGAATTAAGTTTTACTAAGCGTTAAGTTGTACAATTAAAACTTAAGTGTTAACTAAAGAAGCAACTTTATGATGACATCATCGAAGCATAGACAGTTTACAATCAACTGTCTTTTGTGAGATATAGCAGGAAGTAAGTGTAACGTTTTTAGACCCGTCAGTATACAAAAGTATATACTAAATCAGGTGACAAATTTGCAACCTGACTAAATAAGTTGAGTATGCCTACTTCGAACTTGGGTGTTTTTAACCAATATAAGCCAGGCGTCCTTGTGTGTGGGGGGATAAGCAAACAGTGCAGACACAGATCAGACAGGATCTTCAATGTTTGCTTACAAAATGTTCTATCAAATTTGGGAAAAATGAAAAGTAGCAGCCCCACACCCCTAACAGTGAAAGTGGGCTAATCTTATTGATAAGGGTAGGCGAGTCCATTCCGCTTATATGTAATAAAGTTCATTTACAACCATTTTATGATGAAATTAAAAAAAAGTAATCGATTCGGTTAAATTAAGAATTTGTAATCCGACACAATTAACAAAAACAATCATTTTATTACAATGGTGACAATTGAAAATAGTATTGACGGTATAAAATAGAACTCAATTAAATGCATAAAGACAGTATACTAGGGTAATTGTTCATGCTCATGTTGTCTTCTAATGACGCATTCCAAAAACAACGTTAATTTTGAAAAAAAAAATATATATATTTCGGAGTGTCAAACGGTTTGGGTCCAGTTCAGCTAGTCGCGATAGTTCTGACAACGTAACCACAACATAACTGGTTCCTGACAATAACATAATGTCTAAAAAGGTATACCCTCAAGCGTTTAACTAATTATTGTATTGATATCTTTAAAGGTTTTTTTGGACCTCGTCGCGAGAAAAAATGCCTTCGGAATCAGCTACAGAGATGGCATATTGACTGTTGCATGTGTCAAATAAAGCTATTACATTTTATAAAGATCGAACAAGAAAGACGCTAATCAGACTGGGTTGATGCGTCGTTGTCAAATTTTCTCCAGATGAGAGACATTCGAAAAACTCATTTATTTGGCACCAGTTAATCCCCTAACTTGTCGCTATCGATGTTCATCCTTTCATTTTTTTGTTGTTGTTTCTGTTGTTTCTTTGTTCGTTTGTTTTTTTGTTTTTTTTTGCGTGCGTGCGTGCGTGTGTGTGTGTGTGGGTTTATCTGTTCCCCTTTTTCCTTTTTTATTTGGCTGTTATATCATCTTATATCTTAACCATAACGCCACGCAAAAGACTACCGCAGTAGCTCAGTGGTAGTGTGCGATACTTGATACATGTACCGAAAGATCAATGCTCCTAACAATATGTTGTGTCCTTGAGTAGGACACTATTATCTGCTGATTAGCAGACTATGCAGTTCGAGCACTACGAGTTCATATGGAATGTAACTTTGCCAGAACAATAAACAACAAAATCAGCAACAAACATTCCGACATGACTAAAAGAAGTGAGACATAAAGCATAAAATTATCAACTCAGTCGCCATATAATGTAAACAGCCATATCAACTCAGTCGCCATGTAATGCAAACAGCCACATCAATCAGTCCCCATGTAATGCAAACAGCCACATACATCAACTCAGTCGCCATGTAATGCAAACAGCCACATCAACTCAGTCCCCATGCAATGCAAACAGCCACATAAACTCAGTCGCCATACAATGCAAACAGCCACATTTACTCAGTCGCCATGTAATGCAAACAGCTACATCAGCTCCGTCGCCATGTAGTGCAAACAGCCACATTAACTCAGTCGCCATGCAATGCAAACAGCCACATACATCAGCCCAGTCCCCATGTAATGCAAATAGCCACATCAACTCAGTCCCCATGCAATGCAAACAGCCACATAAACTCAGTCGCCATACAATGCAAACAGCCACATTAACTCAGTCGCCATGTAATGCAAACAGCTACATCAGCTCCGTCGCCATGTAGTGCAAGCAGCCACATTAACTCAGTCGCCATGTAATGCAAACAGCTACATCAGCTCCGTCGCCATGTAGTGCAAACAGCCACATTAACTCAGTCGCCATGTAATGCAAACAGCTACATCAGCTCCGTCGCCATGTAGTGCAAACAGCCACATCAACTCAGTCGCCATGCAATGCAAACAGCCACATCAACTCAGTCGCCATGTAATGCAAACAACCACATCAACTCAGTCGCCATGTAATGCAAACAGCAACATCAACTCAGTCGCCATGCAATGCAAACAGTAACATCAACTCAGTCCCCATGTAATGCAAACAGCCACATCAACTCAGTCCCCATGTAATGCAAACAACCACATCAAATCAGTCGCCATGTAATGCAAACAGCAACATCAACTCAGTCGCCATGCAATGCAAACAGTAACATCAACTCAGTCACCATGCAATGCAAACAGCCACATACATCAGCCCAGTCCCCATGTAATGCAAACAGCCACATCAACTCAGTCCCCATGCAATGCAAACAGCCACATTTACTCAGTCGCCATGTTATGCAAATAGCCACATCAGCTCCGTCGCCATGTAATGCAAACAGCCACATTAACTCAGTCGCCATGTAATGCAAACAGCCACATTAACTCAGTCGCCATGTAATGCAAACAGCCACATACATCAGCCCAGTCCCCATGTAATGCAAAACAGCCACATCAACTTAGTCTCTATGTAATGCAAACAGCAACATCAACTCAGTCGCCATGCAATGCAAACAGTAACATCAACTCAGTCCCCATGTAATGCAAACAGCCACATCAACTCAGTCCCCATATAATGCAAACAGCCACATCAACTCAGTCACCATGTAGTGCAAACAGCCACATCAACTCAGTCGCCATGTAATGCAAACAGCCACATTAACTCAGTCGCCATGTAATGCAAACAGCCACATTAACTCAGTCGCCATGTAATGCAAACAGCCACATACATCAGCCCAGTCCCCATGTAATGCAAACAGCCACATCAACTTAGTCACCATGTAATACAAACAGCCACATCAACTAAGTCACCATGCATTGCAAACACCACATCAACTCAGTCCCCATTCAATGCAAACAGCCACATCAACTCAGTCGCCATGTAATGCAAACAGCCACATACATCAGCCCAGTCCCCATGTAATGCAAACAGCCACATCAACTTAGTCCCCATGTAATACAAACAGCCACATCAACTCAGTCACCATGCATTGCAAACACCACATCAACTCAGTCCCCATTCAATGCAAACAGCCACATCAACTCAGTCGCCATGTAATGCAAACAGCCACATACATCAGCCCAGTCCCCATGTAATGCAAACAGCCACATCAACTCAGTCGCCATGCATTGCAAACAGCCACATCAACTCAGTCCCCATGTAATGCAAACAGCCACATCAACTCAGTCGTCATGCATTGCAAACAGCCACATGAATCAGCCCAGTCCCCATGTAATGCAAACAGCCACATCAACTCAGTCGCAATGCAATGCAAACAGCCACATCAACTTAGTCGCTATGTAATGCAAACAGCCACATCAACTCAGTCACCATGCAATGCAAACAGCCACATCAACTCAGTCCCCATGCAATGCAAACAGCCACATCAACTCAGTCGCCATGCGATGCAAACAGCCACATCAACTCAGTCGCCATGCGATGCAAACAGCCACATCAACTCAGTCGCCATGCAATGCAAGCAGTCACATTAACTCAGTCACCATGCAATGCAAAACAGCCACATCAACTCAGTCACCATGCAATGCAAAACAGCCACATCAATTCAGTCACCATGCAATGCAAACAGTCACATCAACTCAGTCGCCATGCAATGCAAAACAGCCACATCAACTCAGTCACCAAACAATGCAAAACAGCCACATCATCTCAGTCACCATGCAATGCAAAACAGCCACATCAACTCAGTCACCATGTAATACAAACAGCCACATCAGCTCAGTCGCCATGTAATGCAAACAGTCACATCAACTCAGTCGCCATGTAATGCAAACAGCAACATCATCTCAGTCACCATGCAATGCAAAACTGCCACATCAACTCAGTCGCCATATAATGCAAACAGCCACATCAACTCAGTCACCATGCAAAGCAAACAGCCACATCAACTCAGTCACCATGTAATGCAAACAGCCAAATCAACTCAGTCGCCATGTAATGCAAACAGCCACATCAACTCAGTCACCATGTAATACAAACAGCCACATCAACTCAGTCGCCATGCATTGCAAACAGCCACATCAACTCAGTCACCATGCAATGCAAACAGCCACATCAACTCAGTCACCATGTAATGCAAACAGCCACATCAACTTAGTCCCCATGTAATGCAAACAGCCACATCAACTCAGTAGCCATGTAATGCAAACAGTCACATCAACTCAGTCGCCATGTAATACAAACAGCCACATCAACTCAGTCGCCATGCAATGCAAACACCACATCAACTCAGTCCCCATGCACTGCAAACAGCCACATCAACTCAGTCACCATGTAATGCAAACAGCCAAATCAACTCAGTCACCATGCAAAGCAAACAGCCACATCAACTCAGTCACCATGTTATGCAAACAGCCAAATCATCTCAGTCGCCATGTAATGCAAACAGCCACATCAACTCAGTCACCATGTAATACAAACAGCCACATCAACTCAGTCGCCATGCATTGCAAACAGCCACATCAACTCAGTCACCATGCAATGCAAACAGCCACATCAACTCAGTCACCATGTAATGCAAACAGCCACATCAACTTAGTCCCCATGTAATACAAACAGCCACATCAACTCAGTCGCCATGCAATGCAAACAGCCACATTAACTCAGTCACCATGTAATACAAACAGCCACATCAACTCAGTCGCCATGCAATGCAAACAGCCACATCAACTCAGTCACCATGCAATGCAAACAGCCACATCAACTCAGTCACCATGTAATGCAAACAGCCACATCAACTTAGTCCCCATGTAATACAAACAGCCACATCAACTCAGTCGCCATGCAATGCAAACAGCCACATCAACTCAGTCACCATGCAATGCAAACAGCCACATCAACTCAGTCACCATGTAATGCAAACAGCCACATCAACTTAGTCCCCATGTAATACAAACAGCCACATCAACTCAGTAGCCATGCAATGCAAACAGCCACATCAACTCAGTCACCATGTAATGCAAACAGCCACATCAACTTAGTCCCCATGTAATACAAACAGCCACATCAACTCAGTCGCCATGTAATGCAAACAGCCACATCAACTCAGTCCCCATGTAATGCAAACAGCCACATAAACTCAGTCGCCATGTAATACAAACAGCCACATCAGCTCAGTCGCCACGTAATGCAAACAGTCACATCAACTCAGTCACCATGTAATACAAACAGCCACATCAGCTCAGTCGCCACGTAATGCAAACAGTCACATCAACTCAGTCACCATGTAATACAAACAGCCACATCAATTCAGTCGCCATGTAATGCAAAACAGCCACATCAACTCAGTCACCATGTAATAGAAACAGCCACATCAGCTCAGTCGCCACGTAATGCAAACAGTCACATCAACTCAGTCGCCATGTAATGCAAAACAGCCACATCAACTCAGTCACCATGTAATACAAACAGCCACATCAGCTCAGTCGCCACGTAATGCAAACAGTCACATCAACTCAGTCGCCATGTAATGCAAACAGCCACATCATCTCAGTTACCATGCAATGCAAAACTGCCACATCAACTCAGTCGCCATATAATGCAAACAGCCACATCAACTCAGTCACCATGCAAAGCAAACAGCCACATCAACTCAGTCACCATGTAATGCAAACAGCCAAATCAACTCAGTCGCCATGTAATGCAAACAGCCACATCAACTCAGTCACCATGTAATACAAACAGCCACATCAACTCAGTCGCCATGCATTGCAAACACCACATCAACTCAGTCACCATGCAATGCAAACAGCCACATCAACTCAGTCACCATGTAATGCAAACAGCCACATCAACTCAGTCGCCATGTAATGCAAACAGCCACATCAACTCAGTCGCCATGTAATGCAAACAGCCACATCAACTCAGTCGTCATGCAATGCAAAGAGCCACATCAACTCAGTCGCCATGTAATGCAAACAGCCACATCAACTCAGTCGTCATGTAATAAAACTGCCACATCAACTTAGTCGCCATGTAATACAAACAGCCACCCGTTTACCGTTTAATGGTTAAACTTAAACCCGAAGTGGAGCTGGCCACCTTATAAGAGTGCGTAATTGAAAATTGTTTTTATTTATCTTTATTGGGTTCGAAAAACACATGTTAAAAAAGATTGGTAGAAACATAGTTTCAATTTTACGCTCACGCTCCCCCCCCCCCCCCCCCCCCCAGCTAATCTTGAAAAAGAGTGCTGTTTTACGTAAGCAATGCTATATTAACAGTAATCAAGAAGCATATTCTTTGACGATGTAAACATTTATAGTTTACTGACAAAGCTCAATTTACATAATAATTAGTGTTCCTATAAAACAGCACCCATGTGACAACATGGCCAGTATGTATGCATTGATTTCCATTTAAGACATTTTCATTAGCCACCGGAAGGTCATTTACTAGGCAGTTACGAAAGCAAACACACAAGCCTCGCCTTACTGAAGAGTACATTAATGAGCCGTGACATGTGATTTCCAACATTGTGGCATTTTGACAAGTGAAGACTCTGACAAGCCTGTGCAGCTTCCTGTTAAGCTTAAAAACTCCAAATGATGTTCAGTCAGTAGATTAACACCCAGAGAATACTCAAACGACTAGCATAGGCTCTGATCAGACTGCGCGCAGGCTGATCTGAGGCTTTGCTGGTCGCACATGCCACATTGTTGGAAATCTCATGTCATGGCTCATTTAATCAGGTAAGCAAGAAAGTTAAGCGCATTTGCTTGCACAAATACGCAGAGAAATAATTTGAAGGCACAAATACTCACTCGTCAGGGTATATCTTACAGTAAAAGAATGCCTGTGCCTTGTGAATGCGTTGCTTTTGCTTTGAAAATTTTGATGGATACATTATTTTAATTTTACTCTTAAGTCAACGTTGCGACCAAAGGCCTATATCAATTAACATGACTTTTCCTGATATAGGCACTTTGTTTAGGCTCTCGTTTGTAGTGTCCAACTGTGAGTTTGTCACTTTCCCATTGGTATCCTGGTTCAGGTGTGGTACGTGATAATATCGATTCCTGATCTTTGCACCCTTACTTACTTTGTGACGTTTAACCCTTCTAAAAGCGAACCTCTTCTTATATCTCGAAAGGTTAATGTTTTTTTATCAATCCACCTAACGTCATGCATAATCAGCAATTAACTGACGTCACCTCTCACAAACATCTGGGTTTACATATAAAAAAAGACTGTACATGGCACGAGCAAATCGAATATATTAGGAAAGGCTTGGTTACGAATTAACATTATGCGTAAATTCAAATTCTTATTGAATCTTTAATCATTAGAAACAATTTATTCTTCTTCTATTAGGCCAATACTTGAATACGGAGATGTTGTTTGGGATAATTGCACTCACCAAGAAAAACAGGATATAGAAAAAATCCAAATTTACGTAGCCAGAATAGTTACTGGAACGACAAAATTAGTTTCATTTAATTCGTTATATAAGGAAACAGCCTGGGAAACCCTCGAAACACGACAAAAGAATCATCAGCTTACTCTTTTCTTCAAAATGATCAATGACCTATCTCCTCAATACCTTGCAGATCTTGTACCTGCAAGTATTGACAGCTCTTCGAACTATAATTTACGAGTTCTAATAATACTCATCTAGTCAATGCACGTACTTCTCTTTACTATAGGTCTTTTCTTCCCTCAGTAGTTCGTGACTGGAATAACATACCAGATGATCGTAGAAATGTAGACTCTGTGATAGCATTTAAGAATATTCTCAGCCGTGACAAACCTATAGTTCCTAAACATTACCTTTTTGGAAATATACTGAGCGAAACTTCCAAACTACCACTCGATATTTTCTCATATATCTTAACATATATGATACATACATGACTAAAATTTACACTCATTATGGAAAAATCAATTGGACAGAACCTGTCTAAGTTTCATTTTCATAAATTGAAAATAACATGCTCAATTGATTGACTGTACGAGGGTTAGTCAAAAATAACTGAGCCATACCTCATAACATTTGAATCTAGTAAAATGGACATATTATTAGACAATATTTCATTGAAGTTATATGTCATCTATTTAATCACCTAATTTATTTCTGTTGGTAGGCTTTGTGTAACGGTTGCTAGGCAACAGAATATGACCTGTCGAAGGGATGCGTTCATGCTGTGATACATCTTATTCTTAGCGTTGCTATGGAAACATTAATGTTAAAGCAAGGCTTTATTTACTGTCGTCTGATATCTTTAATATCTACCTATTCAGTGTCACAGAACAGAAACCAACTGAACCCAAATTATAGATGCTGTGGTAGTTTGATTTCAGAATTTGATAAATTTTAACATGCCTGACGTCGTATAATTTACCCCACCCAAAATCAAATTTACACAATTTTAATAGAAAACATAAAATATTAGCCTAATAATGCTTTAACAGTACTGCATACGCAAACCAACCCTCAGACATATTAAGTTCCTTGATTTTAATTCACAATTTTGTCTCCGTGGCAACACAATTCTTGTGTATTTGAAAATTTGCGGAATTTTGGCGTTTTTTGTTGCTAGGCAACGCATTCAATCAATGTTCACCCAAACATTAAAAAAACTAAGTGAAATGAAAAGACAATATGATATATGCTATTCAAGTAAATGTCAAATATGTCTTTCAAAAAAACTATCAAGCACGCAAGCTTTTAAAAGACAGACTGTTGTTTCATTGCGGCTGAGATCGTGAACGCATCGATTTGACTGACGATCTTCAGTTGCCTAGCAACCATAATAGAAGCTTCACTAGGATAATTCTTCAGGGTCAAAACATCGATGACATATCATACTTATAGAATATAATCACATTTGTTGTCCACAATACCAAACTAAAATGTTATGAGGTAGGGCTCAGTTATTTTTGACTGACCCTCATATAAAGGCACCATCGCTTTTCATTTTCAGACAAATACTAGAATTAGAACTCATCGCTTAAAACCGAGTATTCCAGGGACCTAAAGTGAAAAACACCAACTTTATGGTGTTAGAAATGGACATTATTGAACATTTTTTGGCTTTGCTTTTTTTAGTAGCAATGTTCCTATGGTAGCCCATATGACATAAAACAACACAAGAATGCTTTATGGAGACGACATGTTTTTGTCCACAATACTATTTAAGCTTTCTGGTGCTGTAAATGGACATTATTGAACAGTATCATTTTTATTTTGCAATAAAGTAGCAATTTTCATGCAATTCAGTGCTCCTATGGAGGTCCATATGGCCTAGAAGAACACAGAAATACGTTTATGGTGATAAAATGTTTTTGTTTTCAATATTATTGAAACATCCGTCACCCATTAACCGTTTACTGCACACCAATCTCGACACTTCCGACGTTCCAATGCAGCATTTATGCATCACCGCACCAAAGTATGGTGGACTATACTGGGCATTTTATGACATACTTAATACTCAGTTTTTGTCGATTTTTCTGGTCATACGTGTGCAAAAATGAAAATGACAAACAGGTTGTGGTGTAAACTTTCGGCTCTATCAAAACATGTCAAACTTTATGATAAATTATGAATCAGTCTCAGCGAGGCCCCGTTTTCGATTGAACCCGCACCCTAACCCCTCTACTTTATACTCATACAACCTAAACGTTGGCATTTTTTGTGATACAATAAAGTTGTCGGATAGTTGTCGATAAAAAAAGGAGTATTCACTAGGCGAAAACATTTTAGCACTTGTGTGCCACGTGCAAAACCTACCAGTATAAGTAATCAATCATTGCGCATAAATGAACATCTTTGAATCAAACTGTGTTATGTTCAATCGACGGATACATATGCCCGAACATACTGTTTCAAATATCTTTTCAAACATTGTAATAATAAATAAGTTTTATTGAAAAGTGTGTTTTGTTAACTGGAGGTTTAGAAGTTTCGTTCAGTATAGGAAAGAACAAATCCTTCACGCACGCCTTAAAACAAATTGTTGGGTCTCAAGCTATGCTTTATACCTGAAAAACATAAATGACTCTCCACTCTGTCGTTGCAACACTATTGAAACAGTAAAACATTTTTTTCTCAACTATCAAAACTACAACAACCAAAGGATTACTTTGATGCAACGTACGTTTCTGTGCAATAACACTGGATACTCTGCTCTATGGTAATAGCACTCTCTCCCTATAGGCAAATAGTGACATATTTGAAGCAGTACAACTCTTTTTGAAACAAACTAACAGATTCTAGTTCAAGTACAAATACGCCACTGAAAGTGCCCCTCCAGTAATATAATGTGTAAATATGTTACCGGAAGCTTGGAGGCATACAGGTATATGTAGTTAATTTAAATTACTAAGCTGCATCCCGGAGCTCACTTACCTTCCACCCAGCCTCTTGCATTTCTAACCTCTATATTTATTATCTGCATGATATATATTCTGTTCTCCAAATTCTATCTCATCTTTTCTTAAATCCTCGTAACTATAATGCTACCACTTCATGTTTGAAATATTAAATGCCATGTATGTAGTACAATATATCTATGTCTTAGGAGATGAACTAAATAAGCTCTAGCTTTCGTTCTAATCCTATTTGTAATGTTTGTAATTATTGTATGTGTATGTATCTATTTGAGAAATAAATATGTTTAAACCAACATATAGCAGTTGTTCAATTGTCGTGTGATCCACCATCTCCAGCAAAGGCAATACATTGCTCGACTTATCAATAACTCGCAATTTATGCTGCTGCTTTACGTCTCAGTCAGAAATTATTCAGTCATATTGGGACGTTTTCCTGTCGTCCTGTGTTAAACTGATAAAAAGTGTCTTGGTAAGGACATAACATAGTACCTCTACCACTGAGCCTGTACGCTCCTCCTAAAAGTAATAAATATTCGATAAATCACTTTGGAAATTTCAGAGAGCACGATGAATTTCTTTCAAAATTTGAAATTATGAAGTATCTTGACTTTCCCGATATTGACTGATTCCAGATACTCGAGTTGACACAGTTGCAGAGTTACTTTTGACCAAAACAAGAAAACATGTCGAAAATACCATTTGACTGTACACTTTGTCAAAGCGACAAATGTGAGCTGAAGTGTACAGCTCGTGAGAATCAGGTTACGGTACAATATCCACATATATGTCTGACATATTGCGTATTGCAACGAGCTGTACACAATGTAAGAACGCGTTTATCCTCACGCAATAATCTGATGATAAACCCGTTCCTACACTGCGGAGTTGCCTGAGCGAGGCCGATAGCTCATGTTTCATCAGGATATCCATTTATCCTGCTAAGGTTGTTTATTATTGGGATGACGGTACTAAATACTCAACATTTTCTGTGTACACTAAATTTTTTGGCGCACAATTTGAATACAGTTGAAAATCAGCTTCTGTCATTGGATGCATATGATTACTTTGCATTTTTTGAGATACATGTACATGCAATAGGGTCTTTGATCATTTAATTAAATGTATCAAAATGTTTCTAACTTAGAGTTTAAATAGAGTTTACATTAATTTCTTTGCAAATGCAGAGTTTTGCAGATTACCATGGTAAATAGCTACCTGCAGACGGTTGGTTGTTTTGTGCGATGGCGAGTTTCTAAATGAAACACAAGGTATTGTTTTTATTCGATTTTTTTGAATACTGAGTCCATGTGCATGCGTGAGCTTTTGACGACAGTTGCCCGAATGCGCTTAAAAAGTGTTGTTGTTTTTTGCCAAAGCGTTTGTATTGAGGCCCTTTGGGCAAATGAATTGGTACCGACACCCCTAAAGCAGATTGGTATGGTAGCTATCAAATTGGGCTCGATGTTAATTCCTTAAATAAAGAAAATCATTAATCCTGTTTTCATAAGATTTACCTTTGAATAATATTCATATAAACCAACTCATGGCCATTTAAATGATTACACTATTAAAATACACAACTTGAGAAAACGGCTTATATATCAGCCTCGACGAAAGAAAACCTGTCTTAGGGGTTTGCGAACAACAAAGACGCAGGCCAGCCTGGGCATCCGCGCAGACTGATCAGCGCCTTTGTTATTCGCTTTCTAGAAAGTACCATATCTAGACTTGCTCCAAGCAAAATTAAAATTTAGCTGGTATTTGTAGCTGACAAGACTGGTTTCAGTCTCGCTTTTTCAGAAGCCCCCAAGACAAGTTTTGTCGCGTCGATGCCGAATTATTACGGAGTTTAACAGGACCAGATCATTTGAGCCGGTATCCAGAGCAAAAATTCCAAGTCTGCGCATCTACACAGTCTGACCAGAGATTTAGGTTTCCTCTTGAGGCAACTGTTGAACCTTGGCTACCCATAGAGCGCAAATAATGCCCAGGTCACACATTCACGGACTGGACGCCGGATTAGCCACGGATACAATCCGGCATCATTCGTGGCAATCCGTATTGGTCCGTAGCTTTCCGTATTGCATCCGTTATAATACGTAGTAGTACTTAATCATACGTATATAGTGCATCCGTATCGGACTACGGAAATTGGCATTTCCTGGGTCATCCGTGAGATTTAATCCGTAGTAGAACCTGCGAGGTGATCCGCGAATGTGTGACCTGGGCATAACAGACTCTACTCAGACTGCACGTGTGCGCAGGCTGATATGTGTCTTCGATGGGTACATATGCCGACCTATACCTTTAGCTGGACACTGGCCTATTATGTTTCTTCATTTCAAGTTGTGAATTCTAGTATAAAATGGCAGTTTGAATACGAGGTTGGTACTCATATAACTAAAAAGACTTGTTTTCTGTAAAAAAACACCAACACTAACTTCCTTAAATCTACTTCACTGCTCGCTCTACATCCTATGGAGTTTTATTTCTCAACTTATTCAATTGGTAGAGCATCTAGCCATGTTGCTGACTTCAACATCGGCAATAAACTGGTAACTCAGAAACTACTTAAACAAGGTTATCAGTATCATAAACTTCGCAAATCGTTTCCTAAATTTTATCGCCGATAATATGATTTGATATCTAAATTCCATGTCAGACTTAAATCTCTCATGTGCCAGGGACTTTCGAAACCAGAGTTTTATTATGACTTAGTGTATAAATTAAAGAAAATTGCAGGCACTAATCACCATTAATTCTAATGTGAATCAAGACACATAGCTGTTTGGTTTGCATAAAAGATCCCTAACTTATCCATGAATCATCTCCTAGCACATATAAATCAAGATATAAAAAGGAGATAAAACAAAGATAAGTACTCAACAGTACATACAACTGAATACGGGAGCAAAGAAATCCAGCAGTTAAACCCTGACCGGCCTGACAACAGATGCAGCATCAGGCCCTAACCATCTCATCAATATACAACGTCATAGCGCCTGAGGTCTGACCCGCCAGTGTGCAATTAAAGGGGAATGCAAAGTTGCCAATCGTAATTGGATTGACCACCAAGCATGCAGTTTGTTCTATACATTAATATTATAACCAATCTTTTTATAATGAGCAAATATTTTTTATAAACTGCGCTGAAAAAGTATTAGTGCCCACAATTCTCTTTCATTTATACTGTACACTAAGTTGCAATAAAATTCTGGATCCTAAAGTCCTTGGCACAAAAGAAGTCTGACATGGAGTTTAGATATCAGATCATAGTATCGAGGATGAAATTTAGAAAAAAAGTTTTGCGAAGTTTGTGATACAGATAGCCTTATATAAGATTTTTCTAAATTAACAGTTTATTCCGAGAGTAGAAGTCAGCAACATGGCTAGATGCTCTAACAAATCAGATGATTTGAGCAATACAAGCTCCATAGGAAATCACCATCTAAAAATGGGAAATTGCCAATTTCAAAATCAAAACCGTAACGATTATCGTAAATTTTGGTAGAAACAACATCATTAAAAATGGACAAATGCGAGTTCAAAATCGCGGCTTTGGCATCAGAGGTATTAGCTTAATTAAGTTGGAGCTCTGAAAGGTATATTTGACTTACCATATTGTCAAAATAGATATTATTTATGTTCAAAATATCATCCAAATGTCTAAATGTTTTGTTAAACGGTCAATAATTAAAGCTTGCTTATCATCAGAAAGACACATTATAAAAGTAAGAAAGAGGGTAAAGATCGGGAATCGATACAATCGAGTACCACACCTGACCCAGAATACCAATGGGAAAGTAACAAAATCATAATTAGACATCACAAACGAGAGCCAATATGTCAGCCCTTTCCGAGCAGGTGAACACAAGGCAACAACAAACAGGCGCGCACAAAAGCATAAGAAACACACGACAGAAATAACATGAATGATCCACAAAACAAGTACCTCCTTGGAACGGTCAGTAAAATATTTTACTGGAAGGCTTAAACCAGTCTCACGGCACCAACCTCACCATTGATTCTGATGTGGACCAGGACACATTTGGGAAAGTGATAAAACATAACACACAAGACAGCCAAGACGTCAGCCCTTTCCCAGCAGGTTACCACAAGGTTACAAAGAACAGACACGACATAACTAACAAAACCAATCCACAAAAGAAGCACCGCCTTGGAACGAATTACTAGAGGGCTTAAACCGGTTTCAGGGGCGCCAACCTCAACCTTAGTTCAGATGTGGATCAAGACACATAGATGTTTGGTTTGCATGAAATACCCTTACTTATCAATGCATCATCTCCTAGAACATATAAATCAAGATAAAAAAAAAGCAGATAAAGCAAAGATAAGGACTGGGCAGTAAAGAAAACTGATACCAGAGCAAAATAAATTCAACAGGTAAATCCCGGTGGGCCTGACAACAGCCAAAGCATCAGGTCCCTACCATCACATCAATAGATAAGTATTTAAGTCCGACCCACTGGTTTGCAATAAAAGAGGAAAGCAAAGTTGCCAACCGTGATTGGGTTGACAACCAAGCATGCAGTCTGTTGCATTACATTAATGTTATAGCCAATCTTTTTAAAATGGGATTTTTTAAATGAGCTGCACTGAAAAATTATTAGAGCGAACAATCTTCTTCAATTTATACACCAAAGCACCATAGAATTCAGGCTCCGAAAGTCCTTGTTGCATAAGCCGAGCGTTACGAAGTGCCTTGCGTCATACTGCTGTGCAACGGTATATTACAATATAGCGTTTCTTAAACGTGACGACTCTCGAGCTGACGCACGGAAAGCGCTTTATAGAACCGTTGCATAAACAAAGCGCTTTTGTGCGTTTTTGGTTTATGCCCATTATCAATGGAATGGCTATCGCTAAGCAACGGACAATTGCAGTAAATATCTTTCTATGGCGTGGTCGTTGCATAACATTAAGAAAGCGCTTCAAAGTAAAAGCGTTCGACTTATGCCAATTTTGGAAAGATGAAGTGTCCTCGGCTGTTTTATACACTAGTAGGCCTAGTACAGTATCACTATTAAACTATTACATGTACATGTAGCATATCATGATCAGTAACGATAATGAGTTTTAACAGCACTAAGCACATTGCTTCCTTTCATTTAAACATTTTGTTGATACAGGATAAATACAAATCTCTGGTAATAAAGAACTGTGTATAAATAATATCACAGATATCGACAATTATAATTGGATCTCGTCGCGAGGAACCTGACTTCGGGGATCCTGATTGCGTACATGTATCACTCAACCATCTTGCTCAGCTGCAGAGACTAATTTGAATCTTGAAATTTATTTGAAGCATGTTTGGGTATTAAACTTTGACATAAGTGAATGACATTAGCACTGATCAGAGTGCGCATATGCGCAGACTGTCCACGCAGGCTGGCCTGCACATTTCGCCTTCATGCGCTGATTTTTTTGTTGGACAACTTTTTATTCGATTTGGCACCAAGCTGTATAGACAAGTAGTTGAGATTCGTACGGGCACTTATTGTGCTCCCTTGGTTGTCCGATTTATCCCTGTTTTGATATGAGTGTGACTTTATGATGATGTCTCTTTCTGATGATAAGCAGGCTGATATTATGGTACTTTTAACACTACATCCAGATATTTGGACGATATTTTAAACAATAATTATGTTTATTTTGACAAAATGGTAAGTCAAATATACCCTTCAGAACTCCAACGTAATAAAGCCAATACCTCTGATACCAAAGCCGCGCTTTTAGACTTGCATTTATTATTATTTCTAATGATATTGTTGCTACCAAAATTCATGATGAACGTGATTACTTTGATTTTGAAATCGTTGATTTCGCATTTTTATAGGGCGATGTTCATCGCTCTACATCCTATGGAGTCTATATCTCTCAACTCATTCGTTTTGCTAGAGCTCCTAGCCATGTTGCTGACTTCCACACTCGAAATAAATTGTTAACTCAGAAACTTCTTAAACAAGGTTATCAGTATCTTAAACTTCGCTAAACTTTTTCTAAATGTTATAGACGATACTATGATTTGATATCTAAATTCCAAATTGGACTTTAATCTCTCTTCCGCCAAGGACTTTCGGAACCTAAATTCTATGGTGACTTGATGTATAAATTCATGAAGATTGCTGGTTCTAATAATTTTTCAGCGTAGTTCATTAAAATAATTTGGCTATAAAATTAATGTATTGCAACAGACTACATGCTTGATGGTCAACCCAATCAAGGTCAGCAACTTTACTTTCCTCTTTAATTGCACGCCGGTGGGTCGGACTTCAGACTCTATGATGGTTTCGACTTAAAAACTTATATAGGGGTCTGGTACTTTGGGTGTTGTCAGGCACACCGGGGTTTACCTGTTAGATTTCTTTTGCTCCGTTGTTCAGTTTTATTTACTGTTGAGTCCTTATCTTTGCTTTATCTCCTTTTTATATTTGATTTATATGTTCTAGGGGATGAAGTAGTGATAAGTTAGGGGTCGTTCATGCAAACCAAACATCTCTGTGTCTTTATCCACATTTGAACTAAGGGTGAGGCTGGCGCCGTGAAACCGGTTTAAGACCTCCACTAAAATATGTTTACTGACTGTTCCAATGCGGTACTTCTTTTGTGGATAATTCATGTTATTTCTGTTTTGTGCTTGTTATGCTTCCGTGCATGCCTGTTTATTGATGCCTTGTGGTCTCCTGCTGGGAAAGGGCTGACCTCTTGGCTGTCGTTTGTGATGTCTAATTGTGAGTTTGTTACTTTCCCATTGGTATCCTGAGTCAGGTGTGGTACTTAATTGTATCGACTCCTGATCTTTGCCCTCTTTCTCACTTTGCAAATTTCAAGTTATTTAGCTTTACACATATATATTTGAGTTCTGAGCAAACGAGTCCGTTATGGTGAAATGCAGGGCCAAGCTAAAATAATGTATTATTGTTATTTCTCTGTTGTTGTGGTATACATTTACACTTGTATGCATAGTCATTGTATTTAAAAGCCATTGACAATAATATACTGGTTATACATTAAAAGTGTTATTGTGGCTTTATTGTAAGCCTGCACATATAATCTATTGACATAACGTTAAGAACATACCATTTGATAACACCACTTAGGATTTAGGAACGTTAAGAACGGAATCTTTTGAGAGATACCAAATATTTATGTGGTAGACAACAAAAGCAGAATACCAGCGATTTGAAAAAGAAAAGTCGTGGAATCTCTGACTTGTGTATAGGCTGCAAACACCTTAAAAATTACCAATAATTTTTACAAAATTCAATGAAAACAACATGGAGGCCAAAAGTCAGCAAAACTTTTACAATAAGGCCGCGATAGTTGTTATTTCTTCAAAACTTTCTCTTTGGGGCATACACTTTCAAGATCTGGTGCAAAAAGTCACCAAATGGCTCACAATAATCCACTACGTCCGGTTTATGTTGTGTGTAGCCCTCACACTGTCTAGTAACAACTGAAAGTGACCTGAAAGTTGGTAAATGCAGAAAACTAAATGAGATTCTTCACATGATTTGGCACCGATTCCATGAGTGCATTATTGGTACACATTCTTCTCATGTGTGAGGAGTGGGTACCAATTTTCCACACCACAAACAAACACAGGTCACAGGTGTGTCATTCGGCTGTATGCGGCTTACAACAGTACTAAACAGTATTGCACGACCCACAGGTGTGCACTATAACCGTTTGGTGAGTCCGTCCGTCGGTCCGTCCGTTCGTGGTCAGTAATTGAAAATACTTATAACAACATGGTATAGTTTGATCCACGTATGCATTATTCTGCATGAAGTAGCCAATTTGCTTTACACACATTCCTTTGGCACTGGATACCGATTAATCTACATTTACCATGGGTCATGCAGAATTACGGTCAGTTGGTTATGGTTGGAGAGGAATCAAAAAAGCAAAGACATTATTGACAATGTTAGGCAATGATTATGTAAAATCAACAACACCAGGCAAATACTGTAGACAACTTCAATTTGGCGGGTATTTTTATTTGGTGCTTTAGACAGTAAAATAAAAAAAATGTCAAAATATGAGAGGGCGAACAAATTATTACTGTTTCGAATTACGTGATGCTATATATATATATACACCCTTAGCATGTTTTTTCAAATGGTATGTGTAGAGTATGTTTCAACGTAGAGGAAAAGGGGGCTGCAATTGAAGGAAAGAATATGCTCCTATGGGAAGCATATTATTTCCTTTAAAAATATCCCCTATAATAATAGATAATAACTTAAAAGGACATTAAATTGAGAAACTGCCAAAATTAATCTACACATATTATGATTTGTCAGTCTATTAAAATCGCCAAATTTTGTATGCCATGAAAATTTTGTGTTTTACAGTTTGCATTAGATGGACACTGTCCCGAGAAACCATTCGTCGGGGTTTCTATCATGGTAGACTCAAACTAGCCTTTTGGGATACAGATATTAGCTAGATAAATGAAAGTTTGCATGTTTTGAGCTTTCCAGAAAGCGAACGCCGCAGAGCTGATTGTGAAATTTCTGTTTGCACAAGCAACAAATATGTTCTTAAGAGTGTATCCTTTGGAAGTCAGGCTCCGAAGTTATAAAACATTTCACGCTCAACTCAATAGATTGGGAGTGCAGTGGCTCAGTGGTAGAGTGCTTGACTCGAGACCGAAGGGTAGCGGGTTCAAGCCTCACCGGCGTCACTGCGTTGTGCTCCTTGAGCAAGACACATTTAGCCTAGCTTAGTACTGGTTAAACCCAGGAAGAACCGTCCCGCATAACTGAAAGATTGTTGAGTGGACGTAAAGAATAAAATCAAACAAACAAACAAACAAACAACTCAATAGCGCTTTAAGTATATCCTACTCATAAATGTTAAAATGCCAACACTTATTGGCATTTTAACATTTATTAGCAGGATAAACCATCTCTGAGAGTTTTAAAGCAAGACATTTTGTTTTCCAGTTATTTAGTTGTCATGAGCATTTGAAATGTCATGCTCATTCGAGTTGAACATGAAAACAGTTTTATTACATCGGGGATCTAGTTTTCTTGCGTTAATGTCCAGATAAGGACGATGTGTATATCAGTCTATTATGCTAAATTTTATTTCTAAAGTTTATAAAATCGTAAGAGTAGTCCTTCGGTTCTTCTTGGAGGGCAAATATAAATGTAAAAACAATAAACCCGACGAGAAAGCACACAATGGTGGCGATAAACATTGTTTTGTCAATGACTGCACAGACTTGCTTCCATGTGACCATGTTCTGAGTAACATCCTCGCATCCTTTTGCATTTTCCTCACATACCATCTTTTTAGTAAAATCATTTGATTTGGTAAATTCATCGTTTCTTTCGTCGTTTTGATCCAGTATTGTTAAAGCAGGAGCACGCATACTAGGTAGTGCCGACTCAGGGTTAACTTTATTCATCTTGAAATTACATAGTAAATAGCAAACCCACTTCGGAACTAAAGCACTGTCATCCTTATGAAAGAAGTGCAGATTTATAATCGTTAAGATGCAAATGATTGAACTTAAACCAACTTGGAGCCCAATGAAATAACATAGGTGAGAAAGTGGCGTAGACGTTTTAGGAATGTTTGCACTGACAATCGTTAAGAAGACGGTTATTGCTAATAGAATCGTGACAGCAAATGAAACACGTTCTCCAGAATCCGCCGGAATGATAAATACAAACAAATTCAAAACACTCAATATGATCATAGGTATTAATATATTTATAACTATGAACGTTGGACGACGTTTTAATACCACATTAATTTGAATAATAGATATATCGCCCTGTCCTTCCTGACAATAGGCGTCCACAATCTCCCATTCGCCATGTTTGTGATAATATCTTAACTGAGCTTTATCGTACACATTATGTAACCGTTGATGAGCAGTGGTGTACTTTGAAGACATGAAAAGTACTGCACAATTATGGCTATCAAATGGATAGTATTTAATATTTATTGTACAAAACACTTGAAATTTATCCGTTGCTGTGAAATACACAATTCCATTATAAACGGCAGTCACACTCATCCAGCTGGATGACGATGCAAGAGACTCAACAGTTGTGGCTGCACTTGATAAAGTAAGGTCTGGTGCCCATATGGAACTCAAAGGAATATTAGCTACGTATGTATGATTATAGAGCAATGGTTGCCACTGTAGTTTTGAGTCAATCCAAACGAAGGAAAGGGAAGCGCCTAATGTCAACTTGCCATTAACTTCATCAAACTCAATAATGGCAGCTAAATCAAATGTTACGTTCACGTGTATAGCATCATTCTGATTCTCTACGGGTCGTACATGTTTGTTGTAGCCAATCATTATGTCGGATAGTAGCGTCGATGTATCATTGTATGTCCCGGCGCTCACAGAAGGGCATATAAGTGAAATTATCGTAAATACATTAATCACACAGACGGATACTATAGCCATGTCTTTCCAAAATATTTTAACATCTACAAAATCATTTCTTGTCTGTTGTCAGTCTTCTTGGAAGTACAATAGTCTTCTTGGAAGACAATAGTCTAACACCTGTAAGTAAGAAAAAATATGTTATCAGTTTAAAAACTCAATGGTAAGGTGCTTGCTTTCAGCTGGTTCCAAGCCCCATCACAACCAAAGTTTTGTGTCAATTAGCAAGAGATCTTATCCAGCTTGCTAATTACATGTACAGGGTTTATTCTGGACAACGTCCCGTACGTCCTGTCATGACTGTAAAAGGTGTAAAAGGCGTTAAAGAAACGAGGATTTGTTATACGAGTAAGTTCATTGTGGAGGTATATTGTAAGAGCTAACATGTTACCCAGTTTAATTGGTCGAAGTCGCTACAGTGGAGATAGAGATCAGAAACCAGTAATTCGACGCTAGAAACCTTTACTTAAATGCAGTTGCATGCGAACAACAAAATCGCAGACAAGCCTGCGCTCCCGCGCAGTCTGATCAGCGCATTTGTTTATCACTCTGTATCATGAAAGTAAAACAACTAAACTTGCAGCAGGCAAAACCCCACTATTCTAGATAGTCTCTGAGGCTAAGTAGAATAGTTTCAGTCTACCCTCGTCCCAAACCCAGATAACAGGCGGCGAGGCCCTTTTAAGCCGCCACATGAGATTTCCAACAATGTGGCCGTTTGACATGAATAGACTCAGACGAGTCAGTGCAACCTTCACTTAAGCTTAGAAACTCCAAAATGCTACATGTATTTGACTAGTTGCTTAAAAGTCATAGAATATTCAAGCGACTAGCAAAGGCTCTGATCAGACTGCGAGTAAGCGCGGGCTGATCTGCGCCTTAGCTGGTCGCACATACCGCATTGCTGGAAATATCATGTCGTGGCTCAATTACCAACGTATTCACGCATTAAGCCGAGTTCCCAGAAGAACCATGCATCGCGTCTAACATATCATATGGGACAATATCAGCTGTTATCGGTTTTGTCGGCCCGATTATCTCCCTTGAATATTGACCACTCTCGCAACTTACCTGTTGAAATCTGTGGCATCAATTACACAGAAAAGTATACAAACCTTTAAATAAATTAGTAATAACTAGCTTATTATTAAGTTGTCATTATTTTATAAGTTATCAAAAGAAAATTTAATGTTTTATCTTTACGATGATATAAACAAATATGAAATAACTTAATTTTTAGTTTTGTCAAATTGTTCATCTTTTTAACAGGTAAAATCCCATCATTTCAATGTAAATTGAATGAAAATGCTGAGGGTGAGCATTTTATGACCCAAAAATAATCATATTCTGATATTTTCCCAATTTTTTATAAGTTATAAATGGTATCTCTATCATCCAACAATATCAGCAATATAAGTTTCATAGAAATAAATTACATTTTAGTTCTGTCATTTTTAGGTTGAAAATTGAGTTTAAGCGCCTTCTTGCCAAAGCGGAGAAAATGTCTAAGTTCGAATATTGTGGATCTGTAATGCTTCCGCGATATGCGATATGCTTGCTTAGATAATGTTAAGAAATCTTAACAGCATTTTAAAAGAATGGGGAAACTTGGCTGATTGGGAGACATGATTATGAAAAAAAAAATCTTAATTTTAGTAAAATTAAGAAAATAAAAATAACCATATCTTATCGCGGAAATATAAATAATTTTATTAAAAGTTGCTTCGATTTATTTTTTAATTTTTATCTTAAGTATAACAATATTATTATTATTATTATTATTATTATTATTATTTAACCTTCTGTTATAATTCATTGTTGTGACTGACTCGAGACCGAGAGGCTGCGATTTCGAGCCTCACTGGCGTCACTGCGTTGTGGTCCTTGAGCAAGACACATTTATCATAGCTTAGTACTAGTTCAACCCAGGAAGACCCGTCCCTGTTAAACTGAAAGATTGTTCATGGGACGTAAAGAATCAAATCAAACAAATTATTTAAACTATTTGCCTATTTATAGCAAAAAATTATTTGAAGAGAATATTCGGACTTCTGTCTCACATCGGATATGCGGCAATCGAAACTACTTATCCTATCGACGAACGTAGATCAAAATAAAGTTAAAAACAGAGTTTTCGATTGCTATTTTTCGCCCGACTGGTGACAAATGGCAATCGAAAACAATGTTTCTAACCATTTTTGATCTACGTTCGTCGATTGTTAAGAGTGTTTTCGATTGCCACCTATCCGGTGCGATTCTGGTGACAAGCGATTTTGAGAAGCTCAGAACGGGATATCCGATAATCCCAGGTGTCAAATATTCCCTGGGGCTATAGGTCTTATCTTGGTCCTAATAAAATACTGCTTTTACGGTTTTAGAAGAAATAAATAAAACACCCCGCATATCGCTGAAATAAAAATAAAAGTTTTATTTCAAGTTGTTACCATTTTTTTGTCATTTTATGTTTAACGTTTATTATTATTATTATTATTTAAACACCTATTTATTGCAAAAGAAATATTTTTGAGGTTCTTCATTAATCATTTTTGATCAAATCGCGGCTCATTTTATATATTTTCTTCGGTTTTGTGTAAAAAAAACTTAATGATGTAAAGCTGGCTGAATACGCAGACAATTATGGAAAAGATCAAACTGCCAAAAACATTTCACTTCACAGAGCAATCATTTTTTGAAGTTGTGTCTTGTCAATTAAAGAAAAAGATATTTGATAAAATATAATTGACGGTTTTTCGCACATTATCGAGACGAATGACTAGTCAAATAAACCGCCTTGTTACTCAATTCAAATTGGCATACGGTCATTGTTTCCCTTGCGCAACACCGTTAAATTGTTATGAAAACAATTTTAATAAAAGAAGACAAAACAAACGCATCATATTAATTGACAACAAACCACTATTCATCATGGCTTCCGTACCTACATTAAGACGCAGATCTGAACTAAATTACAAGACACTTCATGAGGGAGATCCACTGCCTGTACCACAACAGAAAAGAAACATCAACGTTGTTCTTCCAGAGACCTATAATGTAGAGCGATTGGTTTGGCGGAAGAAAAATGACCAGGTAAGCATGATCATAAACCTTCTTTTAAGATTTCAAACATAGAAAATACGCCACAGACAGACAATGAGTGAAACTTATTTTAAACACTATAAAAAAGCTCTGTTAGCTAAAATCAGTAACTGGCTAATTCTGACAAACTTTGCAAAACATTTGATTCAGACGGTCAGAAATAAAGGATATTGCATGAGTGCTCATGTTTTATTGAATCTATTAAAAATCTATTAAAAAAGTTTTGAAAAAGAGATAAAATGCGAAGCTTGGTCAGCATTATATATATATTTTTTTTTCGCAGCGAATGTTAGATTTTATTTATCACATGACATTATAATTAATAAAAAAAAATGCACTTTTGCCCGAAAACGTCAGTATTTTGCGATCTTTTACGCAGCGTTATAATCAACGTCACTTCGTTACGTTATTAAAATCTGTGAACAACAAGTGGTTTATCGATTTATTGCATGGCGTTATATCACTCACAGACGTAACGGCAAGTTACTTTTTTCTTCTCAGAAAGTGGATACAAAAGTGAGCCGCCTCGTTGTAAAGCATATATGTTTATAGATCCTAAAGAGACCAGTCAACTGTTTGATTATATTTAAATAACGGGCCTCGAGGTTACAAACCTATTTTCGTGCTCAACTAAACTGAACAAAAACATGACACCGTTCAAAACAAACTAGAATGCTAAAAAAATAAAGATTTTTCTTGCTTTCAAATTCTAAGATGGAGTATTTCTCATGCTGTTAAATGTCAATATGACAATAAAGATATACGAGCCGCGACGTGAGATTTCCAGCAATGTGGTAAGTGCGACCAGCAAAGCCTCAGATCAGCCTGCTCATACGCGCAGTCTGATCTGAGCCTTTGCTTGTCGCTTGACTATTCTATGAGTGTTAAGCTACTGCTTGAACATCATTTGGAGCTTCTAAGCTTAAAAGGAGGCTATACAGGCTCGTCCGAGTCTACACATGTCAAAATGCCACATTGTTGGAAGTCACATGTCGCGGCTTTATGCGCGTACTGGCCCATATTAAACTTTGACTAATCAAAGTTGATGTAAAGATCCTGGCCCCCATGACCTCAAAATCACCAGAGTCAATTTCAAAATATTGTCTACGAAGAATCTGAATTTCGGCATTCAGATAGTATTTAACCAAACTCATTATTATATAAATTAAACTAAGTTACCGTTTAAATTTAAACACCAACCTCCTCAATACAGTTTTTGAAACAAATTGATCTTCCTACTGAACTAGCGAGAGATATTGTGTGCGTTTCGTTTTACATTTTTATTGTTTAATCACTGCTGAACCAATGTAAACTTATTTGTAATAGAACAATCAAAACACAGCAGATTGATTTGTGAAACAATAAACAAATGCTGATCTTTGACGTACACGTACAAAAAGAGTCAGTGCATACCTTAACGCATCCACAGGTTTAGATAAACAAAAAAATTAAATAATGTCTTGCCCATAATTTTTAGCATATGTTTTGGGTGCTAAAAAGAACCATTTCATTGAGACGGTTCTATTGAGTACTCACAACATATGTTTTTGTTGAGAAATAAAAAAGTATTTTTGGGTACGCACGCTTAACTCAAGGCCAAGCATCTACGTCGAATGAAATGTCCCTACATAAATAATACAATCCACCGAAACAAAGTATAGATATACAAAGTTAAACTGACACTCATTAATCTTCGACATCATTCGGTCACGTTCGGTACATCATTCGGTCACGTTCGGTGTGTATTAGCTATTTTAATTGATTAATGTATAGAACAAGTATCTTTTAGCAAGGTGATCTGACAATGCTGAGGCAGTGGTGTAGTGGTAAGACGATTAACTCATGTTCCAGATTGCGATGGTTCGATTCCCACTGGTAATAGTTATTTTAGGCATCATTTTTAAATTTATATACTTTTTGAGTTATGATCATATTGTTTCTTGTTTATTCTAATTTTGATGGATAGTTGACATGATGTCTGTTTTCAAGACTGATAAGAGATTATTTATGGTCGGAAGCTGAAGGCGGTGGATGTAAAACTCCTGCACATTGTTTCTGATAACAACCTCATCAAGGTCGTCCACAGGTTTGTATTGTCCCCATTTCGAACGTTGCGGCGACGAAAGTGTACCGGTTTCTCGAAGTTCTTTTCATACTCGGAAAACGGTTCTTCTGCTGACCCCAGTCGCCTGAAAAGTATGTTGAATATATGATGAGCTGTCCCGCCCTGAGTGTTTCTCGAAATAGTTTGAAACATTAGCTACGAGAAATTCGTCTTTAGATTTTAAATGTTTTAAAGATTTCTCAGTAGACAGCATAGTTCCTAACTAATATAATGCTTTAAAATGATTTCTATTACATTTACTTTTACACGTAAGTCTTGTAAAAATCGTGCAAGTCTTGATTTATGATAAAAAATGAAAATATTTTTTAAAAAAAATATTGTACGTCGTGAGACTCGAACCCACTATCTCAACCCTGACAGCTATACGCTCTATCCAAATGGCTAAGCGGGACAGTGATGGATACAGGATTAGAAAATACTTCACTCTGAAATCAATACTTTTTATAATGTTTGCAAATCTAAATTTAGTTTTACGGAGTTATACGAGTTCATACGGCATATTCATGAGTGCCAGTTTAACTTTGTATATCTATACTGTTCCTAATAGGGATTAAGATTTTATCAAAACAAAATACAGTATTTCGCAACTCTTTAATTTTCAAACTAAGAACAGAAAAAAATGCCCGATAAATATACAAATACATGTACACTATTCGTCATTTAACCAGATTAAATGAAAACTGTGGTGCATTATACCATAAATGAATGGACAGACAATTTACTTAATTTAAGTAACATGCCGGGCCGCGTAGCGCAGTCGGTAACGTGTCTGGCTACAGATGCGGGTCTGACTGCAGATCCAGGGGTCGCGAGTTCGATCCCGGTCCGGTCCCATACTTTCGTGGAGATTGATCATGAAATGATTTCTACGGTCATTCTCCTCCTTCCGCTGATTCATTCAAGAAGGGTTGTTGTCAGTTACAAGCGAAAGTATGTGCACGAATTACTGGTTAACCGCTTGTTCAAGCCTGCCCAGGAAAAGTGTGGTTAGGTGAACTGACCGTCCCGCAATGACCATAGTTGTTGACTTGGGACGTAAAGCAACAAAAAAAACAAAAACAAATTAAGTAACATATAATCACTGCAGATTTCCCAAAGGCTCTAATATACCGTGTATTTGCTATTGGAAGAGTTTCATTAACCGCGCGTTACAGATCTGTTTTTGTTTTGCTGTGAGAGAGACTTCAGTTTTTCTCGCTTTGACAATAATCGAGGCATTTCGCAATACTTCGCGGAAGTTTTGGTAAGCCTGATCCTTATCCAAATTGTTTGACACTGATAGAATTCAAAACCACTTTCACATATTTAGATGGCTTCACCAATATCAACAAAGTAGGAAGAAGGAAAATGTCAGGAATGGATTCAATCAAATACCACACCTGGCCTAGGACACTTGAAAATTATTTGAATAACGTCGCCGCAAAAACAGGTAACCGAAGTTAGCCTCTTTTTAAAGGATAGTGATACGGAATCAGAAAACCTCAATTCGTTGATCTGGCTTTCTGTATCAGATTGCCAGAAAACAGACAGTTCAATGGTTGTATCATTTATAGGAATATAAAAAAAAAACTCTTAATCGGCCTGATGCATGTCTTTAGCTTTAACACAAGATATTCAAGTAATGATTTTTCCTTTAGCTCAAACTCTCCATGAGTTAGGAGGAGTTTTCTTTGTTTCGTCACGAAAGGTTAATTGATTTGATTGTGCCCTTGTACTGGAAACTTACCTAAAGTCCCTGTCACACCTAGCTGCGGGGAGCGCAGTGGCTCAGTGGTAGAGTGCTTGACTTGAGACCGAAAAGCCGCGGGTTCGAGCCTCACCGGCGTCACTGCGTTGTGGTCCTTGAGCAAGACACATTTATCCTAGCTTAGTACTGGTTCAACCCAGGAAGACCCGTCCCTGTTTAATGAAAAATTGTTGATGGGACGTTAAGAATCAAATCAAACAAACACCTGGCCGCGCTTCTACCTTTCAAGGCGCTCTCACGACGCTTTTGCTGTGCTTTCACGGCGCTCTCGATGCGTTCTAAGGCGCTGGCTCAGTTGTTGTTGACTTTTTGTTTATTGTTACTCCCATTGTGGGAGTCTGTAATTGTTCTATGTTTTGTTGTACGTTACTTTATGTCCATTCTAGTATTGCAATCATCTTGATGGGGAAGAGAGAGCTGGTTGATTTGCTTAACTTGTCTTCCTGGTGTCTCGTGATGGTTGAGCGGCTCTTCCTCGCGGTGCCATGGGGTTGTCTGTGGTTTGTGATTGTGGTATTGACTGATCGTACCCACTTACTATTTTTGAACTGCGCTGATGGCGTGTTGAAGACGCAGTAACATCTCAAAAATAGGAAGAAGGCAAAGACCAGGAATCAATACAATCATGTACCACACCTGACCAAGGACACCGTTGGGGAAAGTAACAAAAAACACAAGAAAACATCACAAACAGAAGTTGCAAGATGTTAGCCTTTCCCACTAGGTGACCAAAGACAAACACAAATAACAAAAAAGATCCACAAAAGAAGCAGTTAGAAAATTACTGGAGGACTTAAACTAGTTTAACGGTACCAGCCTTGCCCTAAGACTGATTTGGATCAAGACACAAAGATATTTGCTTTGCGTGAAAGATCCCTAACTTATCCATGACATAGCTCCTAGTACATATAGATCAAGATATAAATAGGAGATAAATCAAAGATAAGGACTTAACAGTTCATACAACTGAATACCGTAGCAAACGAACCCAAGTGGACCAGACAACAGACGCCCCAGCCATCCCATCTATAGAAAAAAAAGAAAGAGGGCAAAGATCAGGAATCGATACAATCAAGTACCACACCTGACCCGGGATACCAATGAAAAAGTAACAAACTCACAATTAGACATCAAAAACAAGAGCCAAGAGGTCAGCTCTTTCCCAGTAGGTGACCACAAGGCATCAATAAACAGACGTGCACGAAAGCATAACAAACACAAGACAGAATTAACATGAATGATCCGCAAAAGAAGTACCGCCTTTGAACGGTCCGTAAAAATATTTCACTGGAGGGCTTAAACCAGTTTCACGTCGCCAACCTCGCCCTTAATTCTGATGTGGACCAGGACACATTTTGGAATGTGATAAATCACAACAAATACGACAGCCAAGAGGTCAGCCTTTTCCAAGCAGATGACCACAAGGCTACAAGTAACAGACACGACAGTACAGCACACACCAACATGAAGCATAACCAACAAAAACGATCCACAAAAGAAGCACCGCCTTGGAACGGTCAGTAAAAACACTTTTACTGGAGGGATTAAGCCGGTTTCACAGCGCCAACCTTTACCTTAGTTCAGATGTGGATCAAACACGTAGATGTTTGGTTAGCATGAAAGACCCCTAACTTATCAATGTATCTTCTCATAGAGCATATAAATCAAGATATAAAAAGGAGATAAAGCAAAGATAAGAACTCAACAGTAAATAAAACTGAATACCTGAGCAAAAGAAATCCAACAGGTAAATTTCACGTGGGCCTGACAGCAGCCAATGTATCAGGCCCCTACCATCTCATTAATAGATAAGTCTTTATGTCGGAACCGTCATAGAGTTTAAAGTTGGACCCACTGGCGTGCAATCAAAGAGGAAAGCAAAGTTGCCATCCGTAATTGGGTTGACCACCAAACATGCAGTTTGTTGCAATACATTAATGTCATGGCCAAGCATTTTATACTTGGACATTATTTTAATGAACTGCGCTGAAAAATTATTAGAGCCAACACTCTTCTTCAATTTATAACTCAAGGCACCATATAATTCAGGTTTCGAAAGTCCTTGGTGCAAGAGTGATTTAAGTCCAATTTGAAATTAAATACCAAATCATAGTATCGTCTATAAAATTTTGAAAAGGATTTGGGAAGTTTATGATACAGATAACCTTGTTTTAGAAGTTTCTGAGTTAACAATTTATTGCAAGTGTTGAAGTCAGCAACATGGCTAAAAGCTCTAGCAAAACGAGAGATATAGACTCCATAAGACATAGAGCGAGGAACATCACCATTTAAAAATGAGAGTTTTTAAATCTATGTCGTCATGTTTATCATAAATTTTGGTAGAAACAATATCATTAGAGATTAATAAATGAAAGTCTTAAAATGCAGCTTCGGTCTCAGAGGTATTGGTTTTATTAAGTTGGAGCTCTGAATGTTATATTTGACTAACCATATTGTCAAAGTAAACATTATTAATTATTAAATATCGTCCAAATATCTGGATGCAATGTTAAAAGCATCAATAATATCAGCCTTCTTATCATCAGAAAGAGACATCATAAAGTCTCTCTCATAGCAAAACAGGAACAAATTGGCAACCAGCGGAGCACAATTATTGCCCAACGAAATCCTAACTACTTGTCTATACAGCTTGGTGCCAAATCGAATACAAATTGTTGTCCAGCAAAAAGGTCAGCGCATCACATACATTTTGACAAGACCATGCATGATGTTTTTTATGCTTTTCCGAAGTAAAAATGTGTTTCTGTCTTCATGTGAAAGGTAAGGATACCCTTCTCTATTGAAGGTTCTTTCAACAAGATACATAAATAATTAAATTATGAGGTAAAGTAGTGTAAAGAGTAGAACAATCATAAGTAGACAAACTTGTCGCATTGAAATCTCTAGTTGTAAGTTTATCTAAAGTTTCATCCCGATTTTTAATAGACCAAAATGGACTTTTACCGGATCTCTCATATACCCTTTCACAATACTTGATAACATGTTTTTAACAGTTGTAAGACATGAGGCTAATAATTTAGAAATATCTGTTGTCGTACTAGAATTAGAATTAGCAATAAATCTTGCTTGATAGGGATTTTTATGGAGTATAGGTAGCCAGTACAACGTAGGAACTTTGTCTTGGTTTTCTTTAGCTTTGACACCAAAATGTATATATATAGAGTACGGCTGTATACCAACCATGTCCATCGACGACCACCCTCTCAATCAAAGAAGTATGCAGTTTATAAGCATTGATGTCAACAAGCTCACGCTTAAGAGTATCAGCATAATACAATCGTCAAACAACTACAGTATTGTTTGCAGCTTCATCTGCTGGAATTAAAACATACTTCATATGAAATTCCTGGATACCTTGTTTAAGATATGGAGGAAGATTTAGGTATAGGGGGCAAAAGATGTGTATTACGAGAGTAAAATGTAATATGAGTATCAATAATTTAAAAATGTTAATCTTCTATTCCTTCAAAGCATCAGGTTCAACATTTTCTCTTTTACACCAACGATTACTGAAGTCATTTAAAGAAGCAGCGATCTCTCTTCGACGTTAGAGGGAAATCTGTATTTAGGACCTTTAGAAATATTATTGCAAACTCTAGCGTCAGGAATGACATTTAGATTACCTGTAATCACATGACCTGCAGGGGGATATAAATAATTAGAATTTTGACATTCTCAGGAGTCATAAATATTGGAATCTATATTAATACCAGTTACAATTTCATTAAATTCAAATATAGTAGACCTAATTGGTTTGTTATATTTATAGCAATTGATAGGAGTTTCAAATTTTTTAAAGTAATTTGGAATATATGAAATCACTAAATTATCCTTAAAGATACAATGTAAATCAATTATCTCCATACCTTTGTTCATGAATGGAATTTTGATAAAATCTTGTTTACGGTTGACATCAGAATCGATATAAGGACTAAGAAAATGTTGAACATAACACCTTGTAAACAGTGCTGTTTTATTTATTTGAGATAGGCAAGGGACTTAAAAATGAAAGTAAGTCATGCCGACAACGATTATTTAAAGCTAAAGAAAGATTCTTCAGAGAAGTATTTGTGCGTTTATCAGTACAAATTTTACGTTAACCATGAGATCTACTTTTACGGGGTTTTTTTTACATTCCAAAAGAGAAAAACAACAAAATCTGGCATTTTAGAAATATTACCTTCATGGTATATATTATCATTAAAACCTTAAGGAAACTGTGATTGCAACAATTTAATCCATTTTAGTTCAGTTTAATGTCTCTTTATATTTTTTAATCTAGATGATGAATTTGGATCATATATAATTTTTTCAACTGGTTGAATAACAGTTTTACTAGATGAATGTCCATTATTTTGAAAATGGCGATAAAGAAACATGTCAATTTTTTAGACTTTTTCAATTTACGAAAGTGACATGAAACCTAGTCTTAAGGGATTGGCCAGTTCGTCTAACATATTGCAGGCCAAAATTAATTTCAGTTCAAGTTATAACATAAATCAGATCAGATAAAGTTCTGTCTATATCATTATACTTGATTATTGAAAATCGTCCACCATTTACAGATGATGAAATGGTAATTTTAGTACATAAATGTGTGCAATAGTCACACCTCTTGGCATTGCACTTAGAAACATTAGGATACATTCGGCGTCTTTTGAATTCATTAAATGGTTTTGAATACTTCCTGATAATAGGTGACCCAAGAGGAGATAACCTAATGGTAGGAAGCACATTTGTTATTTGTTAACAGACTAGGAATATGAACAGAGAACGCCGAATGTAGCCTAATGGGAGAACTATGTAATTTTGCTAATTTAGTTCTTTTCATAAAAGTTGTGTTGGTAAGTACCATCCCAAAACAAGCAATCAACAGACCGGTTTTCAAGATGGCAAACTAGTATTAATATGCATCCTTAAAAGCAAAGGAAGGCATAAAAAATGCAATGGATAATACAAATGGCTAATGCAAGTCCAAATATATAGGTAAAGAAAGCATAAGTTATACAACAGGGTATGAAAATTGGTCATCAAGTGATCTTAAATGCGGTACAAGACATAGAAGATATAAAGGGAAAGGAAAAATGGAAGGACTCTTTTTTTAAGTCGGAACAATCAAAGAGTCTGAGGTCCTACCCACCGGCCTGCAATTAAAGAAGAAAGCAATTCTACTGTTGCTGCATTCGTAGTTCTCTTTCATTTGATATGCAAACATGACCATGTTCTGAAAAAGTTGAGTTTTGACCTATTGACCTTATTCCCAGGGTCGGAGGTTGTCAGTAGGGGGTCTGCGGGCAAAATATTTGCTATCATGTTGCTGCATTCTTGTTTCTGTTTATTTTGGTATGCAACATGAACACGTTCTGAAAAAATGAATTTTGACCGATTCACCCCATCCCCAGGGTCGGGGGTTGTCAGTAGGGGGTCTGCGGGCAAAATATTTGCTATCATGTTGCTGCATTCTTGATTCTGTTTATTTTGGTATGCAACATGACTATGTTCTGAAAAAGTTGAATTTTGACCTGTTCACCCCATTCTCAGGGTCGGGGGGTTGTCAGTAGGGGGTCTGCGGGCAAAATATTTGCTATCTGGATATCAGATCTTCATTATGAATGGCTCTTTTGCATTCAAACTTTCGGAAAGTTTCAACATTGTTCTACTTTCTATCCAGATTAATAAGGTGATTTTGCAGTTTTTGTGTCGAAGTTTGGGTTGTGTCCCTTTATAAAAATACAGCCTGGCTTATCTGGACTGTTTTATCTGCACCAAAAGAGTATTGGCTTGATATCGCGATCATAGCTATTATGTTGCTGCATTCTTGATTCTGTTTATTTTGGTATGCAATATGATTATGTTCAAATACTGGAGTGTAAAAAGTAAGTCAATGTCCCAAGCAAGCTTAAAGAGAATACCAAGGACAATTACTATACAGGGTATTTCACCTATCACTGCAGCAGAGGACTCACTTTAATGTACCTTTAATGTACCTTTAAGGCCCCAGCTCGGCGTATATTAACGCCGAACCGGGGACCTGTCAATCGCCCATCTAGGTCCTTATCAAGAACAAGAGCTTCTGTGCGATCAGCTTCGCTAAATCTATCTAGCCGAAAAAATCAGCCGAATTCTAATCAGCCGTCTGAAAATCAGCCGACTGATAATAATTCGACTGAAAGTCAAAGCTCTACTATGACGGCCAATACTGACTAGGTCAGGCAGGGGGCAGATGCCTGTTATGGAAGCAAAAAATATCAGCATACTGACCCAATATCTGTTGGTACAAGTAAACAGAAAACAATTAAAATAGGGAGTCTTAATGTTTGTGGGTTAAGAAGGAGAGCACAGTACCCCGATTTTGTAGAACTGGTTAATGAATATGACATATTATGTTTCTCTGAAACAAAAACTGACGAGACAGACATTATTACGTTTCCAGGCTATTGTTTTTTCACCCAACCTAGAAAACAGAGGTATTTACGCAAATCCGGGGGTATTTCTATTTATTTCAAAGAGGGCATCTCAAAATATCTCAAAGTAGTTGAAACACAGTCAGACTATGCAATATGGATTGAAATTGACAAGTGCTTGATGAAAACAGACGAAAACGTCATATTAGGCGGAGTTTATATCCCCCCTGAAAACAGCAACTTTTTTAATGAAGATGAATTTTTAGTACTGGAAACGGAAATAACGTCTTTTCGCAGTAATTACAAATATGTATTCCTATCCGGCGATTTCAATGCGCGGACCTCTCAACTTAGAGATTATACAGAGGCGGACAATTTTTTAGCCGAACTATTTGATTTTGACGACGAAACTAAAGAGTTCTTTTTTCCTGCATACAAACTGGCCCCTTTCAATTTGTCTTTAAATAGAACATCATGTGACCAAAACTCAAATAATATTGGCTTTAAGCTCCTAGATATTTGTAAAAATAACAACTTATTCATACTCAATGGGAGAATGGGCAGCGATAAAGACAAGGGTAATTTTACATTTAGACACACCTCTGTTATTGACTACATGTTGGCTTCAGTCGAATCCCTGAAACTTTTGAATGATTTTGACATCATTGAAACTGATCCTATCTTTAGTGATGGACATTCTTTGCTCCAGCTCAGTATTTCATGCACGGACCAACTCAACTCCAAACAAAACACAACCGAACGCAATAATAAAACTAAGATAAAATGGTATGAAAACCAGGGCCCAAGCTTTTTGTGACAGTATAGACTTAACCAAAATTAATTCAATAATTAGCGACCTAGAATTTCAATCATTCTCTAAAAATGACATTAACTTAGCAACTGAACAAATCTCAAATATTTTCGATGATGCAGGCGCGGCTTGTTTTTCCACATCAATCATCATTTCACTCGAACCCCACTAAACCATGGTTTGGCCCTTGCTGTAAATCTGCTAGGAAAAAGTATCACCTAGCCAGAAAAATGTATAATAATCACAAGAACAGCCATAATAGAGCAAACATGATAAAATGTATTAAAGCATACAAAAAAACTATGCACAAGTTCATCGCCAAGCATAACAAGCAAACACAGAAAAAATTACGCCAGCTTCAATCAAAATGTCCAAAAGATTACTGGAGATTCATAGCTAGCCTTAAACAGAAAAAACAATACAAACATGCCTGAACTGAAAGATTTTTATGATCACTTTAAACTCCTAAACCAACCTCTCTCAGACGAAAGCGAATCATCCAATTTCGATATATTACCTGATGTACCCACTAACGAAATCCTCAATTCGAAAATTACCCAAGAAGAGATTAAATGCTGCATTCAAAAATTGAAAAATGGTAAGTGCCCAGGACCAGACATGATCCTTAATGAATATATTAAGTCAAAAAGCCATATTTTTCTCCCCATCTATGATAAACTCTTCAATGCAATACTGGACACTGGCTTTTTCCACTGGCTGTATCCATCCAATTTATGAAAACAAAGGAGAACGAGATAATGTTAAAAACTACAGACCTATTACAATTTTGAGCTGTCTCGGTAAACTGTTTACTTCAATACTAAATTCTAGACTTAACGATTATCTTGAGGAAAGTATGCTTTTGCCGGAAAATCAGGCTGCCTTTAGGAAACAATATAGTACTCTAGACCATATTTATTCTTTATATGCTCTGAACGAACTACAAAAATCAAAAAAGCTCAAATTATACTGTTGTTTTATCGATTTTTCCGCTGATTCAGTTTGGAGAATAGGACTCTGGCGGAAACTATTGCAAGCTAATGTCAACGGCAAGGTACTTAATGTCATTTTAAATATGTATAACGATATCAAGTCTTGTGTTTCTATAAACGGTGAAAATTCAGCTTTCTTTAGTAGTTTCTCAGGGGTAAGACAGGGGGAAAACTTGTCTCCTGTTTTATTTTCGCTGTATCTTAATGATCTTGAAAACCATTTGTCTCATAACTCAAATGCGAGCATTTTCGTGACTTGTGATGACGAGCACCTATCACTTTTTATGAAGTTGAGCGTGTTGTTGTATGCAGACGACACTGTGATTATGGCAAACAATGAAGCTGACCTTCAGTTCTCACTCGATAGGTTTAACGAATACTGTCAAGAATGGAAATTGAATGTTAATATTGATAAAACTAAGGTTGTAATATTTGGCGCCCGCAAAACAAGCTCTTTTGATTTCACACTAGGGGATGAAAAAATTGAAATAACTGATAAATACAAATACCTTAGAGTCTATTTTTCCCAATCTCGAAAGTTTTTTAAATGCACGTAAACATATTGTAGAACAATCAAAAAAAGCCATGCATCTCCTTTTTTGTCGCATAAATAACCTTAACTTACCAATTGATTTACAGTTAAAACTATTTGACCACACAGTTGTACCGATCTTAACGTATGCTTGCGAGATCTGGGGCTATGAGAATCTTGATATGCTAGAGCTAATACACAATGATTTTCTAAGGAGAATAACAAAAAGTCGAAAGAGTACCCCACTTTATATGTTGTATGCAGAGTTAGGACGCCACCCCCTCGAAATTATAGTTAAAAAACGTATCATTGGATTTTGGAACAAGCTCATAATGGGGAAGGATACGAAAATTTCTTACCTTTTATACCATACCATGAAATGCAAAAACGACCCATCAATTAAATGGATCTCAAATGTAATAAAAATTCTAAGTGACGTCGGGAGGTACGATTTGTGGGTTAATCAAAGGCATATAAACACTTTATCTTTAGGACTACTCATCCAACAAACATTGCATGATCAATTTCTCCAAATGTGGAGAGCTAATCTGAATATCTCATCCAAAGGTAAAAAATTTAACTGTTTTAAGGATGCAGTTTGCCTCGAAGATTACTTCTTAATACTTCCAAAACATTTATACCTGAAAATGGTGCACTTCAGAACTGGAAACCACAAAATGCCGGTGGAAACCGGAAGGTGGCAAAACATTGAACTTGATGATAGGAAATGTACTATATGCGATAAAAACACTCTAGGAGATGAATTTCATTACCTTATGGAATGTCACTTTTTTAAAAGAGATAGGGAGCGGCTGCTCCCTCGCGAATACCACAAAAGGCCCAATATCTTGAAGTACAGAAAATTACTTACCTCTTGCGACGAAAGAAGCCTACACAAACTCGCACTTTTTATGGGCATAATTATAAAACATTTCCGGTCCACTAATTAACATTCAACTTTCTACCCCTCCCATTCCCCCTCCCCCCATTCAATATTTCGAAAAAAATATAAATACATGTATATAACTAATTCACTGTGAACAAAATGAACTCTATGCTGGTAAACATTCTAGACCCAGATATAATACATACTGGGACCTGCACCGTTATACCGAAGTACTTTCCCTGATAGAAAAAATCTCTAACATTTAATTTGTGTACTGTCTGTGCAATTTGGTGAAAAAACAATTGGCACTATTTGTACAACACCATAATAGTTAAGAAGCCTGGCCCGCCATCGTTTTTTGATGTCTGCTTTTTACGTCTGCTACGAGTGTCCGTGCGCACTCTGATCTGTATATTTGGTGACAGCACACAGCGTGGGTCCTGGTCGGGTTGCTCCTAAGTGAGAAGTCGGATCTGGGTCCACACTGATTGCAACCTGGGCTGCCTGAAAGTTTGAGCGGACGAGGAGAGCGGACGACAGAAATCTTGACTAGCGGTCTAAATTTTCATAGCATTGTCGCTTGGCTAAGGCTCTGAAAATCATATAGTTTATCTGTTTATTGTTTACTGTGATTTACTATCTATTATTCATTTTTATGAATGAAATGTCATGTGATCGTGTGTAAAATGTACACCGCCAGGTATAAATAGAGCACTGCGTTTGTAGAATACCTGTTGTTTGCTGGACCGTGAATGTTCAATGACTCGGAATTGTCCATTGTAGATATTTAGGGGCTGCATACTATGGTTTACAAAAAAGTGTACTCTTTTCTGGTGGCCGTTTTGTTTTGTTTTTGCAGGCAGAGGTGACCCTGATGAAATGCCGCATAATGCGACATTTCATCTGAATCTCCACTGCTTGCCAAACCAATAATACACAAAAGCTAATAGAGCCATTCTGTAAACACTGCGAACGGTAAACTCGGAATAGTCCATTGTAGATACTTAGGGGCTGCACATTATGGTTTATATCATAACATGTAAAATAAAAGCGTTTTCCCTTCTGAAATGATGCGACATTCATCTGGATCCTCACTGCTTGCCAAAAATAATACACAAAAGCTAAATCCCTTCTGCAAAAACTGCGATTGATGTTTACCTGAATTTGAACGGATTTCCAAAATAATCCCGACTTTTCAGCCAGATAATCCTAATCGAGAATATGAGAACTCAACACTCACCGATTATGGTTACGCACGTGCAGCTGTTGATGCACAAAGGGAAATAATTATGCCATACCAGTCTTGAAACTTAAACCAATAACGTCGTCGAGTTTATCTCCCTTACGACATTCACAAAAACCAACAATTTATAATGACAACAACATGATGAATCCCCTTTGAATCTTTCTGCTCCCCCAAAATGCTCTAGCTTGCTGCTGTACAAACAAAATCACGGAAGGGTGCGAAACATGGGTTGTCCGATAACTCGATCGAGTAACCTATGTGTCTCAATCTTGCGTGAAAACATAGAAAACTCACTTTAATATTCTGCTGCTATATATTTATATCCTTATACTTGACCTCCTCTCCCCCCTCTATCTCTCTCTCTCTCTTTTATCTGTCTATTATGATATGTACCGCCTTTCAATATTGTATTGTATTCCTCATATGTCATGTTTGTATGATCTGAGTGAAATAAAGAGATTTGTATTGTATATTGTATTGTAAATTTTGACTGACGGACTTCAATTTATACTGGAACGTAAAAAGTAAGTAAATGTCCTAAGCAAGCTTAAAGAGAATACCAAGGACAATTACTATACAGGGTCTCTCACCTATCACTGCCGCAGAGAACTCACTTTTATGTAAATATTTGACTGACGGACGCCAATTTATATCAAAGTCAGTGAAGCGTAAAAAGTAGGTCAAGGTCAGCAGGCCGCACTGTTTACTCAAATAATATGCAGAGGACAGTTACTATGCAATGTTTAATAACAGAGAAACTCACTTTAATGTAAATTGTTGACGGACGTATGGACTGACGCGAATTTGAACTCCTATGTAACACCCTGTTAAAAAAAGCCACACCCTGCCACAAGCAAGTGTGACAATCATAATAAATAGTATAGATTAAATATTTACCATTTCTAACTGTAAAACTCCTTACAAAATTGGACAGTATTACATGCCGTTGCATCCAGATTAATGTTATGTCAATGTCATAGATTTTCGTGACTTTCGTACTCAATGACCTCATAAAATCTTGAAAACCGGACTGCATATTGTCATTTAATATCTTATATTATATTTATTCATGTTCGACTCCACAATTTATAAGAAATAAATTTTTATGTGCATATTTGAAGATAATACCTGCTTGGGAAGCCCAAAATAAGCGAATACTAGCAATTTAGGGTGTATACTTTTGAAGGGCCGTAGAAATTTTCGCACAACATTTTGAAAATGACATCATGCAGTTTTGAAATGAGCAGACGCCAAGCTTTAATTTGGAATATAGTAGTATTTGTTACCCTGCTGGTATGGGTACCTCTAAAATCAGGCTACTTTTTGCCACATTGCTGCAGCACTAATACATATACTAGCTAGATTAGTGAAAGTTTTTCATGTTTAGAGCTTTCCAGAAAGCGAACGGCGTAGACCAGATTGTGCAATTTCTGTTCTCACAAGCGATAAAGTCAGGCTCCGAGGTTATAAACATTTTTTTCACGCTCAACTCAACTGAGCATTAAGTATATCCTGCTCATAAATGTTAAAATGCCAACACTTGTTAGCATTTGAACATTTATTTGCAGGATAAATACAATTCAATTATTTATATACAAGGGAATGTTCATTGACTGGCAAGGCTGATAAACAGAATGGGGCGCGTTTCCCATAGCTCACATTATCAAAAATCAAGACCCAAATCACCCTCGTGCATATAAAAAGTAAGCAAGTATAATCAGGAAATCAAGTCCAACTCATGGCGCTATGATGAAGAGCCACAGAACACTTACAGCCACAAACCATCAGGAAGACAATACTAGTAAAGCAACCAGCACTCTCTCTCTCTATATATATATATATCTCCTCTCCCTCCCTCCCTCCCTCCCTCTCTCTCTCTCTCTCTCTCTCTCTCTCTGTCTGTCTGTCTGTCTGTCTGTCTGTCTGTCTGTGTCTGTCTCGTCAAAATGATTGCAAAACTACCAGAAATTACACTATGTAATGCATTAAACAACGAGGCTAAACACAGAACACACACAAACAATGGAAGCAACATTTAACAATGAATCAACAAAAAAATCACTGCATTAGAAACGACAGCAGCCTAAGCCACTGTAGGTTGGGAGCGGGGGGGGGGGGGGGGGGCTTAAATGCATTTACTGTCAGCAAATCTTCGCCCTAGAATCTGTTGTTGTTAAAACACAAAACTATTTACTCACATTGAGGAATCCTAACTTATGCAATACACTATCACAGAAAAACAATCTAATCAAATTAGTACAATAAAATAATGCAAAGAAAAGGGCTCACGACTAATACTCTATAACTGATAATCAGAGCTAAAAAAAAACATCAAATTGAGCTACGAAGACCCCAGCCAAAGACTAGCATCAGGCACCAACCTGAAAGCTTTACGCCAGTGTCGTCATTAAGTCTGGACTGAGTCCTGAACCACCGTCGTGCAATTAAAGTGAAAAACATATCTATAAACCATGATTGGGTGTACAAACAGGCATGAAGACTATCACACATCCCACTATTTTTATAACTTAAATATCTTTTTGATTTGAGCATGCATATAACGTTCACAATTTTGATAGCTTCATGGACATCGTACCATGGTGGTCAGTATGTACCCTGATCAATTCACTACATATGCGCAGGCTGACAGTGTAATTATTCTTATGATATGCTGTTCAGTCTCTCTTTCATGTACTTTGATATATATATATATATATATATATATATATATATATATGTATATATATATATATATATATATATATATATATATATATATATCTTTCATGTACTTTGATATATATATATATATATATATATATATATATATATATGTATATATATATATATATATATATATATATATATATATATATATATATATATATATATATATATATATATATATATATATACATATATATATATATACATTAATTTTTATTGTCATATCCAGGTTGTCAGTTGACCCATCAATAGCCTCCTAGTATTTCACTCTCTGTATGCTGGGTTATTTTCATGCATTTATTGTCATCTACACTATCATAATGCCAAACGGTTCGGATCCAGATCAGGTCTGACGGTAAGTCGGTCCTGTCTGGGTTCAAAACGTTTACACAGGTTATCAGCAGACGACAAAGGGATAGATTTAACCCTTAGAGCGGCAATCACAACAAAATTCGTCTGCTCTTGTCGTCTGCTTAAATGTTTAAGAAGCCTCTATGGCAAACAGTGTGGACCCAGATCAGACTGCTCCTATAGGACCAGTCTGTTCTGTGTCCACGCTGTTTGCTGCTATACTTAATTTTTCAGTAACGCTAGGCAATTATTTGCAGCAGACGACTACAGCAGGCGGCAATTTCAGATGCATTTTTTCCTTATATTGCGTTTAAAGGGTTAATATGAGATCAAAGGGCCATAATTAGCCTTTTTATGAAATTCTTTAAAACTGTTTGAATATTGCAAAGTCACACATCAGCCTTCGCTGAAACTGATTAGTGCCACACATTCTTTGTTCAAAAAAAAATCATATACTGCTCAACAAAAGATTAGCACGGATAAAGAAAACTTGATTTTTATTTGAGAAAATGGCTTAAAGTTATAAAATATCTGCTGAAATGATGGTTTGATAATTGATAAAGTCGAGGAAAGCAATCGGTGTACTTTAATTGGATTTCTACTGCGTTGTTCATTACTTTAAACAAGAGAGGGGTCAAAAACGTGTTTCAACTGCATTATTGGCAATACAAATTGATACAGCATCGGTTTATAAAGTCTTTTGTTTTCCATCTTGGTCGAATCAGCCATTCTGAAAAAAAAATAAAGATCGTCTCCATTAAGCATTTGAAGCAAAAGTTGAGTCTTGAAAACAACTAACGTCGTTGTTATAATGACGTTTACACGTAAAAACAGTAATGTTTTCGTTGTGTAGGCATGCTTAATTGAAAGGGTTTTCGTGTTTATGAGGATGCCAAAAGAGAGACAATTTAGGGTAAGGCACGTTTATAAAATTTTGTCCCTGGGTATTTAATTCATAAAAAAGTGACGTTAATCTGAAGTTAAGACTAAATGTAGTCGGTAACGATATCTAAAGGAGACGTTTTCAAAGGATCAACTAACAGAAATGTTCCGGGTGCTTGTCCCACTCTAGCATCAAAAAGGTTACTTAATCGCATGATTTAATTCACTGAAAAGTCAAAAGGTGGAAAAATACCATTTTAACGTTATAATGGAACCGTTAAACGTAGCATAAACGGGTATCAAACCTTGATGTTTTTAACGTTTTTCATCATTTAGAACCTTTTGCTTTACAATAGAATCAAAATTTTAATTTTTGATGCAGACGTGTTTCATATACATTCACATGACATCAAATTTAACGTCAATCCACTGACGCCTAACCAGATTACCTTTTGTCTGGCGGACACGAAAAAATGTAAGTTTAATATCCCCATACATGTTGATAGCATCAAATAGACAGTTTCATGTTCATTCAAAGTGGGGCATCATATTAAAATCCGTGCTAAACTTTAGTTGAGCAGTATATATACATTTGCTATAACAGTAGTTTGAAGATTGGAACCAGTTATTGTAGTTGGGCACCGTCGTTTTTGATCGTGCGCTGTGCCATAGCCCAAAGACATGTTTTTCGTGGGCTCAATAATGATAGTTGAAGTATCACTATATGAAGATCTTGGAGACGAGAAGAAGAATCATAAGGCCCGCGGGTGCTATCACGTGACTCACGCCACTACAATCGCCTCCCTCAGTATAAGTGATGGGATTGGAGGTTAGTTTTACCCAAAACGTTTTCTCTGATTGGACCACTGTGCACCTGAAAAAAGATATCAACTTATGAGTAATTGAAGTGAAAATTAAATAACTGAAAGCCAGATCTTAATATCTTAATATACGTTTAAATGTCTATGAAGCCTGAACACAGATGTTTCTTACACTGGATGATGAAAGTATTTGGGTTTAAATGTCTGTGAAGCTCAAAAGAATTTTCAAAGATATTATGAAGCTAACATTTTAGCATCCTAAGCAACCTAAAATCTGAATTCAAATTCCTAAATTTACATTTTATAATATCAATCAAATATCCCATACGATCTTACAGACAAACCAGCCTGTTACCCATATAAATAATTATGTACAATGCTTTATTTTATTTGAGCCGCGACATGTGATTTGCAACAATCTGGTATGTGTGACCAGCAAAGGCTCAGACCAGCCTGCGCATACGCGCAGACTGATCAGAGCCTTTGCTAGTCGCTAGAGTAATCTATGATTGTTAAGCTACTGACTGAACACCATTTGGAGCATCTAAGCTTAAAAGTAGACTGCAGAGGCTCGCTCGAGTCTACACATGTCAAAATGCCACATTGTTGGAAATCACATGTCATTGCTCATTTGTAACCATGTGGTAGAGCAGCCAGTAGACGAAACACTTGTACACCTCACGGCGATGCATAAATGGAGTCATGCAAATGTCGGTAAGCTGAAAACGTTATTGGCTGAAGTGAATAGGTCCTTGCAAAATCATATGACTGTTCAATGGTTGGCATCAAACAATGTAAAAAGCTGGGATCTTGAGATTTATCTCAATCAACATAAATAGAGGATATTTACTTTTTGGAGGTGAATACTAAATATATTTCAAGCCATGTGCCATAGTAGTGTACGGATTAAGCGGTTTATAAATTATTATGGTACATGCAAGCATTTCATTATTTTTATATATTTATTGAGAGTAACTCAGGTAGTAAAACCAGTCTTTCGTTGGGCCCTATTTGATACGTTAAGATATATACAACCTTGTATGAAAAACTCACATTATTTTTATATGGTCATTAACAATTTACAGCATAAAAGTCGCAGTATATTGCATGGGCATATGCAAACTATTCTTCCATTTTTGAAGTAATTATCAATTCAAAAGTAGAGAGTTTCGACTGCCCTGTTTAACAGAGCGACCATTGTTTATAAACACAAAAAAGGGAATAAGTATGTATCTTTTTAGGCATCTAGCCCCACTAGATAGCTGTATGTACGTGTTTAAAGGACGATTACGTATGTGCCTAAAATACAAGAATTTTATGAGCTGGTCAAATTATTTTGTCTAAATGGTGAAATTTTGATAAGAAAAAGGAAGATTATATGTTCACAAATTATGTTTCTGAAAAGGTTACCATTTGGAACCAAAGAACGCACCAAATAACTAAAGGTTTAGAGTTTGCATGGTTTCTGGTCCAGACTAGCCAGTTTCGGCCATTTAGGTCTCTTAAGTGACCCTCAAATGGTTTCAAAGTTCCATAAGGAAATCAATGATCCCAAAGGATAAGACACTGAAATGAAGTCTCTGCTGCATTGAGACTTGTTTCTTAGAAAAGATCAGACATTACCAATTTTATAAAACTAGCAATCGTGTAAGGGTTGAACAATTCCACAAACTATAGGGCTACAGGGCCATAATTTTGCTCTATTTTATGGATTGACAATTTATAAGTTCTTTTGTCATAGCAAGTTAAGTAAATTAAAAAGAAAAAAAAACTTTTGATTTTAATTTACTGGCATACTTTATGAAGAAGGCTGAAAGCATTGTTTTATGTGACTGCAATGCATAACTACAAATGTACTATTTATATACGCAGGTACGTTAACCCAAGGACCAATTCACTAGGACCTCGCAGGAGGTTTTTTGTACAGCATTGCATGTTTGTAAATGTTCTCCACATATCTTGCTAGAGTGTTAATATTATGTGTTGGTTTTTATATTTAAGTCCCTATTTAAGTTTGATAGAAAGTAGAGTACCCCTTTAGCAAGTGTTTTGGGGCATGAGGTTTTATACGAAACCCGTTCTTTGTTTTATGTCTGTGTGTAATAACGGACCCAGGCACTGAAATAAACGTACAGGTTTCGTAATATGCGAAACATGTGCTTTTATTTTCGGTGCCTATAATATTCTATTAGTCCTCCTGTCTAGAGTCAATGAAACTAAGTTTGTCTGTAAATATGTTTGTGTTCTGCTGTCATGTTTTTTTAAAAACAACAGATTCTAGGACAAAGATTTGGTCAGTAAATGTATTTAAGTCTCCTCTCCTGATAGCAATGGCTGCTGTAAATGCTAAGGCAGTGATGTGATTCTGATGTTATCTATTCACTGTTGCGCTTATGTATGTAGGCATTTGTGAAAGTTCCTTGCTTTGTATTGTAGTACATATTGTCCTTTCTAGTTATACCCCCCGCAAACTTTGTTTGTAGGGGGTATACTGTTTTCACGTTGTCCGTGCGTCTGTCCGTCCGTCCGTCCATCCGTCCGTCCGTAACGCTTTGTTTCCTTAATAACTCGAAGAGTCATTGCTGGATTTTAATCAAACCTTGCAAACATGTTCATATATGCAAGACAAATACTTTGGACAAAAAAGTAAGGGCTAGGGGCCAATTCTATTAGAGTTATTTCCCTTTGTAGTTCTAAATGGCATTTAATATAGTGCTTTTTCCTTAATAACCCGAAGAGTCATTGCTGGATTTTCATCAAACCTTGCAAACATGTTCATATATGCAAGACAAATACTTGAGACAAAAAAGTAAGGGCTAGGGGCCAATTCTATTAGAGTTATTTCCCTTTGTAGTTCTAAATGGCTTTTAATATAGTGCTTTGTGCTTATGCTATTATAGGCCATATACGGGCCAATCAACTCCTACCACAGCTTTCGATGGAACAAATTGATACTTTTCCTATACAATGTAGACACATCTCCTATACAATGTAGACACATTGAGCATATGCATGAAGGAGTTAAGTTCAGAAAAGATAATTTTTGACAAAATGACAGCTGTGAGAACTTAGACAATTTTTCCCTAATAAGGTGTTTGTATATGCATAGACAGTGCCTTTGTGGGCCGATCAACTCCTTCCACAGCTTTTTATGGAGCAATTTGATACTTTGCCTATACAATGTAGACACATTTAACATATGCATGAAGAAGTTTGGTTTAGAAAAAATATTTTTTGACAAAATGACAGCTGTGAGAACTTAGACAATTCTCCCTAATAAGGCTTTTGTATATGCATAGATGGTGCCTTCATGGGCCGATCAACTCCTACCACAGCTTTTGATGGAACAATTTGAGACTTTGCCTATACAATTTAAACACATTGAACATATGCATGAAGGAGTTTTGTTCAGAAAAAATAATTTTTAACGAAATGACAGCTGTGAGAACTTAGACAATTTTCCCCTTATTAGGCTTTTGTATATGCATAGATGGTGCCTTCATGGGCTGATCAACTCCTACTACAGCTTTTGATGGAACAATTTGATACTTTGCCGATACAATGCAGACACATTGAACATATGCATGAAGGAGTTTGGTTCACAAAAAATAATTTTGACAAAATGACAACTGTGAGAACTTAGACAATTATCCCCTTATATGGCTTTTGTATATGCATGGATAGTGCCTTTATGGGCCGATCAACTCCTACTACAGCTTTTGATGGAGCAATTTGATACTTTGCGGATACAATGTAGACACATTGAACATATGCATGAAGGAGTTTATAATTTTTGTTGCACAGATTCTACTGAAATCTTCTTATCAAAACTAAGGTCTTCTTGTTCGAACTATAACTTGCCAAGTTTTTTCACTGACTCTTACTGTGCGGGGGGTATCTAATAAGCATTGCTTATTGACTTTTTTCATTTTCAACTGATCTCGATGAGGAAGCCTATCTTTTATGATATAAATGTTGATTAAGGAATTGAGTTCCAGACTATTTATGAAATCATACGCTGTATTTGACCTTTAATGATTTATAATACTCTTTCACATTGGATTTAGGCTTCATAAATTTAAATTAATTGTTTTGAATTTCTTGTTTTGTCAGAACATATCTTGAGGCTAATGTTTTCTGCAACATGTATATGTGACTGACATAAACGAAAAGTTTCTTGTACCCTGTAGGATGTCTAATCAATCTTCAATTATCTTTAATTAAGCCTATCATCTAAATTTAAGGTTAACCACATATACTTCCATATTTACTTCAACTGAAACATGTCAATCACTTTATTTGAGATTCAAGTTATTATTTGTCAATCCAATCTACAAGTATGCCACATGGGGCCTATAACTTTTATCATATGACGTCGCGTCTGGGAGTGAAATAACGCCATGCAATAAAATCTGTAAACCACTAGTGGTTATTGATTTAAGGGAAACGTTATTACGTCCATAACAACGTTGCGTACATGATGACAAAATCATAACATTTTTACGCCAGAAATGAGATTTCAAAGAATTTGTCATATGATAAATAGAAAATAACATTCGTGCTCTTGTATTATTGGATTTATTAAACTCGTTGCAAAAAAGAGATAAAATGCTCGGCAAGCCTCGCATTTTATCTCTTTTCCCCAACTAGTTTAATAAATTCAATAAAACATGAGCACTCATGTAAGATCCTCTATATAATACTTACACAAACGTGACGTTTCCAACTTTTTTATCAGATGTCCATTTAAACTTCACCTGAGTTTTTCCAGTGTTATTGGCGTGTGTCAGACCCATTCCCTGTAAAACAAAACAGGCATTAGTTATCATTTTTTTTGCGACCGTGCCCTTTGTTATCCGATGTGGTTTTATGTAATTTATGTGTAATGTTTTGAATATTTCATTAATATTTCTTTGAATGGGTTTTCTCGTGTTATAGCCTAGGGCAAATTATATTGACAATATTTGACCTTTATTTTGGAACTATCAGCATATGAAAATTGTTATTGAAATATGTGTAATGCAAAACGGCAGTGTACCCAGCTTCATTCATTTCAAGATGATCTAAGCAGCATTACATATTTAAATCCATATAAGCATAGCGTCTTTTTATGGGACATAGGCAAACAGCGCAGACCCAGATAAGACGCAGCTTAAGACGATGTCTGATCAGGGTCTCCACCTTTTCCTTACATAATGTTCTTTTAAATTTCGAATGAAAAGGAACACTAACATCAGCAAAAAAAAGTAAGTGAGTATGATCAAGAAATACAACAAACCACAATTACCAACTGCAGACAAACCCGTAGCATCGTGAAGAAGAGCCACACAACATTCGCAAGATACCAGGAAGACAAACAAAGTAAATCAACCAGCTCTCTCTTCCCAATCAAGATGATTGCAAAACTATAATAATTATGGACACAAAGTTACGCACACCAAAACATAGAACAATTACAGAATCGCACAATGGGGGTGACAATCAATAGCGAATCAACAACAACAGAACCATCGCCTTAGAACGGACATCGGCTAAAGCCACTTGGGGTGGGGCTTAAATGCATTTTACCTTAAATGCCAACCTTAAAAAAGAAACTGAAGGCCGAATTGTTAATAATGAGAAATCTCATTTGGCTTTAATTTATCACACTCACTTACTTTTTGTGGTATTTTAGTATCTTTTAGGCGGTACTCATTAGTCAAAAGCCAGAACCCATTACGTGCAAATTATTAGTCTAAGAATAGGTAAAGCAGTGTTTAAGTATTTGTACCTGAGAATTTTACAATAATTTCCGGATAAGTACAGCTTAATTAGAGATAGAAGAATACCCTCTCGCCTTGGCTTGTTTTCTTTCCAACTGATAAGCAGTACCCATTACTGAAGCATTTGCTAGGGTACAAAGTAAGTAAGGGTGAAAAGATCAGGAATCGATACAATCAAGTACCACACCTGACCAAAGATACCAATGGGAAAGTGACAAACTCACAGTTGGACACCACAAACGAGGGCCAAGAGGCCAGCCCTTTCCCATCAGGTGACCACAAGGCACATATAAACAGACGCCCACGAAGGCATAGCAAACACAAGAATGAATAAACAAAAAAGAGCCACAAAAAAGTACCGCCTTGGAACGGTCAGTAAAATATTTTACTGGAGGGCTTAACGGCGCCAACCTCACCCTTAATTCAGATGTGGATCAAGACACATAGATATTTGGTTTGCATGAAAGACCACTAACTTATCAATGCATCATCTTCCAGAACAAATAAATCACGATATAACAAAGAGATAAAGAAAAGATAATGACTCAACAGTAAATAAAACTGAAAACCATAGCAAAAGAAATCCAACAGGTAAACCCCGGTGGGACGGTCAGTAAAATATTTTACTGAAGGGCTTAAACAGGTTTAACGGCACCAACCTCACCCTTAATTCAGATGTGGATCAAGACACATAGATATTTGGTTTGCATGAAAGACCCCTTACTTATCAATGCATCATCTCCCAGAACATATAAATCAAGATATAACAAGGAGATAAAGCAAAGATAAGGACTCAACAGTAAATAAAACTGAATACCGGATTAAAAGAAACCCAACAGGTAAACCCCGGTGGGCCTAACCAGCCTAAACATCAGGCCCAATCTGGCGTGCAATTAAAGAGGAAAGCAAATTTGCCAAACGTGATTGGGTTGACCACCAAGCATGCAGTCTGCGTGCAATTGAAGAGGAAAGCAAAGTTCCCAACCATGATGAATTGAGAATTGAGTCAGAATTGAGAATATTAAGGGATAATGAGAATTTTAAGCGATAATGCGTCTTTAAATTATCAAAAAAGCAAGTGAGTATGATCAGGATACACTACAATCACACACTGCATACAAACCCACAGCACCATGATGAAGAACGAGAACACAAACAATCACAAGACATCAGCAAGACTTAACTGTGCCACCGTTCGATCTAAAGAGAGCACCGATTCATGGGAAATCTAACACATTTTCCATCCGTCTGATGATAAAGGTAGATTAAGATTGGAAAAGCCTTTAAAATTGACTTTAGTAGGTGATCACAGTTGAACATAATTCTGTGGAACACTTACATGTAAATATTTAAACTTCAGTATAATGTATACCATTAAATGTCGATTGCTAATCCAGGCGTCGCTAGTATGATCCAATCACAGCCCAATAATTTTGCTTAGATTGACCATGAAATATTACTGTGGTCATTCTCCTTCTTCCTCCGATTCCAGAAGAGCTAGTGTCAGTCACAAGCGAAAGTATGTACACTGAGTACTGGTTACCCGCTTAGTCTAAGCTTGCCTAGTCAATATGTAGCTAGGTTAACCGACCTCCTCGACATGAGTATAGCTGTTTTACAGGGGTGTTAACCATATACCATACAAAAAATGCCGAAAACGAATATCTTGGACAGACTCAAACACATGAGGGTATTTATCATTAGCTAAGATAACATCTAAAATCAATAATCTGACCTGCGGTCCCCTCAATAATACCAGTGGACCATACAAATTGTATTGTATCATTTTTTATAGAAATTCCTAGTCCTATAAGGGGTTTTAAAAGTCTTAAGTTTCTTACTGATCCACAAGGTTCTTTCATCGTCATGCCACTGGAAGCTGAAAGCATGCCAACTTTTGTATTTCCATCGTCCTTGTTCTGTCTGGCCTGGCAGAGAAAACCTTCCATGTTACCAGTTGTAGCAGCTAATGTCACTAGAAAGCAAAATTACTCCAGATAAGAAAACATGACGCTGTTATAAGCGGCTTAAGTTTATGCTTTGAAACTCTTTAGCATATTAATGTGGCTTACGTCACCAAAAACAATGATAATCATTAGGAGAAGAACTACTCTGAAAACAGACACACTCGTCACTGAATAGTAAGTTTTATCTGATACAGTATACAGAAAAACCAGTGTAAACGACCACTCAAAATAAAGAAGACAATTATCTTAATGACAAATAGTAGCTTAATGAAGGTAAAACTATTGCAGAATGCTGCAATAATTTTGACCTGCATTAAACGAAAATTAGTCTTGAAAACCATTTTTGAGATTGGTCGTTTTACACAGGTTTTACTGTATTATTGAGGCTTATGTCGCTGAAAGGCATTTTTGTGATCTTGATAAAAAACGACTGCAGCATAACACCGTGACTAATATCACTGAAAAGTAATGATGCTCATAAATACATTGCATAGTCTAGTGACTAATATTACTGAATAGTAATTCTCATGCACTGTTCCAGAAAGTTTTGTCAGAGGGGGTCAACTTTGACGACATATTTTTTTTTTTTTGATGAGGGGAAGGAGGATCCAAATACCACTATAAGCGGGCCATCATCGGCACGCCAGCGAAACGCCATTGAAATGGTGTTTTGTTGGTGTGCCGATCATGGCCAACTGTTGAATGCTGGCTTGGTAGCTTTGTGATTTTTAGGGGATCAGGATCATTATTGCTAGGAAACCCTATATTTTTGTGATTTTTTAGCGGGAGTCCGGACCCCCTGTCCCCCCTCTGGATCCGCCCATGATTGTAGTCTGACTTGGAAACAATGATGTAGCATACTGTAGAGGCTAATGTCAATGAAGAAATACTCGTCTTAATAAAAAAAATACACCAAAAATTATCATACGGCTGATATAACGATATGCATTAAAAACGATAAATTACAGGTTTTTGTAATGTTATGAATTGACGTCTATAACAACGTATTTGTCTCCTGATTTTCTACTTTCCGCTTCATAATTTACAACAACATAATTATTTATTATTTTTCCTTTCTAAATCATCTCCAATAACACTTTACAATCGTTTTAAGATCTTGAAAATCAGGCGCTTTATTGTGGACAATACGTTTGTGTTATAAATATTGTTTACAGGGGTATATATGTTTTCATAAAGAGTACCCACCCACATTCTGTTCTGAGCAACTTTTGAACAAGTCCCTCCTAGTTAAATATGCATGTGCATTAAACAAAGGAATTGTATACACTGTACCCCTTACACCCCTCCACGATTTGGATTTACAATTGGTGTACCATACAGTTAAACATAGTACTGGTCGCAGTGGTCGGTATTTATTAATGGATGAATGAAAACGGTAGTAAGCTTATACTGTCCTACTATATCAATGGGTACAAAACAGGCAGGTTTATAATAATCAACCATTTTTAAAGATCTTCGTTTCTAAAATTAAAGTGACTTAATCATTCATAAGTAAGGAAGAAGGCAAAGATCAGGAATCGATACTATCAAGTACTAAGACACCACATGGAAAAGTGACAAAAACATAAGAATACGTCACAAATAAGAGCGCTGAGAGGTGAGACCTTTCCCAGCAGGTGACCAAAAGGCTGTAAAGAGCACACAAGACAGCATGACAGATACTAAACACAAATAACAAAAAGGATCCACAAAAGAAGCACCGCCTTTGAATGGTCTGTATTTCATTTTACTGGAGGGCTTACCGTTACAACCTCACCCTTATTTCTGATATGGATCAGGACAAATTGATGCTTGGTTCGTATAAAAAAATCCCTAATTTATCGACGTATCATCTCCTTGTAAATACAAATCGAGATATAAAAAGGAGATAAAACAAAGATAAGGACCCCAAAAGAAATCCAACAGTTAAACCCCGGTGAGCCAGACAACAGACACAACATCAGGCCCTAACCCTCATCTAATGATAAGTCTTCAAGTCAGAACCGTCATAGAGTCTAAGGTCTGACCCGCGGGCGTGCAACTAAAGAGAAAAGCAAAGTTGCCCCCTGCCATTGAATTGACCACCAAGCATGCAGTATGTTGCAATATGCTAATGTTGTAACCAATCTTCTTATAATAAGAAATCATTTTAATAAACAGCGCTGAAAAGTAATAAGAGCCAACAATGTTCTTCAATTTATACACTATGTCATCATAAAACTCTGGTTTCGCAAACCCCTGGCGCAAGAGAGATTTAAGTCCAATTTTGAATTTAAATCATAGTATCGGTGGTAAAATTTAGAAATAGTTTTGCGAAGTTTGTTATTCTGATAGCTGTGTTTATGTAGTTTCTGAGTTAACAGTTTATTGCGAGTGACGAAGTCAGCTACATAGCCAGATGCTCTAGCAAATCGGATGAGTTGAAAAATGTAAACTCCATAGGATGTAGAGCGAGGAACATCATCATCTAAAAAGTGAAGTTGACAATTTCAAAATCAAAATGGTCACGTTTATCATAAATTTTGGTAGAATGTACAAATGATCTCATGCTCATCGTATCCACCATACCCATAAATCGACAAAATTCCTTCAAAGTCTTCTTTTCCTGAATTGAAAACCTTACATCTTAAAACTTGAAATGCAGCAATGGGACACAAACTCTAAAAAACTTAATTAAGGCTTAAATGAAATATATGTGTGGTACCTGTTGTCTACCTACCCTAATTTTTTTAACCCTACCCTAAACATTAAAATGGTCTTTGGAGAAAAAATACTTAAAATGGGCACGTTTTCAGATTTTGTCACTATTTCTTTGTTAAATGTTATTACAAAATTTAATAATTTCCCTACCTACCTACCCTAAATTTTGTTGGTGAGCAACAGGAACCACACATATATTTCATTTAGGCCTAAATGGTGACCATGCATTAAGGATCTTCTTGGCTTATCACACATTCTACAAACTTTATATAAATGATCGATGACTTTGGGCTGTCCTTGGCCTATTTAATTCAAAGGTCAAATGTTATATTATGTAAGATGAGCACTTACAAAACCATTGTCGTCTGGCGTAGCTCCCATAACTGAAAAAAATCAAAACAAAGTATCTCCAGCAACTATAAAAACACCAACAAATTAATGCTTTTTCTCGTTTCGGTTTAATTTTTGGTATGCCACTGCTGTTTTAGATGTGTGTTTCATTATCGAATACCTACCCGTAAGTGTATCTTTACATTTGTAGGAACTGGTAGTAGCTGAAATCAGGTAAGGGGACTGCCCCGCCTGTGCAACCGCTCCGTGACTTGGCATCATATTTCCACAGGTCTCTGCAGGGGCGCCGTCTGGATGAGCCACTGCACATTGTGGGAGCGAAATGCCTATCAGCAGAAGGATCTTGAATAGATATTTCTCCATAGTCAAACGCTGCAAAATTGAAAAGTCAGTCTTGAATCAGAGCTTGTGGCTATGGGGAACATACATGTTCCCATGTGTTAGCGTTATTTTGGTCCCGAGGAAGTTATTTGAACAGGAGGTCGTAAAGGCTGAATGTTCAAACATATCCAAAGGACCTAGTAAGTGTTAGGACAATGAAACAAACATGTGTGATTGTAATATTTGCACATTTAACCTGATTTCAACAAAACTTGCACTAAAAATCAGTCATTCCTCTTTAATTGCACGAAGGTGGGACATGCCTCAGACTCAGACTCAAAGCTCTGACGTAAAGCTTTAATCGGTGGGTTGGTGCTTGTATGTAGCTGGAGCCACCGTGACTCAATTTGAAGTTTTCTTTAGCTCAGGCTATCTATGAGTCGTGGGTCATTTTCTTTGCCTCATCTTAGTGTGTTAATTTGATAAGATTGTTTCTCTATGATGATACATTGCAATAGTTAGGAAGTGATCCATTTTTGTGCTTCAACAACAGCAAAATCTATGGCGAAGACTTGGTACCAGTAAAATACATTTAAGCTCCCCGCATGGCTTAGGCTGCTGCTCGTTCTAAGGCGGTGGTTCTGTCATTATTGATTCGTTGTTGACTGTTGCCCCCACTGTGGGATTCTGTATTTTTTTCTATGTTTGATGTGCGTTATTGTATGTCCATTCTAGTTTTGCAATAATCTTGATGGGGAAATGAGGACTGTTTGTTTTGCTTTGTTTGTCTTCCTGGTGTCCTGTGATTGTTGTGTGGCTCTCCCTCGCGGAGACACGGGTTTGTCTGCAGTTTGTGATTGTGGTATTTCCTGATCATACTCACTAATTTAGATATTTCCAATTTCTTTTTCTAAATCTTCTACAAAACCATAGATGGTTGTACATGTAGTAGAACATAGCACTTAACTAAAACAGTCAGGCCTTTGAAACTAAAAAACTTTAATCATGCTCAACTTACATGCATATGAGCATAGACTATCTACTAGTCATACATTTGAGCCGCAGCATGTCAGTTCCAACAATGGTGTATGTGCGACAAGCAAAGGATCAGACCAGCCTGCGCAAACGCGAAGTGTGCTCATAGCCTTTGCTCGTCGCTTGAATATTAAATGACTGTTATTCTACTGATCGAACAGCATTTAGAGTTTCTAAGCTTAGCAGGAGACTGTACAGGCTAGTCTGAGTCTTCGTTAAACGTGATATTTACATGTTTTGGCTTCGCTATTCAATCTGTACCAGATAAATCTGAAACTAATTGGATTTTACAAAAGATGAAGACCGATTCGATCTTGTATATTTGGCTTCAAAAATATTTTTCATTTCTGAGGCTTATCCAAAGCAGACAAAACCTGGGTAACTAATCAGAAGCAAACGATTATGAAAAAGGTAACCTGTTTTTTTAACAAGTTTGCTTTGGATTAGCCTCAGAAAAGGAACATATTTTGAAACCAATTTTAAGCATTTCTCTGAAACTAGACGCAGTATTTTCATGATTTCCATAAGTGATACATTTTGTCAAAGGAAAGTGTTTCATATAAGTAAGACAACTATTGCTGCCTTGGATCTTCGAATGTCTGTCCTTGGTTAAGTTTCATACCAGGAACCATACTCTAGCAATTAATTTGCTATTAGAATGCTCTCAAAACTTCAGTGTGAAGTATTTTTGTGTAAATTATAAAATCAAACACATATGTTTATTATACTCTAAACTCAATATTTCGGCCAGAGCCTCTGGACGAAATATTTAGTTAAGAGTAAACTTAACATTTAATAGTGTTCCCTATGTAATACAAATAAAGACTATATAATCCTCAAAATAATTGAAGGACCAAGATTTTCGAACGCGATTATAATGAACTCATACATTTCAAGTCTGTAAAACTTGGCCTTAATCTTTCTACTCTTTATGTCCATAATTCAAGAATCATTGTTACTGATTGCCATGCCTAATTATGTCATAACTGTGTCTCAAATGTACATACCCCAAATACATACTTTCAAAAGGCAGTGGGTGTGGTAAAGAAATTCTTCTGTGGTCATTCGAGTAGAATGAAAGTGTCATCAAATTAAACTTTGTTTTAACAGTTCAGCTTACATGCAAAATATTTCTTTAAACAGTTTCTTTATACTGGGAAGCAAACATTTTCATCTCTGACAATGGAATTTTGACATTGCTTTGTTTTCTGAAAACAATGTGTGTACTTGGCCATCATGAATCAGATTTTCAATCGTCATTCTATGCCTTTGAGCGTTAGAAATATGTCACGACGAATTGTACAAAGGTTGTCACAGACGAACGCAAAAACCAGTTGTCTGAACCCAGCCAAAAGGGGTAAGTTTATCTAACTGGAAGAGGTGGGAGGTATCGATGGAATTAAAACACCATAAAGCATGGGAAAACAGGAATTCCGGCACCTGAAAGAACTATTCTTTCATTTCATGCAGTTCTTTGGCTCATGTGTCACACACAAAAAATGACATTTCAAAACATTTAGTTCAAGTTTGAAAAAAGCACAAAATTAATGTTAGTAACATTTTCTTTTTGTTGTTTCACTTGGCAATAGCACAGAAACGATGTCCGAAAAATTAAGACTATATCGTAAAATTGGTTTTCAAAATGCGCTCTAAACAAAAAGCACCAATGCCATAATTGATAGCATCCTGTACGAAAAGGTCCAGCCGGAATCCAGGTGAATTTAAACACATGGAATCTCAAAAAAATTACTGGTGGGTTTTTTTTCTCCCTCACATGAGATGGAATACAGGTGGAAAGCTATATAAAGTAACAAAATGAGGCGAAATATGCAAATTTTTCCACCTGGAATTTTTTTCCTGGTGGAAATTTTTCCAAAAAATCTAAATGGATTTACAGCAAAATTCCACCTGAATTTTCCTCGAAAAATTCCACCTGGAAAAAAATAATCCAGCTGGAATATATACAAACCATTGGGTCACCCATCCAACTACTAACCATGATCTCGTTGCTTAACTTCACAGATTTTCCATCAGCTTGATCCACTGCACCACACCATCAGTGATTACAATGGTAGCGAAATAAGACTCATATTATTAGATTTTTTTTCCTAAAATTATTACTAAATGCTATGCCAAATTACTAAGTGCCAAATTCACAGAGTGAATGATGTCCATTGTTTGGGTCAAATGTTTGAGTTTAGATATCATGTTTAGGTATCACAACTTACATGCAATAAGTTAAGTTAGATTGACACAATTGTATTCAAGATAAGTCTTTGAAATAATCAAGAACACTTTTAGGAACAGTTCAAGAACATATTTTATAATGTTCATGGACTGTCTCCGAAATAACCAAGAACAAATGTAAGAACAGTTCAAGAACACATTATGTTCAAGAGAAGTCTTTGAAATAATCAAGGACAAATGTAAGAGTAGTTCAAGAACACATAATATTCAAGAAAAGTCTGAAATAATCAAGAACAAATGTAAGAACAGTTCAAGAACATATTATGTTCAAGAAAAATAAAGTCTTTGAAGTAATCAAGAACAAATGAAAGAACAGTTAAAGAGCACATCATGTTCAAGAAGTCTTTGAAAGAGTCAAGAACAAATTTAAGAACAGTTCAAGAAAATATTGTGTTCATGAAAAGTCATTGAAAAAGTCAAGTACACATTTAAGAACAGTTCAAGAACACTAGAGTCAACACAGCATTCAAGAAAAGTCATTAAAAAAGGTTCAAGAACAGTTTATGAAAAATTCAAGAACATCAGGAATTCTTAAAAAGTTTTTGAATTGATCCTAATTTATGTTCTTGAACAGTTTAAGTACAAATCTTATTGAACAGTTCAAGAATTCTTGCTAATTTCAAGAACTGTTCTTGAACTTCTCTCGAGTTAAGAACTATTTCGCAGGGGGTCACGAAGTGAAAGTCTTAAAATTCAAGGCCGAAACCAAGTGGATTTGTGCAACAGGCTTGGGTTAATTTTGCCATTGCATCAATGTCATAATATTCAGCATTCAATCATCAGATGTTTGTGGTTAGTTATTTTTAATCATCTGCCATTGTTGCTTACTACGATCCTAAAATTGGACCAATCAAATTTAAATTCGTAATCATGTGTCGGCTATATTGAATTAACTAGACAAGTATAAGCTTTCTTAAGTGTAGAGAAACATCCCTGATTTGTGACTGACCCTTTGTTCCGAAATTGTTTAACCTTCTAAGCCTGACAAGATGATTAGGGTGAAAGGGAGGGGGTATATATGCTCTTCGGTCATCAGGATGGGGGGGCTAGGTCCAACTGATAAGTCAATATTTTGTAAGTCTTCAATTTATTTCAGAGCAGGTCCAAGTGTATTTCTTAGAAAGCCTAAAGCACTTTGGAAGCTAATTAGAATGTGTGATTTCCATTAGGGCCCATCTTGATCTTCACATAAGCAGACAGTATAGCATATAATATGCAGCAGATGACTCAAGCAGGCAACTTTCATATGCAATTCTTGCTGTTATTCTTAAGGGTTTATAGTTCCTGCAGATAAAATATCTTGGTAACTAATGTCCCCATGTACAGATCAGATTTCAAATTTGTTTAAAAAAGTTCTAAGTTTGAACTGAGAAAAAATCTGTTTCTGTGTAACTGCTAAGGAAAAAAAATCCAGCTGAGAAAAAATACTGGTTGAAAGAAATTTTGTAAGTCCTAAAATTCCTTGTCCTTAAGAGTTTCCAGGTGGATTTTTAAATACTATTAGGAAACATTCCAGGTGGATAAATCCTGAGAAACTGTGTCTCATTTCAAGTTCCAATGGTGCAGTAGTTATGTTTAATTTTCGATAACACAATCACTCTTCTATATGTAACCAATTTATTGGATTCATAGGGTTCCCTCTAGCACCGGATATACTCATTCAACAAGGGTTGTGGATATTACTGCCAGTTGATTATTATATACGAGCCGTGACATGGGATTCCCAACAATGTGGTATGTGCGACCAGAAAAGCCTCAGATCACCCTCGAATACGCGCAGTCTGATCAGAGCCTTTGCTTGTCGCTTGACTATTCTATGAGTGTTAAGCTACTGGCTGAACATCATTTGGAGTTTCTAAGCTTAAAAGGAGGCTGCACAGACTAGTCTGAATCTATACTTATCAAAATGCCACATTGTTGGAAATCACATATCATGGCTCAATTACAATGTACAGTGCACTATTCCCAGATGAGGTGCAGTGTCATATGTCTCTTTGTAAATGCACTGTGGTTATTTTTATTAGAATACCCTGCATTAAAGTATCATGTTCTTATACACGTAATACAATTAAAATGCTTTCGACGCGTTGCACTATACGTTTACCATTCGAAACAGTTCAGGACCGCAAAATCTTGCTACGAAAAGATGCGAGGATACGATTTAAAGCTCTTCAATAAAAAGCACATCACTATGAACTGAGATGAATCACTATGAAAAGTGATTGAATGAAAACAACCATTGAAGACCACAAGTTTAAGGGGTTTTTTTCAAAACACCTAGCCATCTTTTAAGCTCTCCTTTTACAAGAGAGTATTATAAACATTTGATCAAAATGGTCTGGACACTCGTTGAGCACTCACCTGTTTGTCTCATTCCACCAGATGGGATGTACAATGTACATATGAGCCGCGGCATGAGATTTCTAACAATGTGGTATGTACGACCAACAAAGTCTCAGATCAGCCTGCGCATACGCGCAGTCTAATCAGAGCCTTTGCTAGACACTTGCATATTCTATGAGTGTTAAGCTACTGATTGAACATCATTTGGAGGTTCAAAGCTTAAAAGGAGACTGCACAGGCACGTCTGAGTCTACACTTGTCAAAATGCCACATTGTTGGAAATCACATGCCGCGGCTCATAAATACATTGGGGAGAGGTGATTACTATTATAACCTGAGGCATGACTTACCTTCCAATGGATTATTTTTTTGTTTTGTGTGTTTGGATATAATAACCCTTTGACATATGAACCGTGACAATGTGGTATTTTGACAAGTGTAGACTCAGACCAGCCCATGCAGTCTCCTTTTAAGCTTAGTTATCTCAAATGAGGTTCGGTCAATAGGCTAACAGTCATAGAATATTCAAGCGACCAGCAAGAGCTCTGATCAGTCTGCGCGTACGCGCAGGCTGGTCTGCGCCTTTGCTGGTCTCACATACCACATTGTTGGAAATCTCAAGTTACGGCTCAATTATGTTTAAGTCCTTTAAAGCAAAGTCAGTAAAGCTAACCCAGTCAATTTACCAGGGCCTGGAATTACAATGCCATCTTAAAGTTAAGCAGGAATTAAGTTAAGTATTGATATTTCAACATGCTATATTAAATGCTAAATAAATTGCCTGGATCGATGTGGTATTTCTGGTCAAAGATATCATTCTGATCATCAGAAAAATTAAAACTATTTTGATTTTAATCAGTTTTAAACGTTATTTTTTTATCTTGAAAAATCAATACTTAACTTAAGTCTTCCTTAACTCTAAGGAGGCATTGTAATTCCGAGCCCAGGATATAAGTTGCGATCCTTTCAGCATGAGTCTGGCCTTCTTAAAACCAGCAGAAGCTATGGGTACGTGAAAATGACTGTTGGAATATTTTCTTGAATATTTAAGCCTGGATAATTTTGCAGGTAGCAGGTGAGTCGATCACAAGATCTAAAAAAAACACTGACAATATTTGCCATCTTTACTTGAAAGATGGCAATGATAAGACCGAAAGAACTTGGCATTGTATCTAGGTATTGACTGTTTTAGTTTGCATATATTACATTTAGAGACGAAAGGCATTTAAATGGGTTATTACGACTATTATGAAAAATGAATTACTTAAGGCAACGAACCATTTACATTATATCGGCCTCGTCGTGAAAAGAAAAATCTGTCTTCGGGGTTTCCGACCAAGTTTTACCAAAACCAGCCTACATAGCTACAGCGCCTAGCTAGAAAATTAATATATCGCTTGTAGCCAGTTTAGATATGATACTTTCCATAGAGCGGAACACAAAGGTGCTGATCAGAATGCGCGGATGCGCAGTCTGGTCTGCGCTTATGTTTTTTCGCAAACCCCACTGACAGGTCTTCTCGCATCATGGCCCATATCGAGATGAAGCTGATACAGCTAAAATTACCTAAATCGTGACAATTTTGCCTTTTGAATAGGTTTGACTTTTGTGCTGAATCAACGCGAAAAAAAACTTGGTCACACATACAAAGACCAGCCTGTGCGCTTTGTATGTATACGTATGTGCGATGTAGACACAAGTTGCGTTTGAATGAAATGTAGCTTAATTAAAGGATCATCATAATACACAGATAGAAAAGGGCAGAATTTAATGTGTGTTGGGAAAAGGGCTGTGTACGTGTTTACCTTGGTGGTACAAGCCCATTGATTTCTACTGCACAATTTCATTTAGCTGATAAAATGCTAATGCGAAGCCTGTAGGCCAAATATTATTATAATCTATGACCGTCTCATGACACAACCAGCAATTGTAAAAGGACGAAACATGAGTCAATCGGTGCCTTTTATGCAAGCAAGGGAATCTGCCAAATCTGATCAGAGCCTTCGCTGTAAGCATAAAGTCAGCGAAGCCATGAACTACTCAATGAGTGCAAGGTGAAGACTTTGTTCAGACTGGACTTATACCAATTCGCCTTTCAGAAACCTCGTCTACTTTAACACTTTGTTTACTAGTGTCGTCTGCTGATAGCCCTTGCAAACATTCGGTGATAGATCAGGCCCGACAAAATGTAGGGCCTGATCAGGATCCAAAACTGGTTGAAATTCTGATGGTAATCCTGAAATAATTTTACGATAAAGATGATTTTGAAAAAAAAAACAGCCACTGATTAAACGACAAAACGCACGAAATATTTACCCAGCATGCAAAGAGTTAAAACAGTAAACCTCGATTAGTTGAGGGAGATTGAACATGTGAGATTTCGGACGTGGCGTCTGATCAGGGTCTCCACTGTTTGCTTACAGAAGGTTCTATCAAAAATTGAATAACATGAAAAATACCACACAACAGCCCTTAAAACGCAAATGGACTGGCCCCATTGATGGAAGTTGGATAATCCATTCGGCTTAAATGGGTTAATAGTTCGCTGATGATAAGTCAGTTGCTGACTGTAAATGCCACTGAAAGCCATATTTCAGCATAGTCTATACAACATGTCTTTACAAAAACGATTAACAATTGAGAAAAGTACTTGCCTGTACCTCTTCCAAATCATGATTTAAAAAATCGCCCGAATCTGCTGCATCAAAGTTATAGACGGATGGCTGAGAATGGGTTTGCTCCCCCCACCCCTAGGGAATTTTGCAGACATATCCTATCTTGTAGAGAATTGAAAGCCGAGTCTTTTAAGAGATGTTTGCACTCTGTGCTCCGGGGCGTTGATCTGTTAGAGCCTGTAACATACGTTACTTAATCAAACTAAGAAAAAGTAAATTGAAAGTGTGGGCTACAAATTAAAGACATTAAAATATTTATTTTTAAAAATCATTCATATAGTCTGCATACTGGATATCTTAACTACATATGACAGCCATTTGAACAAAATTGCTGCTTCCTAAGGTGTCATATGCGTTACATAAATCAGATAACCCATTAAAATTTGCAAGTGTGGCTAACATCATTTACATTCACAATCTCTCTGTGTGTTTTGCAAAATGTTTTTAACCATGTCTGACTAGCTTATGCAATTGGCTAACAGAAAAATTAAAGTTTGTTTCCCTAGCTTGAATATTTTTTCTGGAATAAGCAATTTAACAACCCTACCCCTACCCAGTTTTAAGGTGTAATGTTTGGTATTAAAACTAGAGTAAAAATAATTAAAAAATATTTCCAGTTGATGAATGTGTTTCATTGTTTGTGATTTATTTGCTTACATGAAAAGACTCATAAATCTGCAAGTTTGTTGCAAAATTTTTAATATCAGAGGCTGTAACATATGTTACCTGATGTAATAAATGGGCAAGCTCATTGTCTTTACGTAAGATATGCCTAAAAATGTTTTAATCTCCTCTAGGGAATTTTGCAGACATACTCCTTCTTATAGTACAACTCAAGCTGCATGGAATAAGGGATGTTTGCACTCTCTATGTTGGGGCGTTAGTCTGAAATAGCGTGTTACATGCGTTACTATATCAAATAAAGGAGATGTAGTTTGAAAGTTTGAGCTAAAATTGTGTAAAAACTTGCAGCTGTTGGATTCCTTACATTGTTTAGGGATTTTAAACTGGCTCCTATGAAAAAGACTTATATATCTGCTAGTTGTCATCAAGTTTTAAAGATCAAAGAGCGTTACATATGAAAGCGTGATAAGTAAAATCATCAAACAGTATTTTGACATCAAGCTGAGTAAGGGCCTGCTCCATCCTAATCCCCTTTGGAATTCCGCGGACAAATTACATCTTATGTAACCATTCAAGGTGCATTTAATAAGAAATGTTTGCACTCTGTAAGTTGGTGCGTTAGCCAGTAATAGCTTGTTACATATGTTACAATATCAATTTGAAAATAAGAAATTTGAATGTTTGAGCTACTAAAAGAAGACATTAAAATTATTTAATAAATTAACATTCTTATAGTATTTATACTGGATGTCTTTACTACATATGGTAGCTGTTTAACATTAATACGGCTAACTGTGGTGTTATGTGCGTTACATGAACCTAATTATAATTTAAAAGCTATAATTGTGGCTATCGTCATTTAGTTAAACAACTTCTATGACTTGGTTTCAAACTGTTTTATTAGATTTTACAATCATATACTTAATTGATGAATAGGAAAACTAAGTTTGCTTTACTATCTTAAATATATTGTCTTATAGGAGCTAATACACAGCCCTACTCCCAGTTTTAAAGAGAAGCAAATTTTGTTATTACCGTTTAAGTAAAACACATGAAAGCGATTACAGCATGTGGATATTTTTCATTTTCTTAGTCAGTCTTGCTCATATATCTGCAAGATGTCATTAAGTTTAAGATCAGGACACTTAATGTGTACTTATAAGTCTTTGGTGCCAAAACGCTAGAAATTATATTCATTTCTGATTATCAAGCCCATGGACTGTTGTTACAGATGTTATCAATGACCTTTTGGACACGTTTCCAAATACTGTGCATATAATGCTAAATATAGAGCCACAAATAGAAAAGATAGTTTTTCATTTTTACAAGAAAATACAATAAATGAAATGGTCCAAACTATTTCTCGTCAATTTAACACTCATGTTAAACGTGTGTCGTTGTCTGCTTCTGTGGTAATCATTATTATCACACGCCTCCTTGCAACTAGTAAAATCATCACACAATATTTCAATCATTTACTGTTATTCAATTTTACCACAAGTCCACTCAAAATTGATGAGCCATTATCAACTTTCCAATTTTGCCATTTATGGCTTGGAACATTCGGAAACTGATATGAATTCCTAATAGTTGGCTCTTTGAGTATGCGTTTCAAGTGATATTCTGCAAGTAGGAGAAAGACTAAAGCTTTACAAGGAGGAAAACTATGCCATTAAGAGCAATGAGTACCTGGACTGATGTACCTTCATATTTCTGTGAAAAAGAATCATATCTTAGCTGGTTAACTTTTATAAATGTAGCCTTTCCATACATGCAACCCACATATTTTCATCTAATAATATCTCTGCACTTATTATCTTTACCCAAGCATTCAAAAATTTATTTGAAGTCTTAGTACTTCTGAAGTGCTGAAACCGAGGTAACTCTTTCCCTTCAGATAAACGAACTAGATGTATCACAGCAGGTAAAGCAATGAAATGCAGGATGAACAGAGCGCAAATAGACCCTTTCAATTCAATGATTCACTAAGTTTATAAGATAAGAGCGCGTAGTAAAGGATGTAACATATATAACTCTTCATAATAAATGAGCAAGGGCATTGTCGTGACATCCTTTTTGATAACACAGTCAGAGGCAAGTGTTTTCAATTTCAGTGTTTTCAACGGATCATGAAATGAGGCACCTTATCAACTTGTTTACTCTGTATAAATCTTCCATAGAGCATAATATAGAACTACTGATTATCCCATTCTACCTATAGTCCACTTTCCTTATTTTGAATGCAACAGCTAATGATATGGCTGTAAAAACTGTGGAATCATAGGTTTTACATTATTTTAAGACATGCTTCAATGTACTGACATAAAAAACAACCTACTGCAAACATAATTGATGGCAATGTCCAACTTCATATTCTTTCTCTTATACCAGATAACTTTCAAGGTGTAACAGAAATTGTTTCAGACGGTCTGCCAAAACCATCAAGAGTCAATCTTGTAACTAAAGAAAACTTATAAAGTTCTTTGGGCGCAGCAAAATACTATTGATCTAAGACCTGAGGACTTAAGCACCAAAAGACTGGATAGGTTCTATGGCAAATGATGCAAAAAAGCAGCCTATCAAATTTCTGTTTGACCAATGTCAGAAATCTTAAAGTATTCTTAGAGGTACACGGTAGAGACATAGATTTTGCAAAATCAGAGCAAAGTTATCATTTGACTAGCACGGATGCAGATGCAGCTGCAGTTAGATTGCTCTTGCCACTTCACAGGAAGAGATATATACCAGAGTCATACTCCATTGTATGCATATATGTGAAATGGCATTAAACCCATATTTGATCAGGTGTTTGATCCCATGACACTGACATGCTGTTTCTGCTTTTGAAGAATGCTTAGTATTCAAGTTTGGCTGAGTCAAGTTGTTCGACGCTGGCACTGGCCTCACATACAAAGAAAATTAAGTCTTTTGATGGCAAAAGAGGAGGATCACACGAAATGCTTATAAGTGATGTTTGTCACAATTACCAATTTTAAAAAGTAATCTTAATTAATGTAACACATATTACACCATAGGCAGCTGTATATTTGTTAAAAAATCTTTTCTTATGTATCAAAGGTATTCAGCACGCAAACTACATGAATAATTCAAATAAATAGATAGTTTTATGTCTTCTTTCTGTTTCTCAAACTTTCAATTCATTTATTCTTAAATCGTATCATACCATTACAGGCTAAACCCCTAGTTAATAGAGTGCAAACATCTCTTATTTGATGCAGCTTGAATTGTTCTTTAAGGTAGGATATGTCTGCACAATTCCCAAAGGGGTGGAGAGGAAAAGGATTGTACTCCATTTGCAGTCCTAATACAATGCCATGATTCTACTGGTTGTGATGAAATGGGTGATTATTTTGCCATAGAAGCAGACACAATGATAGACATTGTGAGGGTGAATTGAATAAAGATTGTTTTTGAATAATTTTATTTAATAGGAATATTTATTAAATTGTGTCATTTAAATGAGAACTATTATTTTCTATCTATATGTCTATATATTTTAATATTATAGGCATAAGGAAATATGTGATTAAAAAGGTTATATATAACATAGGTAACACAATTCCATAGGCTTGTTATCAGCAATGACTGTAATTACTAAGACTAAGGCACCAGAGGCTAGAGATTAATAGGAAAACATGTGAAAAACGGTATTTTTCTGAAATATTATCTCTTACTTCCAAGAAAATTTCCTAGCTCATTCATTATGCCATGTAAAATACGTTACATACTTTAATAAGTGCTCTGATCCTGATGTTAAACTTGCAAATGTATGATTCTTTATTGCATTAGCAAGACAGTGCCAAACATGTAAGATATCCACGAGGGTCAAATATTTTCATATATTTTTCTTCAATAATAGATACCAAAATTGGATACTTAAAATTGGGGGTAGGGTTGTTTAATAGCTCATATAAAACAATGTATTTGAGATAGAAAAGCAAACTTTGTTTTTTCTATGAGTCAAATGAGTATTTTAGTAAACTAAGATTAAAAACACTTGTAAAAATGCACAAATTGTCTGTAAAATGAATGATGTTAGTCACGATTTCAACTTTCAAAGGGAAATTTAATCTCTGTAACGCATATATTATCATTGAAGGCTGAAATTTTGTTTAAAATGCTGCTTTAATGTAGCTTAGGCATCCAGCTTGCAAACTACATAAGAAATTTGAATAATTAGATGGTTTAATGTCTTCTATCTGTAGCTCAAACTTTCATTTTGATTTTTTCCTTAGTTTGTTACAGTAACATATGTAACAGGCTGTCAGAGACTAACGCCCCGGAGCACAGAGTGCAAACATCTCTTAAAAGATGCGGCTTGAAATTTTCTTCAAGATAGGACATGTCTGCAAAATTCCCTAGGGGGGGGGGGGGGAGCAGGACCTTTTTTAGCTCGAAGTCTATTAAGTGGGTAAATGTCGTCCTGTTCTCTCTCATTATTTTCTCTCTTTTTTCATATTATTTTTTGGTGGTTTTCCAAGGAAAATGGTAACCCCACATTTTACGTAAAAACTGTTGTTGTTTTTTCCAGGCCCCTAGATTACAAACTTTTTTCATGCGCATCTCAACTGAGCACGAAATTCCAACTGCTCATAAAACTAAAATACCGACAAATAAAGAGATGTCTTGGTTTAAGTCTCTCAGATTTTGTTTATATCATGGTAATAAATGTTTAAATGCCAACAATTGCTGGTATTTTAACATTTATGAGCAAGATAAATTTCGTGCTCAGCTGCGTTGAGCATGGAAAAAGTTTATAACCTCGGGCCCAGGTAACCAAACTTTTAAGCGTAAAATTGTACATATTTCATATCTATCAGTTAATTTGTTTTGAGAGCTTAAAACTTTTGAGTACCCACTACATATGTTTTCATTGAGAAATAAGAAACTTATTTTTGAAAGTTGTACGGTTACTTAAGCTATAAATACACGTCAAGCAGTTACATATACATGTCACCAAGCGATGTATACCGTAATGCAGCGGAGTATGGCCCCTTGTTCACCCCCCCCCCCCTGTTAATTTCGACTCGCCCACGGCGTCCGAATATGCATGTACGATAGGAATTTGCTTAAGAACCGCGACCATGATCGAACCATTCCAAATAGAGCAACGATTTGTTTCCCGATTTCCCTTCTTATCAGAATTAATTTGCGGGAACCTGCGCTCGTTCAAACATGGTCAATCATTGGTTGTGTTCGATCAGTACGACTGTCTCGAGACAGCATCGGAAAATGGAATTACTCAACCTGAGGAGTTCCGATTAATTACACAAGTCTAGATGTTAGCCCTCTGAGAGTGGCAGCGTTAACGTGTGACATCATGTTATATACGTTAACCCCCAAAATAGCATTAAAGGTCCCTGATTATGTCTCAACCATGCCATGTTCGTACATATTTGCATGCTGACACAGGTTTATCAACTTCTTATAACACAGTAACATATTTTTAGTATTAATTTTATAAATGTCTTGAGTAATTACCGTTGTTTACGTTACTTAGTGTTTCCCGCTTTATTTCCGAGTATCAGTATGGTATTTATTGACTATACGTGTATTACATCTGTCACAGAATAAAGTAAATCTATAAGACTGCTACTTAAATGAGTCAGAGTTCTTTATTATTATTGTCGCTTGTATTATTTTTCTGGCACATGTTACGTATGTTACCCTCAAAAAAGCATGAAACATTCAAGTTAATGTCTTAAGCCTTGTTTATACTTATTTGCATGCTGGCACAGGTTTATGTAATTCCGAGTATCTGTATAGCAGTTGTTGACTATACATGTATTAAGTCTGTCAGAGAATTTAGAAAATTTATAAGGCTGAAATAAATTGAAGTTGTTTTATTAATTTATAGTAACTTAAACTGTTATTATAATGTAATGTGTCAACCTTTACTGTTTGCTCACATAAACAGTAGATACCATGCATTCAAATAGGAAGTTCTGAAAGACAGTCACTGTGAAACAGCTCAGTCCTGGGCAAGGTATGTGAATATAATTCAGATGGTGTTGATACTGATTAGGGCTACAAGGAAAACAACTTTGAATTGCATGTCAGCTCCATCTGTATGCCTTGTTCCCAATGTTCATTGCACAAGATTACAACAACTACACACAATATGTACCTGAGTGTGTAACTGATTACACTCATAAAATTGTCTGATACACATCGCAGATGCAAAGAACTTCCGGAACAAAATGTGTTTAGTGTGTCACAATCATTTGTTCTTTGCTTGAAAAATGCTTTTGACATAACTATCAGGCAAACAATAAAGAAGTATTATAGGCTTCAGCAGCTAGAACTACACTTCGTACTACAGATGGAATCGTGTATTACTCATTACATCAGAGCTCAATATATTGAAACATCTTTTTAATGCACTGAAATGAAATATTCAATCTGATCAGATGCAAAGTAGAACGAATACTAGAGGCAGTTTCTGGCTTCACCAATCCTGTAACTGTACTTGTTGTCTTTCGGTGTTCCTGCTAAGCCTGGCACAGCTAAGGATCTTATTGAGGCTGATGATATTGGAAGGAGGACTGTTGCAGATTTCATTGACTCATTTTTAGTTGAAAATCTGTCTTTCGCAACCCCATAAAATGCTACAAGCTAATAAAGTTTTGAGGCCTGCTAGGTCGAGGAGAAATTGTCTAATTTACAAAACGCAATCAGCGAGATGAGTGCTTAAAGGAGCGTCTTTGTTCAATATGACCTTCTTTATATTGGACATAATGTTGACCTTGCGTTGACACTGCTGTTCCTTCTGGGACATGTACTATGGTTACTGTAAACTCCTGATAGAATTTCCACTAAAACTGACAAGTCCAAACTAGTGCATGGCTTGCAATCACACATTGAACCAACATTAGATTGGCCATGTAGTGCTGCACATAACATTGATGGTAATGCCATACTATAGAGCATAATAGCTTTTCCTTTCACCTTCAAGGATCTGATGGAACCAGTATTCAACCAGGCATTAAAGGCAGGGCATGTTGGTTTTGTCACTGATACATATATATAAAGTATAACCATCAGTCTATAAAGTCTTACAAACATTATCGCAGAGGATAACCTGGGTGTTTTGTTCAACACTGGTGTATGCAACAAAATGTGCTCCTTCTGAATGTCAACAACATAGGCCAGAATATGAAGAAAGAGATCTACAGTCATGCACTGTTTAACAGATTGTGACACAACCAATGTGTCAATGTGTTAGTACCATGGAAAGGTTGTACGTATCAAACTGATAGAGAACCCCTCCCTCTACATTCTAAGCAGGGTAGGAAAACATACAAAGAATTGCTCTAGGCACTCATCAGTGACATAAAGTCATAATATGTGTTATTTATGTAAATGTGAATAAGCTGCAGTACGACATGTTTCTGAAAAAAATACTAAAGCCATAGACATATACTGACTATTTCAAATGGCATGAACATGAGCTTACTTCCACCCTGCTTTTCTGTCCTTGAGATGTACATACAAAGCTTGAACTATCAAGTCTTTCCCATGAAAACAAGTGAGGCTTTCCAGATATGGACAAAATGTGTGGAAAATAAATAGGAAGGATATTGAGTACCTCTGGGTGAATAAAAACTTGATTGTACCCTAACAAAAGAGCCACAGAATTATATTTCACATTTTATGTGATATGGGCTTACCATGTTTAAAACTCAACAATTCAAACCTTATAGAAGATAGAAACATAATAATTGCAGCTTCCAAAAGGTACATAAATATTCTTTAATACAAAATGAATTAGTAAGCACATTCTCATTTAAAAAAATTAAACTACATTAGTTTCATAAATCATTTATATAGGAAAAATGAAAAAATGAAACATACGTAACACTTTTGGGTACATAATTGTTTTCAAAGGTCCATATCTGTGATGCAAAAATAGCTTACTTGAATGATATAGCCAATTTGGAAATCTTACCTTATGGTTTGCAGTTTTCAATAGTCATGTCGTTTACTAAAATTATCAAAGATGTTGATGGTAAATATATGTAATCGGCTCTTAAAAGGCAATGGTGTCATTACCAAAGTGCTAGTATATTTCAAAATCAATGAAAGATGAATCTGAAAGAGTATGTATAACCTGTATTGGAAAAAAAGTAAACCCTTGGATAATATATAAGGAGTTGCTAGCCTTGCAAGAAAAATCTCTATAACTTTTACCCAATGGGTTTTCTTTGATCTTTAAAGTTGTTACTCGCATATTGCACTGTATGTTACAAACTTTCCATGAAAACAAGTGAGGCTTTCCAGATATGGACAAAACGTGTGGAAAATAAATAGGAAGGATATTGAGTACCTCTGGGTGAATAAAAACTTGATTGTACTATAGTTGATGTCTCTTTAAAAGAAAGGAGGGTTTATGGTAGTTTATGTTTTGAGTTACTTCCTCAGCAAATGGGCCTGAGTAAAAAGAAGTACATAGACCTGTGCCATCATGCAAATAAGTACAATCAGGTTTTGAATGTTTAATGGTATTTGGAGAGTAACGTATGTAACCCGGCTATAAAAAATGTAAGAAAACATAGTAAGGAACTTCAATTCATTTGAATAGCAGCCTTATATATTTGCTATATTCACTGACGAATGTAATAAATGTATAGTCAATAACTGCCATACTGATACTTGGAAATAACATATGAAAGACTAAGTAACATATACAACGGCAAAAACTCCAGACATTTATAAAATAAATGCTAAAATTATGTAACTGTGCTATAAGAAGCTCTTAAACCTGTGCCAGACTTCAAAAAATTGTGAATATGTCTCGTGTTTGAGACATTTTCAGGAAAGTTTAATGTTATTTTGTGGGTAACGTACGTAACATGATGTTACACGCTAACGCTGCCAATCTCAGAGAGCTGACATATTTCATTTTGTGGCTTATATAATGCAGTAGTTGGAAATTATAGTTTTAAAAATTACCCTTTGGGGAAGGGGGTCTATAGCCAGCGCAAGGCCTAGATAATTACATTTTATATTTTTGTGTGATATGGGGCTACATGATCAACATCTAATAGCTCAAAAAGTATATAAGAAAAAAACGTAATGCTTGCAGTTTTGAAAAGGTAAATAAAAATTCTCTAATATAATACCAAATTAATGAACATAAAGTGGTTTAAATAAAATTTATGACAAGCTATATTAGATTCTTTATCGTTTAAAAGGGGTTCAATGAAAAAATGTAACATACACCACATCTGGGGTGACTTTATTTGTTTTCAAATGTCAATATATGTGGCCCAGTAATAGCTTACTTAGAAAATATAACCAATTTGGAAATCTTATTGTATCTTTTGCATTTTCTGAAGTCTTAAAAAGAGTTTTAATTATCAAATAATTTGTAGTGTAACGTATGCAACAGGCTGTTACAGCTTAACGCTGCCATTGTCAGAGGGCTGACATGTTGCAAAATCCTTGCTAGACATTGAGCTTCAAGAAAAATATGGTCTACAAATATCCCCCTGGGGGAGGTTAACCATATCCAGCCAGTGGCCTAATAAAACGGCACAAAATGACGGCTTGGCGATTCAAAAACAATTTAAGGAAACAGTTACAAAGCTTCTGTTAGTATGTTAACTTAGGAGAGACGCACGCAAAGAAGCGCTCATTGAATAGTTAATTCATCTTTAAGTTAGTAGATCCCTGTGTCTTGAAACATAGCACAATCTGAGGTTTTCCTGACCAGCTATTATTCTAGGTACTGTTAAACCACACCGATATGTGCCAATCGAAAACGCCCTTAACAATCGATGAACATGGATCAAAAATCGCTCGAACAATGTTTTCGATTGCCATTTGTTGCGAGTCTGGCGACAAATGGCAATTAAAAACTCTATTTCTAACTATTATTGATCTACTGTTCGTCTATAGTGTTAACGTTTTCAACTGTCGCCTACCCGGTATGTTAACGTAGTGACGTTGAGGATAAGCAGTGCTGAGCACACACTCGGTTTTGTATAGTGGTGATCTTCTGAATATACCTTAAAGCATGTCTTTTCAGTGAGTATGACAAGAAAACGCCACAATCGCAGACCACATTTCAACCCACGGCATCGCGAGGAAGAGACACATAACACTAACAGTGCGAACAAAATTAAAGTAAAGCAACATGCTCTCTCTTCCTCAGGGAACTGCTTGCACAACTTCTAAGGTGAAGATCACAAAATATGGACCAAACACAAAACAAACCCACAAAGATCGGGAGCAACAATAAACAGTGAAATCATAGCAGACGAGGTCTATTGGGGAGTTTTAAATTAATTTCACTTGCCATATCTTCGCCCTAGATTCTACTGTTGTTTAAACATAAAACATATGAGCTCGCTTGGAAGCATTTTTACTTATGTATTGTACCGTTATAGGAAATAATCAGTGAACTCAAATTAACATATTACTTTTGTGATGAAACAATGTAAATGAGCTGCGACATGAGATTTCTAACAATGTCTAACAATGTCGTATGTACAACCAGCAAAGCCTCAGATCAGCCTGTGCATACGCGCAGTCGGATCAGAACCTTTGCTAGTCGCTTGAGTATTCTATGAGTGTTAAGCTACTGACTGAACATCATTTGGAGTTTCTAAGCTTAAAAGAAGGCTGCACGGTATTGTCTGAGTCTACACTTGTCAAAAATGTCATATTGTTTGAAATCACACAGGCAGTCTGGCCTCGAGGTTATAAAACTTGAGTTCATTTTCAAACTCAAAATAAAGCGCAATGATTGGCTACTTGCAGACACGTGTCCACAAGCAGACAATCATTGCGCTTTATTTTGAGTTTGAGACTGTACTAAAGTTTCATAACCTCGAGGCCAGAGCTTGTTCTAGCCAAATACATGTACCTAAAACAGGCACTGACCAACCGATGAAAGTTTTGGGTCTGACCAAAGATCGTGCAATCAAAGATGAAACCCCAGCTATGAACCGTGGATCGATTTTATAATTAATCAGGCATGCAACCTGTCCAAAATATCCATAATACATGTATCCATGCTACGAGTATATCCGATTCTTTCATATCTATCCCTGGCCGCTATCCCTGTATGCAGCTTATCCATTTTTGGCGTGAATGTATCTAACTAAGCCTGTTGGCCATATTTAAATGCGAACGCCAAATGCTAAGATAAACATATATTTACATACAGTCAACATGATCAAGCGCAATAGCATGATTAATTTTAATTTTAACACTGTAGTAATTCAAAATTCTGTACAGAAAACTCATTTTCTAGATTTTCTCTAAACTTGAGCCTTACATTGGCAAAACCTTTTCTCGCGGTACGACTCAATTAATATCAAGCAAACGAATTCAGGCAAAACAGAGAGGAAATGAGATATGTTCCCAAAATTTACCTTTGCCTCTATTTAGTTCACCCAGGGTATCCACTGAATAATCTGACTCATATGACATTACCTCGCAAACTTTATACACTTATATTTAGTTTCACTGCGCATGTGCGGCTGATGATAGTGCCGCCCAGTTAAATGCCTCAGGGCACATTAGTATCAAAAAACCTAAAATACAACCGACTCTTGTGCGCTCAAAGTCAACGGGACGTTGGTTACATATAGTTTGTTAAACGAACTTCGAATTCACTACGACTTTGATTTTGTTTTCATTTTATTTACGTAAAACTAGTAACATTTTACATGCATATGCACATGTATGAGGCTCAAAGCCAGGAACCCTGTCTTCGGGTTTGCGATCAGGCATGGCTTAAATAAGCTTGTACAGCTACTAAGTGCGATCAGACATGGCTTAAATACGCTTCTACAGCTATACAGAGTGCGATCAGGCATGGCTTAAACTACAGAGAGCGATCAGGTATGGTTTAAATAAGCTTGTACGGCTACAGACTGCGATCAGGCATGGCTTAAATAGCCTTTACATCTAAAGAGATAATCTAAAATATTGAAATTTTGAACGAAGAAAGCTTAGTTGTTGTACTTTGCAGGGAGCAAATAACAAAGACGCTGACCAGAATGCACTGCTGTGCAGGCTGGTCTGTGCTTTTGTTGTCCGTATGCAACAAAATCGGGGTTTCTCGCGACGAGTCCCATTTGATTAAAGATATCATTTAATACATCAAATAAATTCAGAAATAAATTGTATATTACAATAAAGTTACAAAATAATATAAAAACTAGTTGGTCTATGGCTAAGCTACAGTAAATCTCAAAAGGCCCTAGACATGTAGATGTTTTCTCCGTAGACCTCCATTATGGCTACGTTCCTCACAACTATTAAATCACAATATGGCTACAATGTCACATATAATTATAAATTAGACCCAGTTTAATCAATACACAAGCACTAGATATCCTAGTGACCTCCATGTGTTACCATTTTTGTCCCCCGAAGGTGGGCACCCTGCATCGGAAACATTTCATTGGAAAAATCAAGATGCAAGGTCTTTTTCTAAGCCACGCCCATAAACTAAATCAACAAAAAACAGTGAGATACCGGCAAATATATTTTGGCTGATAAATATGATTTGTGTGCCGTATATTTATTATAAACCAATCACGAAACAATTTACTTTTAAATATAGCCCTGAGTTTCCACCCTCCTTTTGAGCCACCATCCACCTTTTGAGATACAATTTTGCTGTCACTGTGATCTTGGTGTTGATCTCTAGCCTCAGTTCTAGAATAATCGTGTCCTGAGCATATCTCCTATATTTTTTTACTAAGAAATCTCAAATTTTGTGTGTGGACGCACCTTGGTGTTGTTGTTTGTAGCGTACTATTTTGGGGTCACTGTGACCTTGACGTCAGTTTTATTCATATACAATATAAAAAAGAAATCTCAAATTTGATCTGAGGATACATATTGGGGACGTGGAATTTTGTATACTGTTTAAGGTCAGTGTGACCTTGACCTCTGACCTCAGCTCTTGGAAAAGTATATCCACAACATTTCTCCTACATTATTTCAGGAAGCAAACTCAAATTTCGTGTGTGGATGCATCTTGATGTTGGAGATTGCAGCGTACTACTTTCTTGACCTTGACGGAGAGTATCTCCTTTATTAGATGACATAGAACTCCCAACTTAAGTATGTGGATACATGTTTGGGGCGCGATGTGTTAATTACTGTGTCCAGTAGCCGTGACCTTGGTCTTTAGCTTCAGTTCTATATAGGCCGAGCCCGGAGCACATCTGTATTGTGTTTCAGGTAGGAATCTAAAATTTGGTGTGTGTATATAAATTTTGGTAGCGCGGGTGGGGGGTCACATACTGCTTCCTGTCATTTTGACCCTGACCTCTGGCCTAGATTTTAGCAAAATCGAGAAAAGGGTATGTCCAGTGTTGTCAAATAACTTTTCTTAAATTACTTGCATGCAGTTGCATTCCCTTGGGGCATTTGTCATGTAACTATGACATATCCTGTTTGTTATAGGCTATAATTGGTCAGACATAAGACTGAGGCTTAAGATCCAGCAGCATAAAACAAAAAGGGTTCTTGCTGGAGGCCGAACCAGGATTTTCTCATTCTAATCACAAGTATTGTCTAAATACATACATTGTCAGTCTAAGATACTCTAAGTATAAGTATCCTGGAAAAACTGATCTGTCAGAAATAGAGAGAACCTATAATATTATAGTAGAAAACAGCAGGATCGGTTTTATTGAGTCTGTTCATTAGAACTAATGGAAAGTGCAGCATTTCTCATGCCCCCTAGCATCAGCTTAAGAGGTATTCTGCTTTCCGTCTATACTCCGCAGGACTATTGATGCTTCGAATGTATTTAAAACAGAAACTTCCAAATAAATATGGTACATAAACATCTCCTCGCAAGCCACTGAGCCAATTCAGCACATCTCCTGCGCACGAGGACACAGAAGTTTGCATAAACTTTCCACGTAAAATCATCAAGCTGGCCGCCACAACTATAATTGGTATACACTATTAACAATCTAATAGCATGTGTTTGACTCTCATTCAAGAACTGCCTCTGTTAAAATAGTATATAAAAACCTAAATACATGTATACTAAGAATGTGGAGCGTTTTTGCAACTTTTTGGTCTAAACACTTGAAAGCAATCAACTGGGCAAGCCCTGCTTTTAAAAAGAAAAATTTATTTGTTTTTCCGTGTTTTGTAGTGCAGTACTAAGTGCCCTTTTTGAATCTGCAACCATCTCGCTGAGGAAGAGAGAGCTGGTTCCTTTACTTCAATTGTGATCTTGCTGTCGTGTAGGTGTTCTTCTTCTGTGTCTCTTCCTCGCTTTACCGTAAGATGGTCTGTGATTGTGGCATTTTCTTGTCATTCTCACTTAATTTCTGGCCCCAAGGTTATAAAACTTTGTTCAAGCTAAACTCAGCTGAGCACAAAATTTATCCTGCTCATAAATGTTAAAATGCCAACAATTGTTATTAGCATGATAAATACAGCACCTGAGAGACTTAAAGCAGTCGGTATTTTAGTTTTTATGAGCGGTTGAAATTTCGTGCTCAGTTGAGCTTAGCATAAAAAAAAATTAACCTCGTGGCCTGATGTTCTTCGGTGGTCGTAATAGAGAACGCTATGGCAGTCTGGCAAGGGCTCTTGGTGTTTGCTGTGATAAGAAGTTTGCGTGTGTTTGAGTATAGCGGCGGACATGGTGGTCTGGTGGCATTTCCGCGTTAGTGATAATTTGATAGGATACGGGTTGAAAAGCCGAGTCAAAACATGACAAGTTATATGTATTACAAGCGTATATTGACCTGGTGTCTTGATCCCGAGCCGCAAAAATGACCCAGGCAACAGAATAAACATCCCGTTTGATATGTCTCATATATTTTATTTGTGAGAACACACACACAGATTTTTTTTTTTTTTTTTTTTTTTTTTTTTTTTTGGGGTGGGGGGGTGGGGGGGGGGGGTCTTTGAAATTGATTTTGTCATCGCAATCTTTTGATATTTGACATTTTGACCCTACCTCAAGATCATCCGAATAACCCTATCGTAAACATTGTACTTGTATCCTGTTCTACTCATCATCCCCTTCAATTTGATGTGCCACATGTCCATGTTCGGAACAATAAATATTTTGACCCACTGGGGCATGACCAAGGCGAGAGAATAACAATCCCGCTCGATTTGTTTTATATTTTTTTTATTTGTGCTAGCACACACTTAGATTGGTATAAACATATTTGAAATTGACGTTGTAACAGAACTTTAATGATATTTGAGATTTTAAACCCATCCCCAAGGCCCAGGGGACAGGGCCAAAAGATTTGATGTTGCACATTCCGTTCGTGTGAGTAACTCACACACCAAATATGGTTGTTTTTCGTCCAATTGTTTAGGAGGAGATAGCATAACCGACAGACGGACGGAGGCGCTCACAATATCTCCCTTTTTAAAAAAACACATGGGGATGATAAGTAAGTAAACTGTTGTCAGAGAGAGAGAGAGAGAGAGAGAGAGAGAGAGAGAGAGAGAGAGAGAGACTAAAGTGGAACAAGCAAAATAAATATGGGACTTATGACATAAACCGCCTCGTCTTACAAATGTTCAACATGTAAAACCGTTGTTGTTCCTCCCATTATGTGAAGGGGCTTATGTTGTTTCCTTGTTTTGTGGTTTGGCTCCTGGGGGCCTTTCTAGATTAGCAGTCATCTTGCCGAGGAAGAAAGAGCTGGATGCTTTACTTTGATTGTGCTGCGGTTGTGGGTTCTGTGTCTCTTCCTCACGGCTTCATGTCTTGGTCTACAGTCTATGATAGTGGCCTTCTTTGGTCATATTCACTTACCTTTTTCAAAATTCCTTCATTAACACGAACTGGAAAATCTGTATAAGCAAACAGTAGAATGTTATCTGTTATGTTCGAAGTTCTGATAAAAAAGTTTAGCATCTCCTCTCTGGCAATGTCAAACCAATGGCAATCCAAGAGTTAATGGTTATTGCATTCTATACGTATGCGTAACTGGCATTATGCAGCTATGCTCGTGCGTAATAATTATATTGGAGATAATCAAGAGAAATATAACCTAATAATTTTCTAACCCATAAAAACATCTCTACAAGAAAGAATTCGCTCCCTTTGGAGCAAATTCTTCCCTTTAAGAGAGGCCAATATTTTGATAAGGGACGCTTTTCATTTTAATCAATGCTAGTCTCACTTGTCTCCCTTGTACATGTGTTTGTGTTTTCATCGGTCTGGCTACGCCGATGAACTGTAGCATATGAGCCAGTGCATGAGATTTCCAACAATGTGGCATTTTGACAAGTGTAGACTCGGACGAGCCTCTGCAGCCTCCTGTTAAGCTTAGAAACTCCAAATGGTGTTCAGTCAGTAGCTTAACAATCATAGAATACTCAAGCGACTAGCATTGGCTCTGATCAGACTGCGCGTATGCGCAGGCTGATCTGAGGCTTTGCTGGTCGCACATACCACTTTGTTGGAAATCTCATGCACTGGCTCATATCATTTGAGACTAGGTATCCATCGCGTAAAGCGAGAAAGGCGCTCACATAAAGCCAAGTCATTGAGTGAATTTGAATAGTACCATGATTGCAAAGTAGGTAAGAAGAAACTATCCCTTTGTGAGGTGGTAATAAATTGCACTAGTATTCCGGAGCTAGGTGGTTAATCCATTTTACAAAGCAAGTTTATGCAGTCTACGTCTGCCCGAAAGTTTGTCCCATCCAAGCGTGTCGTAAAATTGCTGTATGCTTATCTATTTGGATGCGTCTGTAACAAATCGTCCCACATCCAAACTAATTATTTTGCTGTTGAGTGCAGTGTTTGGCTGGATATGGGCTGAAAGTCGTTACTTTCTTCAAAGTCATCCAGTATTTCAGATATACTCCAGTATTAAGATATACATTACAGATGTCTTTTCATTCACTGCATTAACCTTTATAAGCCTAGCGTCCTTTTGTTAGACATGGTCAAACAGAGTCAACCCAGACCAGACGTCTGATCAGGGTCCCTTCTGTCTGTGTACAAAATGTTCTATTAAAATTCGAAAATAAAATACCACCCAACAACCCGATTGGTCTAATTGAGCAGAGAGGGAAACTTCTTCACCATTGTGCGGACTCGCTTGGACCTAGTTCATTAACACTACGCCTGTACGTCCGAATGATCTTCATATTTATATATTTCTGGCCATTCGCGATTGTGGTAATTTACTTGGTTGTCTTCGAACGTACTTTGCTGGTATGTGACCCCGGAATTTGTTTTTGTAAGGATGAGTATAGCTCTGTCATTCTGGTAGCCAAACATATAGAACAATGTTAATATTTAGACACCACGTATACCAGCAGTTGTTCTAAATTAAGTAGCAAAATGTAACCAGAGCCAGACAGGAAACCGGTGATCTATTTGTTCTACTTAATGCAGTACGCAACACATGTGTAATATGGGGTCTTCCAAATTTGTTCAAATGTTGTTTGTGTTGATGCTTTACGTCCCAGTCAACAATTGTTTTCAGACATTACCGAGCTTTCCTGTCTTCCTGGCTTAAAACAGAACTATGCAGAGGAAAACGTGTCTCGCTCAAGGCCACAGCACAGTGCTTCTGGTAAGAGTCGAACTAACGACCCTTCGACCCCAGGTCTAACACTCTACCACTTAGTCAATGCAAACATACGTTTGTTCTAATGATTATCGAATGCTGACCTTGACCTACTTTGGTGCAAAGTCAAATTTGTCCCTGATGGCATTTACGCTGAAACAAGCTTAAAAAATTAATACTGTCTATATATGGGCAATACAAAAAAATTACGTACCATAGGTCAAGCTTGACCTTCGACCATTCAGCCGATGTCTCTCATATTGGATTACAATCGATATATTAAGTATTTATTTCTTAAAAAACAAAAGTGCCAATAAAACCCACACTCCTTTGGGTGGAGAAACAAATGTTGATACAAACGGTTTTGGTCACTTGACCAAGATCACCATCACGAAACTCCAAATAATGGGTTTGGAACCAAAAGGTGGATGGCATTAGGCCATTTGAGACGATAGCTCTACGAGTCCAATGTTGACTTTGACCTTTTGATGGCTAAGTCAAAATGTGATTTCTTATTGAATTTTAATAGGAGTGATCTTGAAAACTTGTTTTTTATTACTGTTGAAACAAAGGCCAAATTCTTTCTAGTTATGTTTATAATATGTGATAACGGTTATTAATAAGTACTAAAATTTTCGGCTTTTAGGCCATTTGGACTCTCAGCCAAGGTCGCTAGTATCTGAATGCCATGAATCAGTATATTTAAAGACTATACCACTTAGAAACCATGTTATCTATTAAAGTCAAGTTCCATAATGAACATTCACTGGATGTGACAACTTAAATATGATTGAGTGGCCCAGGTCAAATGACTGTGACTGTTATGCCCATAAAAGTTAAAATTTAAAAACAATCATCTCATGGGCAGAACATACCAATGACCTTAAACCTTGGTATTAAGCATTATGGGCTTTAATATGGAGCACCATTTGGATGAGACAATCCAAATCGGACTACACTGAACCGAAGTTCTAAGTAGCAACTTTTAAATTTCTTTTTTTCTGACTAAGCCCTAGTGATATTGAAATGATTTTTTGCCCAAATATGTGCATTGTAACAGACTAAAATAAGCGGTGTTTTGGACGAGTTTTCTATCACTTTACGATTTTTGGGTTCAAAAATGCAAAATCATCTTTTTTGAAGAAAATAAGCGATTTGAGTGCAGTTTTTATCGAATTCAAGTACAGGTGATTGCAAACTTGCCTAGTCGACTTGAAAAAAACACCAAACATTTGACATTTTGCTTAAGACATATTTTTTATGAATTTTTAAAAATTGATAATTTTCCGAAATTTTCGGAAATCATCAACTGCACATACTAAAATCATTGTATGTGTTTTATTTTATGTTAATATGTTTGACAAAACACCATGCAACTTGATGAGCCCTTTTTCTAACGATATTTTTTACTAATTTGGTATCCACTTCCGATTTGAACGTGAAACTTTAAAAGTCATTTAAATGGCATTTGTTAAAGATTTTTTTTTAATTTTTAAGCAGAACAGTGACGCCAATTCATAATGAAGAATCCCTGAAAATTGCACTGCTGTGCCGCAGATAATAAAGCGTACAGAGCAATTCAATGTGAGTATGCAAACTGCATGGTTAAGCTAAAAATCCTTTGATTAAGTTGTTGACCGTGGCTGTCTTCATGTTAACGTAGAAGAGAAATGGAGTGTTCAATTGTCAAAAAAACACATTTGATCCTTTTCATCTTATATCTTAGCTGTTATAAACATCTTCAACTTATTAAAATATAAGTGGATAACGTATCTGAGGAATATTTTATATCACACTAAAAAGTGTGACTTTTTGAAATGAGGGTTTCTTTACTCGGACCTCGTCTATGCAAGGTCTACCAGTCAGTTTGAAATGACATAATTTGCAGAGTCTTGACAAAGCCTTGGACCTTTTGATGGAATTTAAATTTTGTGAGAGCGACTTTTACTTTCTGAACGGGAGCAAAAGTTGTATGGTGGCTACTTATAACTTCGGTTCAGTGTATACTGCACTGTTTACATGTCCAAAATGTCTGCCATGCTTATGTTACGGGTTTAAACAGCCAAAGGCCAAAATTGGCCTATGATCTTTCATGCAAGCTGCACGTAGCTCATAATAGATGGCAAATATACGCATTTTCGTTTGGTCAAAGCCAATTTTAATATGGAGCATCAGTTGGATGAGACAACCCAAAATGACTATACTGCACTGTTCACATGTCCAAAATGTATGCCATGCTTATGTTAGGTAAAGGCTCATCACAATTCATTTCAGGAACTAGAGATCAAATACCTTGTGTCTTGTCATGTGGCAGTGGGTACATGTGTCATAATAAATGCCGATCCAAGTAGGTTGATCTTGACAAAACAAAAGTCTTTAGTAGGGAGATGTTAAATTTTGTAACTCGGTATTGGATGTGCGTTTCAGGACTTTGTGGTCCTCTGGTTTCACGAAAGTTGTAAACTGTTCGCATCTTATTGACGGGAATGAGCACCTACACACGTTCTGACTCGATGGGTTTGGTCAGGGGACATACTCCAAACCTTAAAGAAATTTGCTGTGTTGCATAGAATTTGACGACATGGCAATTTAAAATGAAAACTTCCTTAACATTCCAGTACAATATAAATCCTTACACATACATGTACCTCCGAATCACCAGATTGGTCAAAGACCAGAAACCAAGCGTCAAAACCAAAGACTATAATTAAAGTTTAAAACTTGCATTTGTCTCTAATGTTCGACTGCAAACACCCATAAATATTATAGCGTGTTGTATATTAGATAACTGTATTTGTACTATACAATCGGTATTATAGCTTACAAATGACATTTGATCAGTTTTTAAGCAAGTATTGTTACCCTAGTGTATCTCCGTTTTGCGAATACGAGGACCGTTCAAATATGAATGCAAGTAGCTTCATAACTGTCTTCACATATATGCTACGACTAAATAGTAAACGTTTCTATAAAGGACTATATGTCGCCTTTAAATTGGCACCAGACCTAATTAAAAATACAGTATACTTATCGAGCTATAGCCCTTCGAATGACGGTCACGTTAGTATACTAACAAACTCAATGCTTCAAATATATACCAGTGATATAGACGTGCGTATAATTCTTCGATAAACAGAAAAATTTCTAGAAATTTTTAAGGAAGTATCCCCATATCCTATATAATGATTGTGTGAAAGTTGCGAAAATCTGACATGCTTTTGTTAAATTACAAACAAATCGTTTTCACTAAAGTATCATTATGTTTGCAAATACATGGTAAACAAAGCACCAAATTTCAGTTTTAAGTTAAACTTATCTCAAACAAAATGCACGAAGCAACATTTAAACTAGTTTTAACTCAAAGACAATATGTTTATCGCTCATACTGAGTTGTTGCTACAAATTATTGATGAATAGTGGGTATTTTTAAACGCTGAAGAGCATTTTTATTAAGTCAAAAAGGCCTTTAGTGAAGGGGTTATAGAATTAATATTATTTTTTGTCATAACATTGCGGCTTTCTTCTAAATTTGAACGTAAACTTTAAGTTTGACCACTATAGGCATTATTGAAAATAGAATTACTCACCTGGTCCTGAGGACTAGACAGATTGAACGTATTTTAATTAATGTAAACACGTCATTAAGAAGCAGAAAAGTACTTGAAAAATAATATAAAATGTGATTACTCTCTAAATACAGGACGGCGCGTTTTGAAAACTCCCTAAGACATATTTAGCATGTTTTCAGCAAAACGCAAAGAAAACGACACAGTGTTGTTCATTATTACATCACCAGTAGATAACCCAAAATGACGTTTATCATAAAATTAATGACGTCACAAACGTGCCTGTTTTACTCCAGATTGAAACAAAATTATCTAAACCTTTTCCTGCAAGCAACTTCAGGATTGTTACTTAAACTAGCATCTAAAGTTTGGTGGCATTTTGTCTAATACTTACAAAGATATGACACTATATCCGCACATGTACCAACACGTTTATTGCAATTTGCTTCAAAAAAGCGTCAGTATACAGGAATGGCCTTTATATAAGGGTCTGCAACTCGAGAAATATAGTGAATGTTTCTTTATGTTTGGTGCCATTTTAAAAGCGACAAATAGATCTTTACAGAAAGGTATGTCATTTGTCGTAGCATATATGTGAAGAAAGTTATGAAGCTACTTGCATTCATATTTGAACAGCCCTCGTACTTTCTAACGTACAGTACTTGCAGTAAGTGGTCGTATTTTACTGAATATGTCTTATGTACATGTTGAAAGTATAATGCCAAACATTCGTGAGCAAATGATGACAACCCTCTCCAACTAGCCTTTTTTATTTTACTGCAACCTAGAGTCCGACATTCTATAAGCAAATGATCTGCAAAATTGAATGCTACTTGGCTACATACACCAGCAATCTTATAATGGATCATTGATTTAAATTTGTTATAAGATGCGTCTGTACACTGTATAACCCTTTGTGGACCATAACCCTCTATGCAGGTACTTTGATAAACAGTGAAGACCTAGATGAAATAGCGCATGAAGGAATATTTCAACTGTAATTGCACTGTTTGCTAAGACAAAATCGATCTTCAGAGAAAAAATATACTGAAGGACTTTAAAAACGCACCAATTATATATTTACTGTCTCTACCACACGGTTGATTTAAAGCTGCATAGTCTGTAACTTTTGATCTTTTAATTTTAAAACTAATGTTTCTTTTTTTCAAGAACACAGTAAAAAAACTAAAATTCAGGTATACATTTTACCAATTTCGTAAATCTTAACAAATTATCAGTATCAAAACAACAGCATTTATGTTAAAATTAACTGTCTATAATTATTGGAGGGACGCAAATAATTACCAAAAAGAGAAAAACACACCTGTTTTATAAGATAATTCACCTTTCCGTTCAGTTTTCAGCTATAGTAAACAGATTTATTGTGAAAACATAACTTATTTCTACTTTTACAAATGATTTCAAACGAAAATAAAAATAAAAATGTTCATAGTTGCAGACTTAGTCTCTTTAAGGATATTTCATTATTACTTTTTTATCAGCTAACACAATGGACAATGATTTGCTCATGGTTTCGATTTGCTCATGTGGTTCATTCTGACGTAACACTGACGATAGTGTTAATCAACAATTGTCGTCTGACAACTGTGAGATTAGTTGAATTTAAATGCAGGCACTTTGAGCTGATAGCCAGATGGTTTAACCAACGAAACAACAAGAAAAGTTTCGAAAATAATCGGAAATAATCGTTCAATTAAGCTCCCAGTCGCAGAGTTTCTTTGTTAACGTCAGTCTTAATTTTTCAAACAGCAATAACAGGTATTGCGTTTCTAAAGTCCTTCAATATACAATATTTTTTTGAAGTTAAAACCCATGACCACTCAATATATTCAAAGTACCATCCTGGCGTTACTGTATCAAACCTTTTAGGACATTCTATTGGTCCAAAACGGGTTTAAATGTGCAGGATATTAGTATCTTGGTGATGCCTATACAGAGGTTGAAACTTGTCTTTTATATCAAGTAAAAAGGGTAACGCATACTGTATCGTTTTTTTCAATTGGTCGCAAAATAAATAAATGGTTGCACATTTGTAAACATAAGTACGCAGTCATATCATTTATTCTTGCATTGCTTACCATCTCCAATTGCAAACAGGGATCAAAAATGAGTTCAAGAAATTTGACTTATACGTTCTAGGAAATGATGCATGGATAAATTAGGGATCTTTCGTGCAAAAGAAACAGCTATGTGTCTTGATCCACATCTGAGCTAAGGGTAAGGTTGGTACCGTGAAACCGGTTTCAGCCCTCCAGTAAAATAATTTTACTGACCGTTACAAGGCGGTATTTCTTTTGTGGATCATTTGCGTTATTTATGTCTTGTGTTTGTCATGCTTTCGCGTCTGTTCATTGCTGCCTTGTGGTCACCTGCTGGGAAAGGGCTGACCTCTTGGCTCTCGTTTGTGATTTTTAATTGTGTTTTTGTCACGTTTCCACTTCAAGACCAATTATCTCTTAATGCCGGTCAAAAGTATTGCAGAATGCTCCAAGGGGAGCATTCTGAATACTTTCGACCTTCATTAAGTTACCATTTGTCATTAAGATCGTTCTTGTCTATTTTTGGGTGGCCGTAAAAGATAGGTTTTGTGGTAACTGAAAACCCTATACGTGCAGCGCATATGCGTATTTGCGTACACGTAGGTACGCCCCTGGTTATCATAAATTTTGCTTTGATAAAACATACAAAGATCCAAACTTGGGTACATGTTAGAAACATAGTTCAACTTGACCGAAGCCACTGATTATAGATTTCTAACACACATGTATCATATTGAAATAGTATCTGATTATATCAGGCACATCCAAATACCTCATAAGATTGTTGATGGGACGTAAAGAATCAAATCAAACAAACAAACAAAAACAAATACCTCATAAGACTTAGTCACGAGTAACAAATGGCCACAGATCCTGGGTGGCTCTCAGAACTATTCTTTAGTTTACCAGTTCCAGTCTATTAAATTCTTTAGGTTTTAAACAGATATTATGTCTTTTCTTTCAGCTAAATTACCACGTTTATATTGTGCACGTACCTATAGATTTAATACGTTCGAAATTTCAAAGTAAGTAAGGGTGCAAAGATCAAGAATCGATACAATCAAGTACCACACCTGACCCAGGATACCAATGGGAAAGTTACAAACTCACAGTTAGACACCAGAAACGAGAGCCAAGAGGTCAGCCCTTTCCCAGCAGGTGACCACAAGGCACATATAAACAGACGCAAACCTAAATATTGCACTGCAAAGAAAAAGCATGCATAGTAAGAATGCCAAAGTTATGCAGAACTTTGAAGATGGCTTGTAATTACAAAATGTGTTTGTTTACCAAAACATTTCTTAAGTCATTCTTATGTTTCATTATATGGACGATTTACTTAATATTGAAAGCAGGGAACATTGAACTCAAGTATCGATAGTGAAGCAATGTCTAATGACCTGTCAAACATTAGTAAAGTTAACGTGTCCTTATTGGAGCAAATCTTTTCTATTGTTCGACCAATACAATTCATGCGCGGAACCAGAAAGTTTTTTTCAGAGGAGGCCCCACTTTGACTACGTTTTTTAATTGATGAGGGGAGAGATGATTCAAATACCACTATAAGTGTGCCATCATCGAGCCGCCACCGAAACGCCATTTAAATGGCGTTTTGCTGGAGGGCCGATGGTGACCCAACATTGAATGCTGGCTAGGAAGCTTTGTGGTTTTACAGGGGATCCGGACCAGTATTGCTAAGAAACTATATTTTGTGTTTTTTTCAGGTGGGGGTCCGGACCCCTTGTCCCGCCTCTGGATTCGCGCATGATAATTGGACTCAATTTATTCAGGAACAAGCTCTTTTTAAAGAAAATTCGTTGTACTTCCCTTGATCTCGTTTACATTAAGAATACATGATTTGTACTGTGTACCTTGAAGCAATTTTATATCAAAGTTTAGATATGATCTTCTCACATACCGAGGCATGGCAAATTCAATACGGTGCTGTGCTTAACGCTCACATATTTTGTTGACCTTCCTCATTTGAGTTATCTCCCTTGTTTTGTAATTATTCATGTATTTCCTAAGGGAAAGCACTCTTTACACTGTTTCGCCGACATTGTTGCACTAGTCTACAGCTACTAAACACAAATATTGACAATTAGGAAAAATCGAAACACAAAACAACAAACATCAACAAAATGGATGATTTTAAGACATGGATTAATGTGCAAATTGGTTCAAACAGACAAAAGGGCTAAGCAGTTGATATTGCTCGCCCACTAGGGACATATTCTATGTAGTGAAGGGTGGCATTTTTTGTACAGCTGCCAAACACGAGCTTGTCAAGGTTTAACCTGGTAAACTATTCCCATTTATAAATTCTGACACTTCCTCTTGAGGAAAAACAAGCACAGAGAGTATGATAATCCTTACCTCGGATATCTAGTTCGAACTATAAACTGTGTATAATTTTGGGGCTTATGACCTGTCGTCTTTATTCAGTGCACCAATGTGGTCCCTTCAATATGACCATTTTTATGATGAAATGACTGATTTCATTGCTGAAATCGTCCTAAATCCAGAACCTATATCGAGCACTGTATATTCATCTTCTGACAGCAGCTTTGCTACACCTGTGGTAATAGATCAATTTATTTTTAGAAATGAAAATTGTGCCACAAGACGTGAACATTAAGACACCAAAACTCTTTGAAAGCTTCTTGTTTACCCAAAATGAAACAAGACCTTCTACAAGATCCTACCGAAGGAACTATGATATTAATTGTGTCATTTTCTAGTGAGTGGTACTGTCTACCAAAAACTTTGAAGCGTGACTGTATTTACAATATTGATATGTTGTTCTAGAAAAAAGGGTTTCAGGCATTTATATTTCTTTACTATAAAAGCTTTGACATACACACATGTTCCAGCCCGACTCTCTCATTTTACGCATTCAACAATAATCATTTCAAATACAAATACCCAAAGGTCATTAATCAGAGGTCGTGGTACATCAGTAGGTAAAAATAGAAGTGATTGTAAACCTGTGACTCTGAATACTAGGGGGCATTGAGAGGTAGTTGAGACGACATTAATATGATATTAGTGTGAGCATAACCAAGAGAAGTATTTTCTCTAATCTATTCTTTATTTGAATAACTGATTACAGCACCAGTGGTATCATACATTGCAAAGCATACATGACATAAATAAATACATTACAATCATGGTAAAATTACATGACATTCAAGCAATAGATTGAACTTAAACACATATATTGAGTATGTTAACACTTAGGAATTTAAGATTATGACTGTGTATTTTTATTCCTTGTAAAACTAATGATTATACTTTATTATCACATTCTCATTTCCAGCGCGCTAGACAGATACTTACTAACTTGTGTTCCTTGGGCTCTGTTACTTGGATTCAGCAATAACTTCAATGTGCCATGTAAACAAAAAGACAAAAAAGTTAAAAAGCAAAAACATGGCATTAGGCCACTAGCAATGGTTGCTATAAGCGACGAGGAAATTGACTTACTCTCTGGGTATACAGAACTGGGGCCATCCACTTCAGTATTTAGAATAAATAGTCTATAGTTAAAAAAAAACCTTTACTTTGGCATAAAATATAATAAGAGACAAGCAAACACCAGACTGGGATATATTTGACATATATCCACAGGAATGTATGGCACTGGAGAAGAATGGCATTGTCCTGTGATTATTTATAAGAAAAAATGTCGACAAGATACCAGAAGCTTTGTATACTGTAAATCCGGTTATTTTCGCGAGAACTTATTTTCGCGAATAGCGTTAAAAGACATATTTGCGACATTAAAAATTCATGACTTGGGCATTATTTAGCCATACTAACAAACGACAGAGTGATCTCGCCATTTCGCGAGGATTTTATTTTCACGAAACTTCGCATATGCGAAGTTTCGCAAAAACAAACCCTCGCGAAAATTTTACGAATTTACATCTACATGAAAGTCTGTTTTATTTTGCACCGGTTACAAACAAACCAAACCCAAAGCAGAATGAGCTTTGGTTTATAAAACAGTCTTTATTGGACTTAACTTTTTGCTGTTTCCTTTACTAATAACGAAAAAGTGTTAATAAGAAATACTTATTGGACACCGCTTATCCACCCTCTCCATCCTGCACAGTAAGGGAAAGTATAAAAAAACACTTATTTTGACAAGTGATGGTTCAAACAAGCAGATCTTAGTTTTGAAAATATTTTAGTAGAACCCATGCAAATGATCTTTCAGCTGGCAATCTATAACATTTGGTATGGTAAACTGTATAAACTGCACATTGTAACATTTGGTAAGATCACGTTTTGTAATGTAATGTGCACGACCCATTATATAGGTAGATTAATAAGTGTCCCGTGCCAGAAGGAATGCAGTGAAAGCAAAAAGGGACGGACAGACAGACAGACAGACACAGTGATTATAGTGCACACCTGTGGGTCGTGCAAAATGTCGATACCTACTATCCTGCCAGCCAAGAGTGACAGTGACGCCATGTTTCGTTTACAAAGTTATCAGGGACTTAGAATCGATAGATCACTTGTGTATTAATCCTATCCTTAGGATAGGATTAATACACAAGTGATTTATCGATTTGCGCATGCTCAAGTAAAGTGTACACGTAAGTGTTTAACTTAGCAATTGTAAACAAATTACAATTGTATTACCTCACTGTCACTCTTGGTTGGCACGACAATAGTGTTTAAAACATTGTTGTTATTGATTATATCAATTTGCATATTTTTTAAAGTTTTAAATTCCCCCAGCACCCTCGTCGCCGTTTTGCATACCAGTGGCTAAACAATTTTAAAATAAATGAGTATGCAATTTGATCCAAATATACCATGTGGTTCAAGAGTTATAAGCATTGTCACTAACTGACTACGTTCGGCTGGTCTGATGCTCTGCAAAGCATTTTCATCATAAAAGCCTGTTGAACCTGTTAGGTGATTTGAAAATGCTGACCTGCATACGTGTTCTAGATTTGATCAAACTAACTGGTAACGGACAAACAGATGGACTCACTAATTGAGGGTTTTACAATTTATGCCTAAAGTGATAAATACACATACCTACAAGCAAATCAAAGTGCTGTAAGATAATTATAACCTTTTGTGGCTGTTTGTTTGTTTTTTTATTTGGCTTCACCCATACTGGGCCGGGTTGGTTTATGTTTTTGTGGTTTAATGTCCGCGAGCACCGAAGGCTAGACTGGCAGTGGTTCTGGTTTGGAATATCTCAGAAGACTGGGTCATGGTTTAAAGTCATACCCAACAGACTGTTAGTGTACATTTTAACCCTTAATGCGCCAATCGCAACAAAAGTCACCTGCCTTTCTCTTCTGCTGAAATGTTTAAGAAGCCTCTATGGCAAACCGTGTGGACCTATAGGAGCAGTCTACTCTGGGTCCACGCTGTTCGCTTCTTAACTTAATTCGTCAGTAATGTTAGACAATTATTTGCAGCAGACGACTTCAGCAGGCGACATTTTCAGATGCACTTTTTTCTTGGCGCATTAAGGGTTAAGAGCTAACCAAGATGAAGTGAAACTCTAGGTGTATATGTCCCGACAATTTTAAAAACTGCAGTGCAGCTTGCTCAAGATATCTATTCGTTAATCCAAACACCCCAGATAATGTTATACAGTCCCCTCTATTAGGAAATATGCTTAATATTAAATATCTATATAAATAAATACTAGCGAGTGTGAAATATAGTTCCTGATATAAAATGTTGCAACAAAGTAGCACATTCACCAGGGGCTCATTCACTTATGGTGTACCAACGTTTGCAACGGGACTAAATCAATAACGTTAAGACAAGATACAAGTTTGTGCATTTTTGCTAAGGCATCAGGGGATAGTTTCTGATTTTGGAGTGGACCATTTTAAGATATTCTGGTTTAGGGTCAAAAAGGTCTTATTTGGAGATTAAAGGTGTAATATTTGAATAAATTTGACCCAAAAACACTTGTTGGGTATGTGCTTCTACAAATTGGAATGCAATACGAAGTCATAGCTTCCTATTTTATAGCTTTGCTTCAGATTGTGTCCCTTACCTCGGCTCTAGCTGTCAGCTGTTTTGAACGAGCTTCAAAGTGTCCTGTTTATAAAGATCATATATCTCCAATAATTTTTGCATATTGTGCAGTGTTGATCTGGAGACTGTAACGGAGTGACATGGCCCACTAAGGGCAGTTACTTCATGTTTTCCAGGTAACTTGTGGTGGGTTAAGTGTATTTTCACTATAGAGAAATAGTTGGTATGGTAATAATAAACACTCCGCTGGCATCGAGTTTGGTTCTTAAGGGGCTTTATTTTGATAGTGCCAGGTTATGACTCCTGTGGGGAGCATCACACGGTAGAAATTGAGTTGATGTGCCCTTTTGTTAAGCAGTTAGTGATTATTTAAAAAAAATATGCAACAATGGGCTAAAAGTCCTTAATGATCTGTCCCGTGATGCCTATATGAGCCGAAATAGAGCCGAAACCCTTTTTGTAAGCTAACCGCTGATTGGCCCTCTGGTAGGCAAACACTTTTTAGCCTATAAGATGGGCAATTCTGCTAACCCATATTAAAGTTGATATTATTTTGGAGGGTTCTGGCTTACAGTTTCTTGGCATTTATGAAAATAAATTGTTGACATGCATTTGTATGCAAAAGTGAATCTAAGTATACCATGTGGTTCCAGAGTTATGAGCATTTTCATTAACTGACCATGGACGGAAGGATAGACGGATGGACTCATATAGTGATTATAGTGCAGACCTAAGTGTCGTGCAATTTCTTGCACACCGGATAAAGATAGATGATAATTTATGCTGGGATAGAAATTAATATCTTACCCATGTTATCTTACCTAGACTATCACGTGAAGGATGTACATTGGTTGTATTTGAACTTATGCACATGGACGTCAAGTGACGTCATTGTATGTCATAGTGACATCATCACGTTATTTTGCATCTCAGCGTTTTCAGGTACTTGACTTCTTGAAGCTTATTTTAAAATAAACAGTCAATGGTGAGCAAGAAAAAGAATTCATTACTTGTGAGAGTTGCATAGAAAACTATTTCCATAGAGATCACCGTTTGTCATCATTCGGCAAGCCTCATGATGCAGTGATACGAGGGATAGTCAACAATAACTGAGCTCTACCTCATAACATTTTAGTTTGGTATTGTAGCCAACCAATGTGATTATGTTCTATAAGTATAATATGTCATAGATGTTTTAACCCTTAAAAATTACCCTAGTGAAGCTTCTTTTATGGTTGCTAGGCAACTGAAGATCGTCAGTCAGATCAATGCGTTCACGATCTCAGCCACCAGGAATTTACAGTATGTCTTTAAAAAGCTTATGTGCTTGATAGTTTTTGTGAAAGGCATATTAGCGGCTTATTTGAATAACAAATATCATATTGTCTTTTTATTACACTAAGTTTGTTAATGTTTAGGTGGACATTGAGTGTATGCGTTGCCTAGCAACAAAAACTCCAAAATTCCACAAATTTTCAAATTCACGAGGATTGTGTTGCCATGGAAACAAAATTGTGCTTTTAAATCAAGGAACTTAATATGTCTGAGGGTCGGTATGCGTATGCAGTACTGTTAAAGCATTGTTATGCTTATGTTTTATGGTTTCTATTAAAATCGTGTAAATATGATTGTGGGTGGGGTAAATTATAGGACTTCGGGATATATTAAAATTTGATAAATTCTAAAATCGAACTACTACAGTTTCCATAATTTGGGTTCAGTTGGTTTCTGTTCTTTGACATGGAATAGGTAAATGTTCAAGGTATCAGACGACAGTGAATAAAGCCTTGCTTTAACATTACTGTTTCCAAAGCAACGCTTAAATTTAGATGTATCGCAGCGTGAACGCACCTCTCTGACAGGGCATATTCTGTTGCCTAGCAACCGTTACAAAAAGCCTACCAACAGAAATAAATTAGGTGATCAAATAGATGACATATAACTTCAATGAAATATCATCCAAATATATGTCCATTTTACTTTATTCAAATGTTATGAGGTAGGGCTCAGTTATTTTTGACTGACCCTCGTATTTAGGTCCTCCCTCCCCTTATCAACAAAACAAGCGTTGTGAAAGTTGGACCCCCTTTACAAAACTTTCAGGATCCGTGCATGTTGTTGTTGTTACACGTATCAATTATTGCACTTCGTCACGGGAAAGACGTCGTTGCTGTATATTAACAAAGTGTTGAGGTCCGCGCAGTCTGGTCACCGCCTTTTTCCTAATGCCCTTAAACCTTGTAAGCAGTATTGACATTATTTCTGAATTAGGATAATTGATAAAATGCTAATCATACAGGTTATATTATTGCCTTCCTTGTCAGAGACCATCCAAGTCAGCTTTGCGCGTGATACATTTAATACAGTACATACACTGTAGATCCAAAATTAAGAGAATATGTACGGCGGTGTGGTAAGGACACTGCAGCTTGGTATTAAAATGTGTTTGTGGGGTTAACCTTTTGGGTTTAACCCCATAAATTGGTAATAGCCAAGTCTCGTGAGTACGTCCGACCGTCCTTTCATATCTATCTATCGTACATGTATTCATTATATGATTTATAAGAGTTGTCATTCTTTAAAGACATATGCGGCTATTTCCAATGCGCACCTTTCCCGCGTCTGCAAACGGGGAAAGTTGTCTGGGTCCTGTCTTTCGACCCTTAACGGATTCGGATCAACACAGCTTCCGATATTCTTACGTCATATCGGTGTTCCGACATTTTCTTCACAAAATAACTAATTAAAGTGTGTTCGAAACATCTATAGACCTCTTATCAGAACTGATCGTCTCAGCACTAAAGACAGATAAATGTAGCTCAGTCGAAATAAAACGACGTACACAATAACCGTGGTTACGAATACGATAGTGGCCGAGTCTATACTATTTGTATAGTTATTTCGAGCGGCGCACGACCTGACCTCGTGGCCTAGTGGTAAGCGTGTCTGGCTACAAAGCCAGAGGACCAGGATCGATTCCCCGATGCGCACATATTTTCAGTGTGTTTTTTCTTTCTTTTTTAACATTTTAATGCTAAATTACTTCATATACTAGTAAAATGGCATCATCAAAACGACCGAAATGGTCATCCCCGAACTTTTTATATTGAATTACGCATGAAACCTATGGGGGTGGAGTTAACTTTGGCCCTCTAGAAAGAGAATTAGTTCGGTGACCCCAGATTTTTATTCTTTTTTTCTGAAAGGTATTATAATAGTCCATGAATTAAAAATAAATTTTCAAGATTTTCAATATCAGATTTTTTAATACATGATTATTCTAAAAACAAATTCCATTTTTCGACGAATTGCCAAAATATATCATGCAGTATCTTGTCACAGCATGGGATAACAAGTAAACATGCACATTTTCTTAAAAGTTTGAGGTCATGGGCAGTAATTTAAATTAAAAAAAGAAGCTGGCTGAAGATTACAACCGTTTTAGCTCGATAATTAGGACTAGTGTTATTATTTTATATTTCTAGAAAATTGGTCAAATGCTGTAAACTTCAATATGAGATTCTGAAAAACTAAGCACACTGACATATCCTTTTTATTTCAAAAATGGATAGCCCATGCATAAAACAAACTGTATGCAAAGTATTGAAAATATTTCAATATGGGAAGTATTTAGTAGCATATGTCCTTAAATTGTGCCATGGAAGTCCATATTTACTTTACACATATTTTCAGAATCGAGCCGACAATATAACTGAACAACTGTTAAATATGGACGTGGTTTCTCTCCTTTGCTGTCATAATCGCATTTAAAACACAGGATAAATACAGTGCTTTGTTCATTCCTCACGACTGTAAAGTTTTAATAGATTTATTTATATAAGGTTATATAGACGGTTTTATTTGACCATTTTCTCAATGCAAAACCTGACCTTGTCAACAATGGGTTCGCTATTCAATGCCCCTGGAAAGAGAAAATGTACATAACCGCAACATAATAATGATATTGATAAACATCGTTTATGCAAAAAAATCAATTTCAAATATTCATATATGTATGCAGTCATCCAGTGAGGCATCGTTGATCTGCTCTTTGAATAGCCGAGTACACGCACCTTATACTATAAAGTGGGACCGCGCTACTGAGCCTTCGCTTGTCGTCAGTGGCTAGGTCGCATGAGTATGTGGACCTAGTCGCGAGAAAGTAAGAAAGTAGGCTAAGATCAGGAATCTATACAATCAAGTACCAACCCTGATCCAGGACAACGTATTGGAAAGTGACAAAGACACACGAAAATATCACACACAAGAGAGCCTAGAAGTTAGCCCTTTTTCAGTAGGTGACCACACGGCTGCACGGAACAGACAATACAGTATGGCAAAGACAAACATGAAACACAAATAACAAAAAAAGATCCACAAAAAAGCACCGCCTTGGAACGGTAAGTAAGAAAATTTCTGGAGGGCTTAAACCTGATTTTGTTGTATGACCAGCGTTTTTGTTATTCGTTTGTTTGGAATTTATTAATACTCCTCTTGCTAAATGCAAATTTCAATATTCTAGGAAGTATTTGTAGCTGATGATGCTAGTTTGAGCCATGCAATACCCGACGACAGGTTTCTCGCGTCGTGGCACTATTAATGCTATTGAATTAAGCCAGTTTACGAGATGTTTGTACTCTCGAGGGGCTGCGGGTTCATGCCTCACCGGCGTCACTGCGTTGTGTTCCTTGAGCAAGACACATTTATCCTAGCTTAGTATTGGTTCAACCCGGGACGGCTGTTTAACTGAAAGATTGTTGATGGGACGTAAAGAATCAAATCAAACAAACAAACAAAAGCTACCAGGCTGGGTTTATTGACTTTTCATTACACGCTGAAAAATGCTAGAGTTCACGCCCCCACATACCCCTTTTGCAACACGCATCTTACCAGTGATTAATTGGGGACGTATTTTGACCAATTTAGGTACGTTTTGACGTGCCCACAGAAGGCAGTTAGGTCAGTTCCGATGTGCTCTCAAGTATCAATCTACTTTAGGTCGTTGTTGTTAGGTTTCTATCGTAGTCAACTATGATTAATTTCAAAAATGGCCACATATGCCCTATAGACATACATGTACATATACGTAATACATATTTCTCCGTCGAGGTCTTATAAACGAGGAATGCCTATGGGGCGTATTGAAACTGCCCCATCTGCCTTCTGGTATTTAGTCACATTCAGTCGAAATAAGAAGCCGAGAATACCCGAATCAGCTCCATTAGGGAATCTGGATTCCAGCTCAGAGGAGAGTATCTCTAATAAGCCATTTTATTTTCAGAAGCAAGCTGGCATCCATAGAAGACAACTAACGTATATCGCCCTAGCTGACGTGATAGTGAATTAACTCTTTGTCTGTTAGTGACATCTGCGGATTATTTTTGCAAAGAGTTCACACTCAGATCAGGCCCGACGAAACGTCGAAACTGATCCGGATCTAAACTGTTTGACTCGTTGATGGTATTCTTAACAGTGTTTCAGTGTGTGTGTGTTGTTGTTGTTTTTTTGTTGTTGTTTTTTTTTTCAAAATAAAATTGATTTAAACAAAATAGCAGGCGATAAAAATCATGCAATATTACTCAGAAAATCCGAAACTGTCATGGATAGGGGCTGAAATAGGATTACAACATGAACAATACTAGATTGAAATGCTACACTGAATCATGCTCGGATCCAGAAAGTTTTGTTAGAGGGGGTCCACAGACGACAAGGCTTTTTTTCTTTGTGATGAACCAAATACAACTTTAAGCGGGACATCATCGGTACGCAAGCGAAACGTCATTTAAATGGCGTTTCGCTGGCGTGCCGATGATGGTCCAACAGGGAATTCTGGCTCGGTAGCTTTGTGGGGTTTATTTTTCAGGGGATCAGTATTGCTCTGAAACCCTATATTCCAGATCTGCGCATGCTGAATCACATTTTACACGCAGCTGGAACAGTAAACTCAAAAGATATAGCATCTGCCGCCCAGGGCCCGGAATTACAATGCATCCTTAAAGTTAAGGAAGACTTACGTTAAGTATTGATATTCCAACATGCTATATTAGATGCTTAATAAATTGCCTGGATCGATGCAGTACTTGTGGTCAAAGATATCATTGTGATCTACAGAAAAAATGAAACTAATTTGGTTTTAGTCAGTTTGAAACGTTATTTTTCGCATCCTGAAAAATCAATACTTAACTTAAGTCTTCCTTAACTTTAAGGAGGCATTGTAATTCTGGGCCCAGCTCTCCATAACAATGCGACATACTAAGGCATCTCAGTGAATCTGCAGGCTCATCTGAGCATTCACTGGTTAAATTTTGACACTTTCAAGCTTCACTATCTTTTGAATGGCTCAAAAGAATGTTTGAAACCATAGCATTTTACCTCAAAGAAAAGTGTTGTGCCCATGACAGAAATCACACGTCTAAAATGTCGATAATTTTGATGTTACAGTCTTTTTTTAAATAGAGATAAGTATCAGAACTCGGATATGCGAGCATATATGACATATACCCGACAAAAAAAGAAACGTACCACATAGAACTGTTAAAATCTCGGAAGATCACATGTGATAGGCCAGTTTCGTTTATGTTGGTGCAAAGGGATGTCAGGTACTGCTGTGTTACACATCTTTTGCAATGAGGTGTCAAAAAAAGAAATGAGGTGTAAAAGAAAATTGGTCATGAACCAAGTGGGGGTCATATTGTAAAATCACAGAAAATAAGCGTTTTTATACAGCTCTCTTGCAGGATTAGTTCAAGCAATGAGAGCCGTCTAAGTAGACAAAATTGTACTTAGACACTTATTCTTTGCAAATTCTATACAGTCAAACATAAGTTAAGCATCGCTTCAATAGTTTCCTTGAAAATCGAAGGAAGCTATTCAGTCATGAATATTTTCTTGTTTTATATATGCGAATAGATAACTTGGTGACAATTTATAGCTAATTTTGATTTGATTATTATTAAGGTAAACAACCAAGCATGGCAAATGCACACTTACCCCTAAAACTGTCCGTATTCTCTACCCCATTATGGTGTTTTCAAAACGCTTTGACATTTAAAAGGTTAGTGTCATATTGTTACAATATCAACGACATGTTCTGTCTAAAAATTTCAGGTTCATATCTCTTAAAGAATAAAAGATATGGATGTGTAAAGAATAGCATCTTATATAGTGATAATGCAAAAATTACAAACACGTGATTAACTATCTCTATGACCCTCTATAACCGACATGTAACCTAGAGTTCGACAGCATCAGTTTGGCAATATTTTGAAAAATAGGTCTAGATTATTTCTGCGTTTATTTGAATTCAAAGTAAGCACTTTGGGTTAAGCTGTGATACCTTTTAAGGGTATACCCCAAAATAGCGGTTGGTGTATATAGGACACCGTAGAAATTTAGCAAAATGACCAAATGGTATTCTGATATGTTCAGCAGACCAAGAAAAGACTCGGGTAATAAAATGATAGAAACTGGTTGTTTTTCTGAAGAAATTTGTACGCGAAAAACGTCTCTGAAATAATGTTTAGGTAATGCTTAACTTATGTCTGACTGTTTATCTTTAAATTCATCGTATGCGATTATTGAATGCAAAGTAGCCCATGTATTGTAACTACCTTTTGGATAACGATTCCACCATACTGGAGATAAACTTTACAAACCATGGTAAGATTTCATCATTGTTTTATTCAATTTAAACGGTCCTGACTGATGTAAATAGATTTTGGAGTAGCAAAAACATCAATAAACACATTGGTTGTCGCACATAACGACAATCTATCGTTTTCATAATTTACAAATTTAAAGCATACTCGGAATTTTATGTAGACGGTAGCATTGAATAAACGCTTCCAAAACTCGTTTACCGTTTGACTTGATGAGTTTTGCTCCTTCACGGGGAAGGTGAAGATACTCATCTACGTCACACTCGCTGTAAAGTTAGATTTGATCAGATATAAATATTTCATGACAATTTACATTTCGTATCAAAAGGAGAACTTAATGGGAAAATCGTAGTGGTGCGTTTCTTTTTTGTCGGGTATATATACGCTTAAAATTGGATAAGGATCAAAGATATAATCTTACATATTTCATTGATTGGATATATATATTGAAAGTTTTACTGCTGTCGGTACAAGTGTTTTATTATAGCTCTACAATAGTGAATATAAATTGAAAATTGATTAACATAATCCTAAACCATACGTAGTTTAAATGACATAGTTAATGAATTATGACCCTTATCATATTTTGACCAGTATATTTTACTTAAGTTTCGTTCAAGACAGCACTCATAAATCCACAGTCTCTGTTTTTATGAACTATGCTTCATCTCAACTATTCATTCGTATAAATAGAATCAATCAGCCAGAATAATCAAAGAATGCTGTTCCTGCATATGAGGTTAAATGTGTGCATATATTTTCATATTCAAAACTAAACAAAAAAGGATATATGGCAGTCTAAAGATAGTATATTATCATGCTGTTGAGGGGGACATAGTTATTTTCAAGATAAAAGTTGTCAAATTGGTTTGATAAAAAAATAACGTTAACTGTCTCTAGCCTAGTCGTCCAGGATATGATAAAATGTAGCCAATGTCTTATCTGCAAATTACATGTCACAGGTTTAGATAAAACACAATTTTTAGCGTACAATTGTAACTTATTTTCTTACCTATCAGTTTGAACATATGTTTTGGGTGCTCAAAAGAACCGTCTCATTGAGACGGTTCTTTTGAGTACCACAACATATGTTTTGGTTGAGCAATAAGAAAAACAATTTTTCGTTACGCACTTAAGGCCTCATGCAGGCCTCCTGCGCCGCCTGCATGTACTAGCCCTTTCCAAAAAAAAGCCAATAACGATGTTAACTCTCTTATGGCGTCAGAGTACTGATCCCTCTTCATTAACATCAAGCAAATATAATGTGTTCACATGTGTTATCTCTGTAATAGTGTAAATGCAAATGAAATAAGGTCGCATTATAGGCAATCAAAGCATTCTACTTACATGTGGCCCACTCTTCTTTGTATGCTCTTATTGTCGTTGTGCCTTATTGTTGCCATGTCAACAGCCCTCATACAAAATTGGTCATATAATCAGAAACGTCTGCTAAACATTTTCGTGGTAATATAAAAGCATGAAAAAATAGTTATTTTAGATGTTTTTCAAACGTTTCTTACATAAAAAAATTGCTGGAATGCCTTAAGGTCCGTTTTCTCATGACTGCGTTGTTGGCCAATACATGGCTGTTAAACCTTTCAAGTACACTCCCGCTTTTCATCAGGCCCAGAAATCGAGATCGGGTGGGAGGAGGAGGCGTGGTAGATTAGCGGTTCGTTATTTGGCACAACTTGCCATACCAAGGGTTGCGATTCATTTTCTTAAATAATAGTAAGTGAGTATGATCAGAAAATACCACAATTACAAACCGCAGACAACCCCATGACACCGCGAGGAAGAGCCACTCAACAATCACGAGACACCAGGTAGACAAATTAAACAAAGCAACCAGCTCTCTCTTCCCCATCAAGATGATTGCAAATTGGTTGTTTTTATGCTTTTGTTTTCTCATTTAAAAAAAATTCAGTCATATCGGGAAGATGTCTTACTGGGTTGAACCAGTGCTAAGCAGCGGACAAAGTGTCTTGCTCAAAGACACAACACGGTGAAGTTTTCCGCCGGCGGTGAGTTTCAAACTAGCAGCCCTTCGTACCCAGTACTGAATAGCCACTGCGTTGCGCCCTTGACATGATTGAGGTTATACTTTTTTCTATAAAAAAAATAAAGAAATAAAATTTACATTCAGTATTTTTATGTTCCTATTATTGCGGTAGACTATATATGGAATATGCTACAACAACAATTCGATAGCTTTATCTGGCTTGAATGGATTGTGTACATAAAGGCTCTTTTCTCGAACGCTTTAATACACAATACATTATAGCATGTCTGGGCAGCTTTATTTTAAACCAGTCATAACAAAAACAAACGATATATTGTGTGATATAGTTGTGTTTAAGAAAAAATGCTTAGTATTAATTGTGAACCGTTTGGCAGCATGCTATTCAAATTAGATACCAAGCTAGCCTGATTAGGTTATTCAAAGCAAAGACATTTTTGAAAATATTGCCATTTTTAATGTAGGTGGTGTGTTAGGGGTTAATAAAAGTGTTACATGTATTCCATAGTTGGTACCATTCTACATAAAGTGAGGTCGGTTTTTAGGAATTGCGCGAGTTTAATTGGATATATAGTATTTTGGTGCGTGTATACTTGTCGCATATTAAACATGCTAGCGCATCGACAATGGCCTAACAGTTGGAATGAACCATATTCAATCCAGCCATAGGCCCAGATTAACAACAGTTTTGAGCGAAAATTGTTATAAATTTGAAATTCTTTATTTTCTAATTCATCAAGTTTTATATGTGTTTTGGTTGCTTAAAAGAACAATCTCGTTGGGACGGTTCTTTTGACAACGCACATCAGATGTTTTGATTGAGAATTTTGAAAATAATTGACAAATACGCACGGTTATCTGGATCCGTCTTTTTGTTTGCGAGGTGGCGATATTGCGCGAATGCAAAGGCTCGTCTGAGCGTAACCTGGTTGCTTAAAGTCGCTTGTGCCAAGTGTGACGGCTGAAAAGATATATAATGGGCCTCGACACGGGAAAACCTGTCTTCGGTGTTCGCGAACAACAAAGGCACAGACCAGCCTACGCATCCGCGCAGTCTGATCAGTGTCTTTTTTTTGCTTGTTGGACATTCTTATATATCAACTTGTTACAAATGAATTTAATTTTCAAGCTAGTCTATGTAGCTGAGCAGGCTTTTTGGGTATGACCTGGTCTCAAACCCCGAAGACAGGTTCTCGCACGATGTGGCCCGTGTATATTTGAGCCGACATGAGATTTATTTGCGACCAGCAAAGGCTCAGACCAGCCTGCGCATACGCGCAGTCTGATTAGAGCCTTTGCTAAGGGCTTGAACATTCTATGACTGTTAAGCTACTGATCGAACATCATTTGGAGTTTCTAAGCTGAAAAAGAGGCCGAACAGGCTCGTCTGAATCTACACTAATCAAAATGCCACATTGTTGGAAATCACATGTAGTGGCTCATATATATTTAACGGCCACGTCGAGGCTCGTAGTTTCCGACCGAGTAAGACTCAAACCAACCTGCTCAACTACACAGACTAACTAGAATATTGAAATCCCACATGAAGCAAGTTTGGATGCAAATAACAGATATTTTCAGATCAGGGTCGCCACTGTTTGCTTACATTTTTATCTATTAAAATTCCAACAAAAATGAAAAATACCACTCAATAACCCTAGAATTAGAGATGGATTCGTCCAATGATAAGATTTGGAAAGTCCATTCGGTTGAATGAGTTCACATAATTGGTCCGCGACATGTGATTTCCAACAGTGTGGTATGTGCGACCAGCAAAGCCTCAGATCAGCCTGCGCATACGTTTGAATGTTATATGACTGTTAATGTACTGACCGAACATTATTTGGGGTGTCTAAGCTTAAAAGGAGGCTGCACAGACTCGTGTCAAAATGCCACATTGTTGGAAATCACATGTCGCAGCTCAATTATATTGACAGAGACATGAGGAAACTGAAATGCTCCATCGATAAATGCGTCTTCGCTATTATATTATTAAATTGTACAATGATGATTTACATAGTAACAATATCACAAGAAAATCAGATGACAACGTATTCACAAATAAAAATTAAAACATTCGATTATATTGGAATGAAAAGGAATGCAACACGGACAGCCGGCACTTTTTCTGAAACTATTGCTTCGAATGAAAAACTAGATATTGTGGATGGGTATGAAAGTTTGAAAGAGGATTGGCAACCATTTGACAGCACGACCAATAGCCATTATGTCTATTCTGCATATCTTCATAACATACGCTCTCATCTGACGATAAAGGTTATCGGTGTAATGTGTAAACACAATCTGAAGTCATCGATTAATTGCAAGCTTCGATATCGCGATAGTGACGGGAATGTATCTATGGTATCGATAAAAGGATCGGCGAGGACACTGACTGAAGGATCTCATCACAAGTAAGTTTATTCTAACTCCGACCTGACCTCCAGATAAGAGTGCGTATTGGAAAACTATTTTCTTATTTTCTCACACAAAACATATGTTGTGGGTACTCAAAAGAACCGTCTCAAAGAGACGGTTCTTTTAAGCACCCAAATCAGATGTTTAAATTGATGTTTGATAAACATATTACCAATTGCGTAAATCTTAACAAATTATCGGTATCAAAACAATAAGCATTTATGTTAAAATTAACTGTCTATAATTACTGGAGGGACGCAAATAATTACCAACAAGAGAAAAACACACCTGTTCTGTAAGATAATTCATTTTTCCGTGCAGTTTTCAGCTATAGTGAACAGCTTTATTGTGAAAACATAACTTAATTTTACTTTTACAAATGATTTAAATAGAAAATAAAAATTTTCAAAAAATGTTCATAGTTGCAGACTTAGTCTCTTTAATACCTGTACTCTACAAGTTGCATTAAAAGATGTGCTGGTATGAAGGAGCAGATGTTATTCAAATAAGAAGACTAAAGGCAGGGCATTATTTACCTCTTTAGAAAAAAATCTATACTGAAATTTCAACATAATAACGCCAATAGTTTTAAATAAACGGAACAAAGGGCAAAGTAGTACATGTATTTGACAGTGACATAATGTATATGTACTATATATCCCAAAATCGATATCACTAATACAGTGTTCAAATACTCTGTCTCTGTCGGATCAATGTTCCAACATTTTTAAGTAAATTAAATATGTCCAAAATATATATATGGCTCAGAAGTCAGTATCAAAACAGATAGACAAGCGAAAGTAAGCAACGTACATAGTTTTCTAGTTTATACTTGGTAGCAAATATGAAAGAGGCAGAATCTCGGATTATCTATTCTTCCTTTACAATAGTTGCGTGCCGAGAAAAACCTTTACCTCCTGGCCAAGTGGTTAACGTGCCAGACTATTAACCCTGAGGATGATGGTCGATTTCCGGGTGGGAACCTATTTTTCAGTCCCTTTTTAGCTTTTTAATGCTGAATTACTTCAAACTAGTAAAATCAAATAATTAAAGCGACACAAATTGTCATTCCTGAAGGTTCTATATTGAATTATGCACGGAATCTATGGAGATGGGGTTAAATTTGGCCCCCTGGAAGAAAATTAGCGTGGTGACCCCCGTTTTTTTTCTCTTAAAGGTATTATGATAGTCCTTGAAATAAAAATAAAAATTAAGATTTTCAAAGTCAGATTTTTTAATATATATTTTGTAGTAAAAATCAAATCCTTTTTAGAGAAATTACTAAAATAAATCATGTGCAGTAGTATCTTGTAGCGGCTTGGGATATGAAATAAATTTGTACATCTTTAGAAGGCTTAGGGTCTTGAGTAATAATTGAAACTTAAAAAAAGAAGCTGACTGGAGATTGCAGCTACTTAAGATTAATATTAAGGACTTCGGTTATTCTTTCATTTGTTCAGAATATTGGTCAAATGCTGAAAACTTCCATATGAGTTTATGAAAAACTGAGCACAGTGGCATATCCTTTTTATTTCATAAATTGACAGTCCATGCGTAAAACAAACCGTATGCAAAGTGGTGTACACATTTCAACGTGGGGAGTATTTAGTAGCATATGTCCTTAAGGTCAGCTGATCTAAAGTAAATATTCACTCCTTTTTCAAATGCATTTATTATAGAGCTTTACCATATGATAGAAACAGTTCGTCATAAAATGAGCCGCGACATGTGATTTCCAACAATGTGGTATTTTGACAAGTTTAGACTCAGACAAGCCTGTGCAGCCTCCTTTGAAGCTAAGAAACTCCAAATGATGTTCGGTCAGTAGCTTAACACTCCTAGAATACTCAAGCGATTAGCAAAGGCTCTGATCAGACTGCGCGTATGCGCAGGCTGGTCTGAGCCTTTGCTGATCGCACATACCACATTGTTGGAAATCTCATGCCATGGCTCAAATGTTTGCGAAAGCTCTCAATTAGCCTGTAATCGATTATTTGGCTTTCCTGGTGAATGGTAAAACTAACAATGTTTCAGAGTAATATTTAAGCAAGGTATATTTTGAAACTAGGGCGATGTTAATCAATTTATTTTAAAATTTAACGCTTAAAGCACTATTTATTACTTTAGCAGACAACATATTTTGAAACAACTTTCTTCATTTTGGGTACAATAAGGCAGACTGAACAAAATCTAACGAAACTTATTGAAAAATCAAAATACTTTTCTTGTGATAGTAGAAATATTTTATTTTTGCATTGACATATCCATTATCCATTATTGAAATAAAGCAATATATATAGAACAACTGATAAAACATAACAGGTAAGAATTTCTAGCGATAAGGCGGGACATTTCCCTAAATAAGACGTTCGTTTTATTTTGTTGAAATAACGACTTGAGACACTAGACACACTCAGCAAATACATATAGACGAGCCGTTTATGTACCCTTGCCCGCTAGTTCGTATATTTAAAACGGGTTTTCCTAAATGCATGTAATATATCTACTTCGTTTTGAATGGGAATTTATTTTGATCATCAACTGTGCTCGCTATTCAGTAATATGTGTGGGAAATAGACCGTTAAACTAAGGTAAACAATCGTCCTACATTTATCACGATAGAGTATATTATGTATATTTATACAGTTGATGTTCAATAAAAACGACCATCTTGCAAAGTGGTCTATTTTTGTCAGATGACTGATGTCTTCTTTCGCTTATACAACCCCTTTCCCCCCTAGACCCAAGACGCTCTTGACACATGTTGCATATTTATATAATGACGTTCAATTGTCCAAAGGGCATCTTGGGTCTAGGGGGGAAGCATCTATAAACGAACTGAAAGACACTAGTTTCACCTTTTCCATGACAAACATCGCAATTTAAAGTATATTTCGTACGCATGCGCAGAAGGAATACTACAAAGTTTTGGAATCGAAGGGCATTTATTTCCTTAATAATCTAGTACTTTTACTTTTTGAAAACCTATAATGGATTTACTAAAATTCTGGTCTAAACGCCACCCATTATAAAGACGTAAAATGAGGGATGGGAGTAGAAAGCGCAAGTTGCCAAGGCTTTGTAAATGATGAATCGCTTGGAAACGTATTTTGATGCTTACTATACATATTATACAACCCAAACAGACGAATTTTAAAACCATTAGGGCTATTTGAAAATTTAGCTCTTGTAATCATGTCAACTATAGTAAATATACGCTTTATCGCTAGAGCTTCTTAGCTGCCATAAATCAGTAACTGATTGAAATAAAGGCTTGCATTTTCATCTGTTTAATGCTGATTACTAGAAGATTTTGTTTTGTTTGATTTGATTCTTTACGTCCCATCAACAATCTTTCAGTTAAACAGGGACGGGTCTTCCTGGGTTGAACCAGTACTAAACTAGGATATATGTGTCTTGCTCAAGGACCACAACGCAGTAACGCCGGTGAGGCTTGAACCCGCGGCCCCTCGGTCTCGAGTAAAGCACTCAACCACTGCGTTCCCTTTACTAGAAGATATTAAGATAAAAGTAATAAATACTGCTTTAATTACCTTTAATAGCATATGAAAACATGAGCTGTGAAAAAGAAATCCGTGAATAATGATATATTTAGTTTGGTTTAAAAAAGTTCAAAATCATGAACAAGCACTTTAAAAAGTGTCAAACCATTACTTCTCCCATTCCGCAATCTCTCTTGTTAATAGTACAGCAAAACAGTAGAAGGCGTGTAAACAAGAAGCATCTTGGTATATTTAAAATAAAAACCTGTTCAGTGTGAGCTATGAAATGTGATCAACATTTAAGAGTTTGTATAGCTGCTTGGTTTTATGAAGAAAAAAAATAAAGCAGTATTGAAATAGCTAAGGTTTTTGCATCCTCATGTACCAGGTTGTAAAGCATTCCATTCTGCATCTTTGTTATTCGCAAACACCGGGCCGCGTAGCGCAGTCGGTAACGTGTCTGGCTACAGATGCGTGTCTGACTGCAGATCCAGGGGTCGCGAGTTCGATCCCGGCCCGGTACCATACTTTCGTGGAGATTGATCATGAAATAATTTCTACGGCCATTCTCCTCCCTTCCGCTGATTTATTCAAGAAGGGTTGTTGTCAGTTACAAGCGAAAGTATGTGCACACATTACTGGTTAACCGCTTGCTCAAGCCTGCCCAGGAAAAAATGTGATTAAGTGAACTGACCGTCCCGCAATGACCATAGCTGTTGACATGGGACGTAAAGCAACAAAAACAAACAAAGCAAACCCCGAAGACAGGTTATCTTGCATCAAAGCCAAAATAAGCTATGTTACGTTTTGCCAGTACTTTACCAGTTTTATCGGGGGGGGTTTTCTAGATAGTGCATTGAAAGATTAACATGGCCAGATTAGAGTTGTTACTGTATGCATGAAGAAACCATGATAACATTGTGGAACCTTATTAGCAGCTGTTCATTGAATCTACTGCAAATGCTTTGATCTGAGTGATTTGTATTCGGACTGATCTTAGTCTTCGCGGGGCAGACACGCCATTTCATTGCCTTCCAAAATTTCCTCTAATGCACAAATCTCCAATTGTTCTTTAAGTATTTTTATGCATACATTCATACTTATACAAAGTCGCAAAACGTAGTGTTTTTAATTGACACCCCCCCCATTTTTCATTTTCATACTGGCTGCCGTTTTGGTCAAATAACTGCAACTTTTCAGTAAAGGGTGCTTAAATATTTAGAATAGAAAAGTCTTTCGATGCCAAATGTTTATAGTCGAATTCCAGAGCATTTGTACGAAATATGCACAAACACGTGACACTTTTCGTTGGAAAGTTGAATTTCGTGGCATTCAGTTTGATTTTAAATGTATTCTCCCTTTAAACGCAAGGAGTCTTATTGATAACGAAATGTCGCTACATGTATACACATGAATGAAAACGGCGTCTTGGGTCTCGGAGGGAACAGGGTCGTACAAGCGAATTAAGACATCCAACAGCTGAAACCACTTTGCAAATCGCTCAGTTTTTATTCTATATAAAAACATCAACTGTGCAAATATATATACAAATGTAGCGAAGTGGCTATTTACAGTCAACTGTAAATAGTCAAAAACATTAAAATTGCTCTTGGCAGTTGACTGTAAATAGCCACTTTAACATTTTTGGCTATTGACAGTTGACTGTTAATAGCCACTATAACGTTTTTTGGCTATTGGCAGTCAACTGTAAATAGCCATTTTAACATTTTTGGGCTATTGACAAGCAACTGTAAATAGATAATATATAAAGAATGAATGCCAAAAATTAAAGCCTGCAGAGCAACCATTGCTGTGTTGGAATTCCATTTATTTAATTCTTAACGTAAAACAGTATGCAATCACTATTCCGTCTCAAACATATCACGTTTGGTCTTCAGGGAAAAATGTTTGACATTTCATATTAATTGTCTGCTTTTATTTCAGATTTAAAACCTCGATGTTCTTCTGTAAACTGCCAGATGAAAGAATCCCATTCGCCGTTTCGCTGACAATTCACGATAATGACACGCCACAAAATATACTTCCGGTAAGAAGCCACGTGATCAAACCGGAATACAGGAAACGTTTTGCTATCTGTGTGTCGCCACTGTTCGGGAACTATGACTCTTCCAATGAGTTGATTCAGTGGATCGAACTCAACAGGATTCTCGGAGCAGAATATTTTGTGTTCTATAATCATTCTATTGGTAAAAACGTAAACACTGTACTGAGATTTTATGAGAAAAAAGGCTTAGCGCAAATAGTGCAATGGGGTCTGTCAAAGTTCCGGTTAGGACCAACACCTGAGTTGGTTTATATTGGGCAGCATTTTGCAATGAACGATTGTTTAATGAAAGTTAAAAACATTTCTGAATTTGTTGTGAACACTGATGTAGATGAGGTAATTGTTCCTCACGAAAAAAATGTCAAAAACTGGAACGATATTATTCAGAAATTACCGAAGAAGTCAGGTTATTATTTTAGGAGTTGTTTTTTCAGGATGAACTTTAACAATACAAATAGACAGTTCTCCAGAAAGGAAAAAGCTGAGGAGTTAAACATTGTAGCACTTTTAAAACTCACTCGTGAGTCAAGCATATTTCCACCAGGTAACAGAGCTAAATATTTTGTCAAAACGGATGCAGCAGAGGCACTCCTTGTTCATTCTGTTTTTGAATTTGTGCCTGGGAATAGAGCAGATCAAATTTCACCGGAATTCGCATTCATTCATCATTACAGAATAGTATATGCCAAGATTGATGGTAAAGGAGTACCAGATCCAATTAATAATGTTGCCAAAACTATGGATGATACGGTTTTAGAAAATTATGGAGATATACTTATTGATAATGTAATTAAAATACATGAGGAACTTTATACGACTAACTAACTGACGGACTAGGACGTCATTATTTGGGCCAGTTGGCGACTTTGTGGTGCTTAACATATTTTCGCAAAGTATACAATTGAATCTCCATAGCTTGAAGTCATCAGGACTACAGATTTTATTTCGAATCATCAGTAGTTCTTATTATATAAATGAAGACATAAACATACATAACCCCCTAAAATGATTATTATCAGGGTTTTCTTTTCTATTAAATATAAGTTTTTGGCGCGTAAAAGAAACGTCTCAAGGAGGCGTTTTACGCGCCAGAAACATGTTATTATAGTAAGTTATTTTAATAGATCCTAATTGGGTCATATTCTCTGAATCATGTGTGTCCAAATGTATCTCGAATAAGCGAGAACTTCAAAAACTCAAAGTTCGAGTTTTCGAGTTTTACTGTAGTACAAACTTGAATGCACAATTATTCAGTAAGTTAAAAGGTTTTGTAAGTAAGAAAAATGGCAAAGATCAGGAATCGATACAATCAAACACTACGCATGACCCCGGATACCAATGGGAAAGTGACAACCTCACAATTAGACATCACAAACGAGAGCCAAGATATCAGCCCTTTCTTAGCAGGTGACCACATGGCGTCAATAAACAGACGCGCAGGAAAGCGTAACAAAACAAGACAGAAATAACATAAATGATCCACAAAAGAAGCACCGCCTTGGAACGGTATAACAAAAACAAGACAGAAATAACATAAATGATCTACAAAAGAAGCACTGCCTTGGAACGGTCAGTAAAAATACTTTACTGGAGCGCTTAAACTGGTTTCACATTGCGCCATACCACCCTTAGTTCAGATGTGGATCAAGACACATAGATGTTTGGTTTGCATGAAAGACCTCTAACTTTTCAATGCATCATCTCCTAGAACATATAAATCAAGATATAAAAGGGAGATAAAGCAAAGATAAGGACTCGACAGTAAATACAACTGAATAACAGTGCAAAAGAAATCCAACAGGTAAACCAAATGCATCAATGATTTAAGATTGTTTTTATTGTGGTACAAGTTTGAATGCACAGTTATCCAGTAAGATAAAAGGTTTTGTAAGCCTTCAAATGCATCAATGCTTTACGTTACTCGAAAAAGGTAAGTGTGTTTGACCAGGAAGGAACACATTTGCATGGATATTCCATTTCTTCTCTAATGAGCCACCTACTGTTGTTTTCAATCAAACCGCTTCTTTATGATTATAAATGTCAGTGAATCTTCGAATTTCAGCAAGAATTGTGTTTAATATGTCTTAATGCTGCGTGTTGGCTACCAACCAGCATCCATTCAATAACCGAAACGTAGTGCGTATGAGTTTGGCTACCTACTTAATCACTTACTAATTGAGCCGCGACATGAGATTTCCAACAATGTGGTATGTGCGACCAGCAAAGCCTCAGATCAGCCTGCGCATACGCGCAGTCTGATCAGAGCCTTTGTTAGTCGCTGGAATATTCCTAGACTGTTAATTTTAAGCTACTGACCGAACAGCATTTGGAGTTTCTAAGCTTAACAGGAGGCTGCACATGCTCGTCTGAATCTACACTTCTCAAAATACCACATTGTAGGAAATCACATGTCGCGGCTCAATTTACCTTTTACCCCTACATTAACCTGTTCCTGTTTTTCATCTCTCTCTAAGGACAAATACAGCATCGCAGTGCTTTAAAGCAATAAAAATAATTGGGCCATGACACGTGCTTTCCAACAATGTTGTATTTTGACAAGTGTAGACTCAGACAAGCCTGTGCAGCCTCCTTTTAAGCTAGAAACTATAAATGATGTTCTGTCAGTAGCTTTACACTCATTGAATATTCAAGCGACAAGCAAAGGCTCTGATCAGACTGCGCGTATGCGCAGGCTGATCTGAGGCTTTGCTGGTCGCACATACCACATTGTTGGAAATCCCATGCCACGGCTCAATTATTATATTTTCAGTTTTTTTTTAGTTTTCATAAACAGTTGGAATTCCATACGCTATTCATTTGGACATGAGAATAGTTTTATTACCTATACGTCTGATCTCTATGGATTACATTTGAGAAGAATACAAAATGTAACTAATATTTCAGGATTCTTTACGTGTGATGACAGATCAATTTCTTTAATAAACGACTAGATATTGCTACTCTTCCATAAGTATGTGAGTGGGTGAATCAACGACTCTACAATCAAACCTTAGTACAATTTGATAAATCTTTTTTGTTTGTATTAAGGGGATATATCTTTCAAAAGCTCTGACTTGCATGAAACTTTTCCTGTATAAACAAGAATTGCTTTTTTGTCAAGGAGACGGATACCTTTGGCCATATTGTTGTATAAACAAGTTAAACATCTCACATAGACCACTTTACGCCCCAACATACAGCTTTTGAGCAATCCGCAGCATGCTTATCAGTCTATTTAGAGTTACTTCCTAGTTTGATACCGTTTACAATGTTGAGACACGCTGGATGAACGTCTATAGCAAACAGTGAGGATCTAGATAAGACTCCAGGAGCAGTCTAATTTGTGTCCTCATTGTTTGGCCTTATGCTGAAATTAGTATGTGATGTAAGCATTCATAGTTGCAGAAGACGACCTTGGCAAACGGCACGTGTAATTGCATGTTATATTTTTTAAAATAGCTTGTACGAGTAATTGATATAAACACACAAGGAGGGTCCCCGAGTGAGTTTATATCACATATTATTACAAGCCGTTTTTTGTATCATGGCCCACCCTTAACAAGTATTTACAACTCCCACTCATTTGATTATTCCACCCTATCAGTGACAGATCTATTTTAGAACACTTTCTGCCAAAGAGTTAGCCCTTTAACAAAGCCCTGGAAAAATTTCCACCTGAAAATTTTATCTGTTTATGTCGTCTGCTGCATATATGACTGGTGTAAGTATATGCAAACTGTGTGGACCCAATCAGACTGCTCCTAAATTGGATCCACACTGTTTGCGTTCTACACATTTATGTCAACAATGTCAAAAAGCTTGAGTCGATGCATTTGGGCTGGCGCTATATGGGTTAACATTGTTTAGGATAAAACAGATGTCTGGGTCACAAATGATACCTGACACCTTGCTCTTACTAACTCTTTCTTCAGTTATAGCATGGCCTCAATCTAGAGACATTACAAGTTAATGCAAATGTTAGCTCTGCCTACTTCACTCAGCAAATCTGGGAAATCTCTAAGCTGTAGTTACCCAAATATTGCATCACAACATAAAAGTGAAAAATCTATATTATGATAGAATTATGTAGGAATTATCTCCTAAGTGTCACTTATCAGCCCCAAAAAGAAAACTGACATACATGTATGAAGAAATTGTAAGGAGTTTTGTGAAAAAGGGTCCTGCCTTTTCTTGAATTTCTCTTGAGTTATCAGTAGAACGAGCTAAACGATTAAGGAAATTGTTGTAAAGCCGAATTTTAGTGACCAATTTAAAAGATTGGAACAAATAGGATACAATATGGATGTCATGCAACAGTCTGCATGCCTAGTTGTAAACCCAATCACAGTTTATAGCAAAAGGTTTCGTCTTTATTTGCAGGACGGCGGGTCAGGCCTCAGACTCAATATGACCCTGGCGTAAAGCTTTAATACATTGGTTGCTACCTGATGCTTGTCGTTAGCTAGGCCCACCGTATCTCAACTCAAGATCTGTGAGTCATGAGCCCTTTTCTTTTATTCATTATAGGACGTTAATTTAATTTTGATTGTTTCTCTATGAAATGTACCTTGCATTAGTTAGGAAGTCTCTATGCAAGCTAAACAATTTTGTGTTTTAACAACAACATAATATAGGGCGAAGATTTGGCGCCAGTAAACAGCATTTAAGCCTCCCGGTAGCTTAGGCTGCTGTCCATTCTAAGGCGGTGGTTCTGTTGTCGATGATCTATTGTTTAATGTACTTCCCATTGTTTGTGGGGGCTCTTAGTTTGTTCTTGTTTTGGTATGCATTACTTTTGTGTCCTTTCTAGGTTTGCAATCATATTGAAGAGGACAAGTGAGCTTGATGGTTTTGCTTTTGATGTTTTACCGATGTCTTGTTACTGTAAATGTTCTGTGGCTCTTCTTCACCGTGCCATGAGTTGATTTGTGCGTGATTGTGGTATTTCCTTATCAAACTCACTTACTTTTTTAAGAAAAACAATTAATAGTCGAAATCCAATGTGCCATATTATTGTGTCACCTGCAAAACATGGTCGACACATAGAAATCATGACTCCGTCAGCGTCATAGTATGCATCGTCGTCTTGGTCCACATCGTCACACTCAATAACTTTAAAACGGATACATCAATGTCATCCAACGTTTACAGAAGGGTTAAGCATTATAAATGAAAAAAGTCAATAAGCAATGCTTATTAGATACCCCCCGCACAGTAAGGGTCAGTGAAAAAACTTAGTTTTGGCAAGTGATAGTTCAAACCAGCAGACCCTAGTTTTGAAAAAAAAATCAGTAGAATCTGTGAAAACAATATTTCAGTAGAGTCTGTGCAAATGATCTTAAAGCTTGATATCTGGAACATTTGTTTAGATCAAATACACAAAATTATTCACACCTGAAAGCTCTATATCAAAGTTTATATCAGAAAAATAGTCTAAGTTCTCATAGATGTCATTTTATCAAAAATTCAAAAATTATTTTTCCAAACCAAACTCCTTCATGCATATGGTGAATGTGTCTATATTGTATAGGCAACATATCAAATTGCTCCATCAAAAGCTGTGGTAGGAGTTGATCGGCCCATAAAGGCACTATCCATGCATATACAAAAGCCATATAAGTGAAAATTGTCTAAGTTCTCATAGGTGTCATTTTGTCAAAAATTATTTTTTCTGATCCAAACTCCTTCATGCATATGTTCAATGTGTCTATATTGAATAGGTAGAGTATCAAATTGCTCCTTTAAAAGCTGTGGTATGAGTTGATTGGCCCATGAAGGCACCATCTATGCACATACAAAAGCATTATGATGGAAAAATTGTCTTAGTTCTCACAGCTGTCATTATGTCAAAAAAACAAATTTCTATACCAAACTCCTCCATGCATATGTTCAATGTGTCTACATTGTATATGCAAAGTATCAAATTGTTCCATGAAAAGCTGTGGTAGAAGTTGATCGGCCCATTAAGGCACCATCAATGCATATACAAAAGCCCTAATAGGGGAAATTGTCTAAGTTCTCACAGATGTCATTTTGTCAAAAATTATTTTTCCTGAACCTAACTCCTTCAATGTGTCTACATTGTAGTGGCAAAGTATCAAATTGTTCCATCAAAAGCTGTGGTAGGAGATGATCGGCCTGTGTATGGCCTATAATAGTATAAGCATAAAACCCTATACAAAAAGCCATTTAGAACTACAAAGGTGAATAACTTTAATAGAATTGGCCCCTAGCCCTTACTTTTTTGTTTAAAGTATTTGTCTTGCATATATGAACATGTTTGCAAGGTTTGATGAAAATCCAGCAATGACTCTTCAAGATATTAAGGAAACAAAACGTTACGGACGGACGGACTGACGGATGCATGGACGCACGCACGCACGGACGCACGCACGCACGGAGACACGCACGGACAACGTGAAAACAGTATACCCACCACAAACAAAGTTTGCGGGGGGTATAAAACAGGTCAATTTTGAACTTGGCGTTCATCTGCAAAATTTTGACTGAGTTAGGGACCTTTTTTTACTTAGTTTTTGGCTTTTTTTTGTTTCTGATCAATAACTTTTGATGGGATGCATCATTTTCATACAAAGTTTACAGAAAGGTTAAGCATCATTAAAACGGGTCAATTTTGAATTTGGAGATCATCTGCAAAATTTTGACACAGTTACCGCCCTTTTTTGACCAGGTTTTGGTTAATGCAAAAGCAATATTTGGCTTTTTGCGTAACGAACATCACATTTCCACATAGCTGTTGTGGCGTTCAGACCCTTTGCACCTGGTAAGAAAGCTGTTTTCATTGTCAGGAAAATGCTAGCTGAGCTCATTTCAAAGAGTTTTTTTATCGCTAGAAGATAATCAGGAGGTTCGCCTGATTTATGGATCTTTCCAATAAGTTAGTAAAGGGAGAGACAAGATTATGACACTTTAACTAGGTTAGATTTGTATTTTAATGGCTAAAATGGCATAGAATTCCTAGTATAAACATAAAATCGGTAAAGGCTTAAGCAGACATTAATACGGTAAAGGGTTTTAAGAATTCTCTAGATCTATCTATTTCTGTAAACACTGTCTGTAGCATGTAATTTACTGGACTTACTCCAGTATTCTATGCTAAATGTAGAAGTTAATAGAATGGGAACAATGCTTTGCTTAAATTCGGTCACTAATAGCAGTGCAAGTTAAAAGTTGGCAAAATCTGAGAGAACTAGACTTAAAAAACATTAGTTTGATAAGCCCTTTAAGGTTAACTAGATAACTCATAACTAAATTTTGTATACCTCTCTCATCATGATTATAGCTCTTTCTTTCTCTTTTACCGAATCCTGGTAAAAGTGTCTAGGAATGCGCATGAGTATTTGCTGTCAAGGCACGAGCAAACATATAGCTATAAAATGCAAACTGTCAAGAACTCTGCTTGTTCAGCTAGTCAATGCTGACCACTTAGCTGGCTCGAAAAAACTAGATAGACTAGGAGAATTCATGATGGCAACAAATGACTTTAACATTTATGTTGTTGACAGAAAAACATGGTTTTTAGCTTGGAATATACATATATAAAAAGGTATTTAGCATCTTACAATCAACAAATCAACTTAAATTCACTGTTCCTTTGGAATCTATCTTCAATGTCTGCGTATTTTCTTCAAATAGGCCAGGCCCAAGAGCAGGTCAAAGATAACCAGAAAGACAGACGATTAAGTCTACACATTTCGCTCATTTAGGCCAAAGGTAGCAATAAAAAGTTAACGAAGGGTTACTAGGGTAGTGGCCAATTTATTACACTACCCCCACCTCCATAAAATTTGGTACCCAGGTAAAACCATTTTAAAATGTGTCATTCTGAAATCTTTACCTTGCCATTGAAATTCAACCCTTGACATTTGCATAGACAAATTCACCGACTGTCTGTCAATAAAATAAATGTTGATAATTCATGTACTTACATCCTTAATTCAATACATACCTGATTGCAAATCACAGAAGATAGGTCATTCTTAATGACCTCTACATTAAACAATTTATCCTTTTTAAAAACATCAGCCTCTTTGGTTGACTAGATCAGAACACATTTTTATAGAGAGATCATCTCTGAGGTTGATATCAAGCTTCACAGGTTATCTCTCTATATAAGGTGCTAGTGTGCGAGGATATATAGAGGATCTTATATGAGTGCTCATGTTTTATTGAATTTATTAAACGAGTTGGGGAAAAGAGATAAAATGCGAGGCTTGCCGAGCATTTTATCTCTTTTTTGCAACGAGTTTAATAAATTCAATAATACAAGAGCACGAATGTTAGATTCTATTTATCATATGACAAATACTTTGAAATCTCATTTCTGACGTAAAAAAGTTATGATTTTGTCATCATGTACGCAACGTTGTTATGGACGTAATAACGTTTCCCGTAAATCGATAAACCACTAGTGGTTTACAGATTTTATCGCATGGCGTTATTTCACTCCCAGACGCGACGTCATATGATAAATGCTGTTAAAGTATGCTTTTTGTTAATATTTTTTAATGTTACTTCATGAACTGAATTACAAGTATGCTTTATATGTTTTCAGATATTCAGTTTGCTCATCATATCGCACTATGGCAATGCAATTTAATGTACAAACTGAATAGTAATTACACATTAGCTTATGTTGATAAAGGTTACAAAAACAAACTATGAAATTAGTTGACAATTTAAGTCATAACTATTGTAATAATCTCTATTTTGTTTCCCGTATATACCTACATTGCATACTTGTAATTTGCTACAAATTGTTTAAGTTAATAAAACTAATAAATCTCACTTCAATGTGTGTGTTGTTCACTTTCATTCTGAAAATCAGCACATATTCTGTCCTTACAAACACCCTCGGCCCTTAGATGGGGTCAGGTCAAAATGTTTAAAGTTTTATTTTTCTAAATGTGGTCATGCTGCATGTCAAATTAAAGAAAGAGAAGTATAGACCAACATGGAAGAACAATCTTTGACCTTACACATACCCCTGTCCTCTGGGTTTGATTGAAAGGTCAGATATTGAAATTGTACTAATAGATATATATTTATTGAACTAGCACTAAAATAGTTGACAGGTTTTTATTTAGGATTTGATGATACATAATTTTAACTTAGGGGTTGGAGAAATTGGATTTTTGTTTTGTTATTTGTACGTTTCTCTAAAATGATTTTAGTGCTTAGTTCGTCGGACATAAATTTCAAGATTTTGGGTACTGCCTGGCAACACATCTGAATCTCGGAATTCTTGTGGGGGTTTTATCAAATTGGTGACACTTCAAAATCTATGAAAGTTTGAGTTATTGATATATACTGTACAGTAGAGGTTTCATTTACTTCATTTGATTAGTTTCTTTCTCAATTCAGCACAGGAGGAGCAGCAGACTGTTGTTATTGTTTTCACATCATACAAACGACACAAATAAGGCTTGCAGTCTGGGTGGCGATCTCCATATTCACAACCTGTTTATAGAATAAGAAATATTAGCCCCGATTTGTACCTATAGATTGTCCCGATGCCAATGATACAATTGGGTTGGGTTCAGTCATTATATTATACACTTATTGACTTCAATGAGGTAAACATGAGGATTTATCTACCCCAAAAAAATGATATTCGCCAAGGCCGCAAGACAGAGATGTGCAACTTTTAAGAGTAGATAAAACCTTATGAGTCAATAATTGTTTTGCTATATGACTTTACAACTATGAATGAACGCTTTCTACTTTGATTGGCTTTTGTTATTGAAGTCATGTTCAACCTTAGGACCGTCTCACATATTTTAGCAACTGGTACTAGTTTCATGTAGTATTTTGTATTTTGAAATGTATATAACTGTAAAATGTGATTGTGGAATGTAATATTTAATTATAAAACACTTTTTCACATTTTGTTTATTCAAACAAAGAAAAATGAACAAGCAAAACAAAACAAAACTGTTGTTGGAGTTCACACACGATACATGTAAGAGTACAGTTACGAAACAGATTTACCGTTTGAGATATGAAAGGAATTCATGCATTTGTCCAATTAGTTGAATGCAACAGCAAAACACGACCAACTACTGTCCTGCCAGCCAAGAGCGACAGCGACGTCATGTTTTGTTTACAATTGTTTAGTAAAACACTAACTTGTACACACCACGTGAGCTAAAGCGAATTGCTAGATAACTAATGTATTAGTCCTATCCGCAGGATAAAATTAATACATAAGTGATCTATCGATTCTATGTCCCTCATAAATTTGTAAACAAAACATGATGTCACTGTCACTCTTGGCTGGCAGGACAGTGCGTAACTTTACGCTGATTGTTTGCCAAAATAAAATTCATTAAAGTCTAAATTTACCTGTTGGGAGGCGAAACAGCAAATCGTGTCAATTTCATGCAGCCCATGCTAATTTCATACCCATCATCATATTTTAGCTCTCTAGAGGGGTATACCAGAAAGGGGTCAAAAATAATAACTTCTAGAAATTAATTTGAGCAGCTGGTTTTCATCCTATATCACCATGTAGGCTAGTTTAGACCAGTTTTCAGGTAGACATAAAGATTTATGAAGACAAATTGGACCAATCAGGAGACAGGATTCTCTCCAATCGTATAACAAATCTAAACAGTCAACGGTTGCAGGTAGGAATTTCCTTATTAAGAAGTTTTCTGTCCCTGGCGAATGGTTTTGCAACCAAATTGCAAGTAGTTATGAAATATGGAAGGTAAAAAGCGACATTATTCAATGCATACATCTTTGTTTTTGTATGTTGGCAATTTCATTCTATTTTGTAAATTGTGTCATTATATCATGCAAATTGTCATTTAATAGTCGTTTCACTCGTAATCAGATTCCCATCATGTCATTTCTCGGTTTTAAAAAGGCAGAATTAGGTTGTAAAATGTCAGAACTAAATTTGTATGTTGTAAAAAGGCAGAACTGGGTTGTCATAATACGAAAGTGAATATGCTTTAGTATTTTGACGCCAGAGGGCGCACCAATTTTACTGGGAATAAATAATTTCTCCCATGCAAGTAGAACTCGCTGCAAACGGTGTTAAGGATGTTTTTTTACCAAGAAGTTCCCCCTACGTGGGATTTGATTCTTTACGTCCCATCAACAATTTTTCAGTTATGTAGGGACAGGTCTTCCTGGGTTGAACCAGCACTAAGCTAGGATCAATGTGTCTTGCTCAAGGACACATCGCAGTGACGCCGGTGAGGCTCAAACCCGCGACCTCTCGGTCTCGAGTCAAGCACTCTACCACTGAGCAACTGCCCTCCCCTTACACGTATATATAAGAAAAAACTTTGTCCCGTCCCGCCAAGCTTGCACACAACCAACAAATGTAGATCTATTACTGGGTCCGAGCTACAAGTGAAGGCAGAACATGTGCGGATACAGAGAGGGGATAGGGGGTCCGGGGAAAATCACAATTTCGATAGGTTTCTACAGAAATTAGCATTTGGACGCCCCCCCTCCCCCTGGAGAAAAGTTGGACCCCTCCCCCACCCCGTAAAATGTTGGACGCCCTCTGGAACCTTGTAAAATTATTGTTTTCAAAAAAATAAACCATCGGACCCTGGGATCGGTCCCCTCTGTAAAACTGTTAAATAAGTTGAAGGTGAGGACTAAAAAACAGCAAAAATAACAAAAAAACGCTTTCAGAGCTTTTTACTGTCAGGTGGGCCTGGACCTGCTTGGTGAAAATTCCTGGATCCACACATGCAGATGCAGAAGACACATAATACCGCTTTAAATACGGTCATGTATTTGCCCTGTTTCTCACTTTGAACCATTTCTCCTCAAATCACCTCCCTTTAATAGTACAACTGCATCTTATTTATTTTTCATGCTGTCATGAAAGCTGATGTATTTATAAAGTATAAGATTATATTTGCAGATTATAAATAAAAGAAATTTAATAAAATACAGGTGCTTTCTTCTTTTTCAGAAAAAAGAATCACATCATAATATTTGTAAATTCATAAGTATATAATAGTTAAAATGTGCATTGATAATCGAAATCTTTTAAATGTATCGTCAATTCCTAGGGGATAAACCTATGTCTTGTAAACCAGGGGTCGCAGGTTTGATTCCCGGCTTCTCCCAGTCTGTCGGATGAGACTTTATGCCGTGGCCCCGTCTCAGAAGACGCTTTAAAACCAGAGCCTCTGCCGGTTGAGCCTTCGGGAGTTCCTGGACATAGAACCACAAAAAGCCTAAACCCACCCGGCCAGTACTGGTACAGCCAAGGAACACGGACACAAAAACAATTCCTAGTTCTCCCAGTCTGTCGGATGAGGATGAGACTTCAAGCCTTTGCCCCATCTTCTGAGACGCTTTAAAACCAGAACCATTGCCGGTTGAGCCTCCAGGAGTTCCTGGACAAAGAACCAATAAAAGCATAAACCCACCTGGCCAGTACTGGTACAGCCAAGGAACACGGCCACAAACAATAATTCCTAGTTCTCCAGAACCACTTTCGGTTAAGCCTTTGGGGTTCCCCGTCCTAAAATACACACACAAGTCATAAACCCTTCCAGCCTGATGCTGGTTACTACCAAGGGAAAGTCACTAAAAGTGGTAAAGTGGAAAAGTCACTCGCGCGCGTTGTACCCAGGGCTCCTGAGTTCCATCCCCAGCTCTTCCAGTTTGTCTGACATGACTTAAAGCCATCGTCCTGTCTTCTTAGATGAACCGCTGATTCGGGATAGATAAATACAGCTTTTAAGATGCGGGCGTTTGGGCGCATTCCAAATTATATAGTGCACAAGTATAAAAGCTATCTCCGGGGGCTAGAAGTGTTTTTTCGGGGGCCTTAGCCTTGACCCCTCTACCAAACGATCAAATTCTTACCCGAGAGCCCCCCCCCCTCCTCCCTGACCCCCTCAAGAGTGCTTCCTGTCTGCGACAATTGTCATAACGCGTCAACTATATTTAAGAATAGCAATTAAACACTTGGGCCTCGACTCCAGAAACTCTGTCGTCGGAGTTTGAAAACAACAAAGGCCCAGACCAGCCTGTGCAGACTGGTTATTGTTATTATATCATCAGTCGCTTTCCTGAGGCATTTTATAGAGTACGCACTCTTGAGGGGGTCAGGGGGGCTCTCCCCTATATGGGTCCATGGGTGAAGCCATGTGGCAGAAAATGGTTTTGTGCAATTCAAAGGGCTAAAAGAAGCCCTTAAGCATGCTAAGACACGCAGCTAAACACTATTGAGGCCCTGGAAGGGGTGGGGGATCCCAGTATCCCATATCCCTTTAAGTATTTTGAAAAAATATCCAAAATCCCTAAAAGAAAAATGGCAAATATTCCCAAATCCAGAAAGCATTGTTTCCCCATATCCCTAGAATTGATCAAAATATCCTGTATCCCTTTAAATATTTACAAAAATATTCCGTATCCCTTTATGCTTTTGGCCCATATCCCTGTATCCCTAAAACCCCTTCCAGGGCCTCACTATTTGCTGCATTTTTGTTCCAAAATATCTAATTAAATACAGTAAAAAAACTCAAAAAGACCAAAACTTGGTTTTCAAGACCGATTATCACTTGAATGCAGGTCAAAGTATTACAGAAGGCTCCGAGAGGAGCATTCTGCAATACTTTCGAGCTTCATTAAGCTACCATTCATCATTAAGACCTGTTGTTCATTTTTGAGTGGCCTATACAGGCTGTGTCAAGTTATACACACATGCATATTTGCATACACGTAGGTACGCCCCTGATCATATCTAAATTTGCTACTGGCGAAATTTGAATTACACTGTTTCTAGCGATTTTTGATCTGCGTTCGTCGATTGTTAAAAGCGTTTTCGATTGCCGCCTATCCGGTGTGAAACAAAATCATTTTTAACAGACAAATGGCAGTCAAAAACACTGTTTCTAGCGATTTGTGATCCGGGTTCATCACTTGCTCAGAGCGTTTTCGATTGCCGCCTATCTGGTGTGATAAAGGAGCCTATTTTATGGTAATTGAAAAGGTTTGGTCATTTCTCCATAAAACATTAGCGACGATATGTTAACTTGAAGACGATGTCCTTGAGCGGGCTTAAATGGCATTGAAGCCCTGTTGAACCGCAAATTTCACATTTCGCAAATATACACTGTGAAAAATTGGTACCAATTCTTTACAGCGCGTGAAAAATTGGTACCAATACGTCACATTTTTCATACCAGTATTTCACATTTTGCGAAATTTGCGCACATAGTGAAATTATATGTAGCATACATATAATATTTTTCGACATCTATATATGAGCCGTGACATGTGATTTCCAATAATGTGGCATTTTGACAAGTGTAGACTCAGACGTGCCTGTGCAGCCTCCCTTTAAGTTAAAAACCACTAAATGATGTTCACTCAGTAGCTTAACACTCATAGAATCTTCAAGGGACTAGCAAAGGCTCTGATCAGACTGCCCGTATGCGCAGGCTGATCTGAGACTTTGTTGGTCGCACATACCACATTCTTGGATATCTCATGCCCCGGCTCAATTATATGAAAGGGGTTAGTTTTGAAATTCTGGGCTGCTCATTCGCACCAATATGACTTCCAAGTTACCCCCACCTATTTTGCTTGTTCAGAACTTAGTATACAACAACTGAACTTGAAATGCATGACAAAAAATGGAAAAGATGGGCTTTATATCTCAGCTTTAGATAATGCAAAAACTGTTGTCCCGCAACTATAATGCTCTAATCTTTTTAAAAAGCCAAGCTTGTACATGTATTCCTGAATTGTTTTCCCTTAAAACGGAAGACATGCATACATTTGCACATTTTAAATGATTTTTTAATGTTCATTCTATTTATTTCGTTAAAATTTTAATGCGCTTATATTTATGAGATTCTACATGGACTTTTTAATTAGAGATTGCATTTTGTGTCCTATAACGCCTCACTACGTCCCTGTACATAGTTCACCAGTGATGCTTCAGAGAAGGCCATGCACTATACCAGGAAGAAGAAGAACAAACGTTTTACAAAAAAGACGAAAAAAAATGAAAAAAAAAATGATTTTTTTTTTTGGTTTATTAGTTTTTTTACTCTTATCCACCTTAGAGATAAACCATTGTAGTTAAAATAACTCTCATCACCGATTTACGAAATTAATCGACAACTACCGAATAAGGGATACTCTGTGAATTATAAATGAAAGCGCGCCCTCTGGCGTCAAAATATCAAGCATTGAAAGAAGCGGGGAATTACCGCCAATATTCATTGCGCCAACTTTCTGTTTTGAATGAATGGAGTGTCATTTTATAAAGCTGTTAGTGCTATTCTCTATTTCTAAATTACTTTGTATTATTTGTAATTCGTCAGTATGCATCCGAAGCTGTTATCATAATACAATCCACATGATATAATGACACAATTTACAAAATAAAATGAAATTGCCAACATACAAAAACAAAGATGTTAGCATTGAATAATGTCGCTTTTAACCTTCCATAATGAAATTGGTGACATTACCATAACCTGGTTGTTCACTGTTTGCCTAACCAACAGTAAAACCTGTCATTGTGGGCACCTCTATTAAGCAAGCAATCTGTTTTAAGCACGCATGTATTCAGTTCCCACAAAAGGCAAATACACTTATAAGTACCTGTATTAAGCAAGCACCTGTCTTAGGCAGGCACATTTAGACTATCCATTGGGTGCTTGCTTAATACAGGTTGGAATGCATCTATTTGTTTCCAGTGTGGTACAGATTGCGTGGTTAAATAGGGTCATGGCACATGATATTGATAAATACACATATACTTCTTGATGTTAGGACGTCTAAGGACATTGACATCCCCGATATCCTAACTCTTTGCAATATTCACTGATATGGGGGTCATATAATAAATGGAGGGATTTGAAATGTACCTAGTAAAGAGATAGAAAATTTAATACACAGAAAGATAGTGGTATTTCTAAGCGAAGAAGAAGAATCCCTTTATTAATTTGACGACCCTCGCATAATAAATAGTTATTTTTTTAATCTGTTAAAGTTTCTAGGAAAGAGTTTTGTTTGTTTGTTGTTTGTTTGTTTGTTTGTTTGTTGTTTTTTTGTGTTTATGACTCAATCTCGTACTTCATCTAACAGAAAACTCCCGATTTTTTGTTGAAATTCTGCTTTTATGCACTAATTTGGTTTAATTTGCCTATGTAGCTCAATCAAAGATTTAATGCTTACGTGATTTTGCGCGCGACGCAAAATGAAGTACAGCTAATCTTGTGTAAAACGGCCACTCAAAAATGGTTAAAACAAAGATCTTAATGACAAATGGTAGCTTAATGAAGGTCAAAATTATTGCAGAATGGTCCCCTTGGAGTATTCTGCAATACTTTTGACCTGCATTAAGCGATAATTGGTCTTTAAAACCAATCTTGGTATTTTTGAGAGAGGCCGCTTTACATAAGAATTGAAAGTTATTGTTCTGCATTTCACTGAAGTATGAAATGTCAGGAGAATTACATCTAATTGAATGAAAACCAATGGCGTCTCTATGAGATAAACGTTTAATCACGATATAATGACGTATATAGAATGCTGCGTCACGCATCTTATCTCTCATCAAAACATGAGTACTAATGCAAGATCCGCAAGATATAAAAATGTTACTTATTAAATAGCGTATTATGCGCATGCAGTATTTGGTCTAAACGTACGTGAAGCACCTCCCCCCAATCCCCCCCCCGCTGCATTCGAATCGTAACCAGACATTTCGCTACGGTACCATGGTCTTGTTTACATCGGCACGTTTGTTTTTGTAGAAGGTAAAAAATGTTTCATTTCTTATAAACTGTATTTTCCATTATTCTACTTCATCAAAACTTTGCCAAATGTATTCCCATTTATCATATGACGTCGCGTCTGGGAGTGAAATAACGCCATGCAATTAAATCTGTAAACCACTAGTGGTTTATCGATTTACGGGAAACGTTATGACGTCCATAACAACGTTGCGTACATAATGACAAAAGTATAACGTTTTTACGCCAGAAATGAGATTTCTAAGTATTTGTCATATGATAAATAGAATCTAACATTCGTGCTCTTGTATTATTGAATTTATTAAACTCGTTGCGAAAAAGAGATAAAATGCTCGGCAAGCCTCGCATTTTATCTCTTTTCCCCAACTCGTTTAATAAATTCAATAAAACATGAGCACTCATGTAAGATCCTCTATATATTGCAGATTGTAGTCAGTCAGACATCGTAATTGTTAAGGCATTCGTTTAAGTATGTCAAAAATGCTACCTGACATATAAGTTTGACACTTTACGCTATGTTTATCTATCCTTATGTATATTTTTATCGTTGATTTCATTCAAAGAATATATAGACTACAATCATTTTTGTTTTTGATTTGGTTTGGTTTGATGCTTTACGTCCCATTCAACAGCTATGGTCATGTTGCGACAGTCAGTTCACCTTACCACACTTTTTCCTTGGCAAGTGTGAGAGCAGTTAAACAACATTACTTCATGCACATACGTTTGCTTTTAACCGACAACAACCTTTCTTGAATCACAATCATTTAGGTGTACGACAAAGACTATAACCACCAAAACGGCAGGGTTTTTTTTCACATAAACGATTTATAAATGTAACGTTGAGAAATCCATGCAACGTTAACTCAACAATGTGATATGTGCGAACAGCAAAGACTCAGATCAGTCTGGGCATATGCACAGTCCGATCGGAGCCTTTGCCCGTTAGTGGCTTGAAAATTCTATGACTGTTAAGCTACTGACCGAACATCATTTGGAGTTCTGGCTGACCGGCTACATTGTTAGAAATGACATGTCGCGGCTCAATTCATATCTCGTTTCGCCTTGTATTATTTTAATCGCTTATGCATTTCCTTCCACGTCCAAGCTCGGGCCTCCAACATGAATATCTTGATGGTTCAATGTATAGTGCATGGAAAGAAATGTCACATTCACTCGCTCACACGCATACTACGCAGAACCAACAATAAGGGATTCCTTGTATTTCGTTTTGAACTATTACATCTTACACATAATGGATATGCAGTCCAAAACAATATGAGCGGTGGCATGAGATTTCCAACGATTTGGTATATGCGACCAGCAAAGGCTCAGACCAGCCTGTGCATATGCGCAGTCTGATCAGAGCCTTTGCTAGTCGCTTGAGTATTCTATGAGTGTTTAGCTACTGACTGAACACCATTTGGAGTTTCTATGCTTAAAAGGAGGCTGCACATTCTCGTCTGAGTCTACAAATGTCAAAATGCCACATTGTTGGAAATCACATGCACTGGCTCAATATCGAATGTGACCTCCACGTGCAGCAACACATGCACGACACCTGTCAGGCATACTGTAGATGATATGGCGTATTTCGGCCCTCGGAATATGCTGGCATTTCCTCTGAAGTACAACGTCAATTTCCCGGAGAAATACAAGGGTTCCCTTATTTTTGGTTCTGCCTATACTATATGGTACCCTATATCCTAGATTTGATTTGGCTGATTCTATATTATGTTATTTATCCATTGTGTTGCAATCATTTCCACTCATCTGAAAAAAAAATGGTAAATCACTTCAAGTATCAGAACGCTTTGCATCTATGAATGATCATTTCCTATCTATTTGCACAGGCTCTTTTGGTTAGACGGGTTTGGAGACTCTTTGCGTATTTTGGTAGGAATTTATTGCCTTGTCTATGGGGCAGTGCATGTGATTAATATATTTATCGCAAACGCGCAAAACACACACAGTAAAACTCCTATTTTGATGTATCCAGAGGACTAGAGGTAAAACTTTATTCTGAGTCTTTAACTGCCGCCATACTTTGTGTGTGGAAGAAGCGTATGCTCAGGCTCGTCTGAGCTATCGCTGTTTGCCGATTCGATTATTGCTGAAATCTCATGTGCCAGTGCCAATATGTTTGTGGATTAATAGTCCTAAAATAGACTAAATGATAATACCTTACATCTGTTTTTACTTTTCCCATGCCAGCTTTAGCCTGCATCACATATAATATAGGCTCTATAGTGCACAGTAATATAGGTCAGTAGGACCACATCACATTTCCTTTTTTAAGTATTGAGATCCTAATAGTTATAACATTGTTGAACAACCAATGCTTAGGCAAGCCTGCACAAATTTGCAGACTCAGGAGAACCTTAGCTGCTCGCATAAAATATGAATGCAGACGAGGATTCAAATTAAACTTTAAGTGTGTATCCTCTCTTGTTACGTTAGCATATTCGTTTAAAGCAGGCTTTCAAGAATCCAACATCTCACCTGTTTGCCATGTATATAAGATAGTGTATGCTGTTTTGGTACTTGTCAAATTTGGTGGTTTTACGCGTATTGCTGGTACTTCATAGACCGAAAGTGGTAGATATTGGTATTAATACTATATAGAAAAACATGCCATATGCCTAAAGGACTATAAAATTAGATCATTTTTAAGTATTCGGCATGCACATGACGATTTATGTAAGCATTTAGGAAAAGATTCGAGTACCGATCTGAATGATCGGTACTCGAATTTATTCCTAAATGTTTACATAAATCACCATGCATATACTGAATACTTAAAAATGAATGAAGTCTATAGTCCTTTTAGGCATATGGCATGTTTTTTTCTATTTAGTATTGACACCAATATCTACCACTTCCGGTCTATGAAGTACCGGCAATACGCGTAAATACCACCAAATCAACGTATACATTTACCAGTGTGTTTATACTCTTTGGTTCTGCGCCAGGATTTGATAAGTGGCTGAAAAATGACTAGATTGAATATCCGCACATGCCCAGGTAAACAGGGGGTGTGGTCACACATCATGCCTATATGATAAGTACGATGGACTTTTTTAAGAAAGTAAATTAGGCCCAACATATTGTCAGGTCTGATCTGAATCCAAATTATTTTTCCTACATTCTATTTTGAGAACGTTTGCCCCATTTCCGTGAAATGCATTACTGTCAAATTCCACTACGTTGGGTTTGCCCAATAATTACAAGTCACTGCGTTTGGTTTTGCAAAAAAATACATTAACCTAGCATCTACAAAGAAGAAATGGCGTGTATTTACGACGGCTTCACGTTAGCATTTAGGCTCTGGTATTGTGTTTTTCTTTTATAGATGGACGTTAAATAACATATACAAAATAGCATAAACTGAAAACAAACTATTACCCTTTATTCCTGTTCCATATTTTGAACATGTTGAACAACAATGCTTAGAATACTTATAGCAACCATACCCGGGTAGTTTCTTGCACGCGTTAGTTCTGTCGCCGTATGTACATCCTGAAGAGAGAAATTAAGAGAACATGAACTGGATTTTATGATACACTGTAACAGTTACTTCAGGCCTTTAGTTAATAGTGTTAAACAAACAAAAACCTTATTTCTCAACCAAAATATATGCTGTGGGTACTAAAAAAAAGGACTTGATGAGACGGTTCTTTTGAGCACCCAAAGAATATGCTAAAAATGATGGGTAAGAATACATAAACAATTGTACGCTGAACAATTTTGTTTATCTAAACCTGTAAGTTAGTGTAAATTTATACAAATATGGTGTAACCTTTCAGCTGCTTTGAATACTATGAGTTGTTTTATTGTATTGATCAAGAGGAAAACTACAACAATAACTGGCAGGAATGTTTAACATTAAAATTTTATCAATGCAGTAATTCACCCTCAAGTTGTTTAGTATTACAATAAGTGCATATATACATGAATAGAGGTGCAGGTCAGTCAAAACCACTCTGGTGTAAACGAACGCGTTTTTACACCATATTAGCCGTAATTTCCTTAATAAATCACTCCAGAACGCCTACCAAACGCTGAAATGCTCAACATCTGGTTGAATATTAAAAAGAAATCCTCCAGGAAAATAATAAAAAAAAATCGGGGAATGTCATGCAACAGACTATGCATTTCTTCGTTTGTGGTATAAATTTGAGGTCAGAAAGTTCTCTTGTTTTGTCAGATTTACATTTCGCGTAAAAAAGGTGTACCAGAATTCAATAGGAATGTGTTTATCGCCCAAAAAGTAGGCGTAAATATGACCTAATGAGAATACTTTCTGAGTTCGTACTTATACCACAAACGCAGGAATTTATAGGCTGTTGCATGACATTCCTCGATTTTCGATTTTCTTCATAGAGCAGTTGTTTTTAATATTCAACCAGATGTTGAGCATTTGAGCGTTTGGTAGGCGTGTCCAGTCAAACTAGCACTCTCATCGTTTTAAATTGGACGAATTCATATCCGATTTTAGAGATGCTGGTAGTTGTTTTCATCTTTATTCAAACTGTTATAGAATAGTTGTAAAAAGTGAAACCCGAACATGCATCGCTTGACTAAATCCGTCCAGAGGATCACCTTTTGGCATTACGAGGCTTGCCGTGTGATGACAAACGGTTATCCTGAGGGACGTTTATTCTATCCCATCCTCACACTAATAATAGATTCTTAATCTTACTCACCACTAAATATCGCATTTATGTTTGAAAATGCCCAAGAAAGTTCATGAATACACTGAGATGCGACATGACATTATCAAGGCACTTCAACATACAATAACGTCACTTGACGACACTATGCGTGAGTCCCAATACAACCAATGTACATTCCTCGAGTGATTTTCTATCCCAGGGTAAAATCTCAGATATCCGTATCATGTTTGCAAGCATAGAAGGGTCCGTTTTTATGACTAATATGGTGAGAAGTAAATTGTCCAGACTTTTAGGATAAAATCAATAGGCGTAAATACACTGCTCAAATTAATTAAAGCTGCATACTCTGCAACTTTCATTAAAACAGATTAACAAACTTCTAGGACAAATCGAAGGATATTTATTTTTCAGGCCGTTTAGCAGCGAAAAAAAAAATATGCGAAAACCCCAGACATCCGTATAGGCTATGGAAAAATGCTGAAGTCTGCTCATTGCAAAATTCAGCGGTGCCTATCAATCTTCGTATTTTTCCGGAGAAGAGATTAGCTGATAAATCTATTTCCAAATAAGATGCTTACATGAGGACGTAAAACTTTGTTAACTTGCGCAATTTCATTAGTCCGGCACACAGACGCAGAAGTTTGTGAGGAAACCACAATGACCTTACTGATCTATCGTCACTCTCTAAAGAAAAAGGCAAATTACACAGATTATCTGACTCAGAGCTGAAACAAGCTCGCCAGTAAAAATCATTCTGTTACGACAGTTACGTCACTGGTCATGGCAATAGGCAAAGAGGTACTCAATGGGGAGAATTTTACAGCCTCGATAAACCTTTGTTTGTGTTGATGCATAGCGTACAAGTCAACATTTTTCAGTCATGTCACATAAACTATCTACATGGGTTGAACCAGTAGGGCTCTTAATATCAAAATGGATAGCGATATGCCTTTAGGCTCCCGGGACCCGTACCCTTCCAGACACGGTCAGGAGCGCAGTGGCTCAGTGGTAAAGTGCTTAACTTCACTTGAGACTGAAGGGCCAAGGGTTCGAGCCTCATCGATGTCATTGTATTGTGTCCTTGAGCAAGACACATTTATCCTAGCTTAGCACTTGTTTAACACAGGAAGAACCGTCCCGACGTAACTGAAATATTGTAACACTCTGACAAGGTTCTTTAATAAATACTGAAGACGTTGTACATTTCATACATTTAATTTTGTTGTTTAAATATGCCAAATATTCCGTTCCAAATTCTAAAGCCAAAATCTACCCATCAACTGAGAACTGCCATTTATATACTCAGAGATCATTTGATTGATAAAGCAGACAACATGCTGTAAAAGTAATTCGATCTTATCAGGTGATTGATGTTCTGGGCTCCATCTGGACAATTGTAATATATGATTTTTGATCTGCAACGAACTTTATTTACAATAACATAGCAGCAGTTGTACAAATATAATCAAAATCAAATTAGAATCTAATCGTCCAGTCAAACAGCCTTTAAAATACTTGTTAGCATCACGAAGTAACGGCACACCATCTATATAAATAATGATACATGCTAATGTGAATTTGATGGTCTTAACAGACACTATTAAAGCGTTTGAACTAAATATTTCAAAAGAATCTTAAAGTAAGTATGCACATGTCCAAGAAGCATTATATCATTATGGACATCGGACAGAGATTAATACTCGCGATACTAGACATGAAAGGCATATTAAAGTTAGTTACAATTGCAGATATCTATTCAGTAAAGGTATCGTAGTGAACAAGAATTCTCAAGAAATTGATATAGAAAAATAATCATTTAGACATGATTGTTTTACATTTCCTCCCCATCTTTAGAATTCTTGATACGTTTTCTTGTAAAATTGTACCTTGCTTTTTGATGATTTCAAACATTGCCGTAACATTTCTATGAATAAAAGCATGCAGTTAAGTTTGAAAAATCTTACATGCATTAAGGTTAATTTAAAGCGTTCCTCACGAACGAATCATTGTCACTGAAATATCCTACACAAATACATGATTAAAACATAAATATAGCACGGTATCCAGTTCAGATCACACATGTCTCAAATACAGTTAGCAGTATAATTCCATTTTTCACAATATATACGATTTGTTTATATACATATTTACATAATCCGGATTTCACAATTATTTATACGTAAATGCCATGTCCTTACGACACATCGTCGTCACTGTCAGAAATCATTTCATAACTGTTGTAACTAAGAGGAGAGTTACTGTTACTGTCCACCTCGCTTGGTTGTGCGTTGGTCGTTCCGCTTGGTCCCGGTACAGGTGACGTCAAGTTCTGGTTCTGGTTCTGGTTCTGGTTCCCAGCTGCTGCTGCGGAATTTGAAGTGGTCTGTGGCTTAGCGAAGCTCTCGCTAAACCCAAGCGGCGTAACAATACAAACGGGCCGTTCCTTCTGTTTTTCTGGATTGCATTGGATTTCCACATCCACCCCTTCGTACTGGGTCGCCGCGTCGTTGGTAGGCACTGGCGAAACAGTTACATGTCCACTGGAGTGGGAGTTATCTCTAGAGCTCATTAAAGCTCCCAGCGCGTCCAGGTTGGTGGCGACCTCAGTCGCGACGGCTTCAGGGTTCATTGGTGTTTCCCTGTGCATATGTGCTGTCAGGCTCATTAACACTTCATGATATATGATAAATGTATCCATTATAAAAAGATATCCAACAATTTAAAGTTCTCTGCTGTTTGGTGTACGTTGTAGAAGCGGTTAAGGCGTTGTGGTGGAATAATGGTGTGGCACATAATTTGGTTCTTACATATAATTTTCAATGTTTTGATTCAAAACAGTTTAGGATTCAAAATCGAAAATGTTCCTTTGATGTCAGAGTGTTCGTGATCGTTTGTAGATAGTGAGTTTCGTCTTGTCCCTTGATGTGGATATCATTAGCGATAATCAGCATCTCAGCCACTGGTTAGTGGATTATTGTTTGTGAAAGTGTTTATATAAACAAGTAATGCCGCTCAAATTGTTTCGACAGATAGGGAACCGGCGAGGTAAAGCAATGAAAGCTTCATTAAAGTCTCCAATTAGCAAGCAACAGTCAATCACACATAGTCACTGATTTCGTAGTTATGGTACAAATTGGTACATATAGCATTTACTTCTTCAGAACAATCCCAAGCCTGGGATAAAGGTTACTCGTCCCTTCGTCGTCGCTAGGAACATCCGTCGGTTCGGGGGTACGTTGCCCTCCATCAGTCGAAGTCAGACCTTTCTGAGCGGGAACCGACCTCTCTCCAAAGTTTTGAGCCTCATTCTGACTCAAATCACGACTAGCTCGAATGGCTAAACAACTAGGGTACCTCAAAAAGTTCCGGTATCGTATCATAATTACAATTACTACCCCCAATAACAAGCAAACCCCAGTAATGATCGAAAACATAGCCCATGCAGGCCAACCCCCAGTTTCGGTATTAACCTTAGACAACGGAGTCAAACTTTGAATAAACTGCCCCAAAGGTATTTGCTTAAGTTTCCTCAGACTATCGGGAAGAACCATTTTCGTTAAATTTGGAAGTTGCCTTTTTAGAGGCGCCCAGATCAAAGATTTCGAAATTTTCGATAACTGCAAGATTTCTGCTTCCTTATTGACGACATTGTAATTGCTTTGTCCATCGAAATATGACGAACGCAGCATGTTTTCATTCGACCCTATACATGTTTGTTTTAGATGCAACACGTCTAAGGGTGCCCTTATTGTTATCGTAGGTGTTGCTCCGGTTTTACCGTGACATACAATTGTGAAAGTTAAATTTGTTCGAGACGCAACTGCCCATTGGCCGTTAAATAGGTAATGTGCGCTAGGAAGGCGAGTGTTGATAGATACCATTGCCTTGCAGTATCGTTTTATTTTTCTTTCGTTTCCAAGGAATAAATTAACCACACACAATTTGGATAAGTTGATTGGAAATATCGGGCTCCTTTGAGTACAATAATTTTGCATTGGATTTCCACATACAGCCAGTTCTTCGGATGAAAGTAATGCATATTTTGTGCGCTTATTATCGACCATTAGTCCTTGAGCCTCAAGAGAATATTGTGCTGTTAAATCGGTTGAATTGTAACCGCCTGAAACGGGCAAAGGGATATTAAATATCTCGTAAACCTCTAATATGTCGTTCACTTCAAGAAGAGGGATTGCCATGATAATTATTAGCTTGTTGCCGTCCAATATGGCATTACAAGACAGCTTCTTGTAAAATGACCAAATGTCTTGATTATGGTCAATGGGGAAGGTAAGTGTGGGAGGAAGATGCGATTTTACGTCACTTAACACGGACCGTAGATTACTTGGGCTAACGGTCGTTGGTGACAAGTGGTTCAAGCTTAGGAGGTTAAGATGCATGCGAAGGGTTTCTAAATGGAACATGGCACGTTGCATCATTGTTTTGAGTTCTTCAAAAATCACGTCAAGCTGAAGGTATATTTCCAAGAAATATTTCAGCCCAAATATTTCCTTATTTAGCATTTCGACAGCCTTGTTCAATTTTATATCCAATTTGTGCAAGCTCTTTATCAATTCAAGGATAGCTTGTCGATTTTCTGCAATTTGAACGCGAGAAACGTTTAGGACAGATAAGTTTTGTTCAACCAGATGCAAAATGTTTTGTTGATTGGCATTAAGGCTTGATATTGCACTGTGAATTGAGCTTAAATCTTGAGACGTCAGGGTACCAAATGTAAATGATAGTATTTTCCCGACAAAGGGCAGGATCGAACGCTTAGTAAGACTATGCAGACTTTTATATTCCATCAAACTGCTCTGAATGCTCAACTGAGTTTCATTTAAGTGCTGCACTTCCTGAAACAGACTCCCAAATATTGCACTGTATTCTTTTTCACCAGTGTGTTTGTAGTACGCTGTGGCCGTTTCAGCAAAGACAGCAGCATTCTTTATATCTTCCTTATATAGTTCGATGAACTGACTATATGGGTATAGATCAAGGACAAATGTGACCAGCCATTTGGCACGCGTAGTCGAAACATCATTTCTTTTGTAAAATGCTACATTGTCTTTAACAATTAAGGACCTAGTTAAGCCAAAGAGTAGTGTGATTGTCGCCAGCAGTTTCATATCTGAAAAATAGATAATTTATGATAATTTACGATCCAAATTTATTATTGTCATTACTATTTATTTATTTATCTATTTATTTTTGTTTACATTTCACCCGGTATAACACGCTACCACGTATAATACGCATTGCTGTATAAGACACATTTATGTATTATCCGCATAAGGCATTTGAGGCTTCATACTCTTTTTCTGCATACGTTATTGTTCTTAATATTTGAATAGACACCTTGCATTTTAGGCTTTTGACTTACGGAGACACTAAGTACTGAAAGGATCACTGACTATTTACATTTGCAAATGCCCATGATTTTTAGAAAAAAAAAATACCGAAAGGATCTTTGACTATTTACATTTGCAAATGCCCATTATTTTTAGAAAGAAATAAAAGTTGGTCAATTGTGCTTTTGTGCACAGTTTACCTTTCCTGGATTTAGTACTTGATGATAGTGGAGTTAGTTTTCATTTTTTATTGTCATATAGTCTAGATTTTGGGTTAAACAATCGTTACTACAATGAAATATATAGAAATTAGGAAAAGTTGTATAGAACATTGTTAAATAAATCAATGTTTATGGGGGGAAATCATTTAGGAACCATTGAAAAGCTAAACCGTTTGCTTAGCCATCAAGTAATCTTACATTCTACATTCTCTTTCAACATTGAAAGGTATTAGCTATATTATTAGCCTTGTCAATTTGATGTAATGCATGACGCCCAAAATTCTGAAGCCTTTATAACATATCAACAACAGCAGTCAGTAGGTTTATGACTTTCCTTGATGTATCTTTATGCTTGAGACTTCCTGCTTGTGAAATAAAATTTTCAAGAGGAGAAGCGTGGACTTCATCAATCAACATTTCCTCAGGATTTTCCTGATCCTCTTGATTGGAAATTGAGTCCTCCTCTTTGTCACTGATCCTAGAGTCTGAGATATCACTTTCCTCTTGCGATGATATTGATGCAGGAAGTGATCTTTTGCCACCAATATTTTCTCTTATTTTCTGTTTTTTAATGCGCTTTGAAAGTTCCATGAGAGGAATGTCATCCTCATCTTCAGACTCAGTTCGTTCTCCACGATTGCGCTTGGCTATCTTATCAGTGGGCGATTCTTCCCCAGAAGATTCATCATTGGAATCTGATGAACTATCAGTTGGTGGAACAACAAATGCAGTCCTTTGAACAGGTCGTTCGGTATCAGCCTCAGGCAATGGCCATTCATCAATGTGTGCCAGCCGTATATTCTCGGCATGCACATCCACTGTGGTCCCATCTAATTGATTTCTTATGACAAAATTTACAGGTGATGTTTTCTTAATGATACGGTAGTAAGGATACCAACGTTTTCCTTCAAGTTTTCCTACAACAAAATTTTTGTAGAAGACCGGATCTCCAACATTATATTCAATGTTTTGAGCATGCTTGTTTGCATATTTTGCTTGTCTCTTTTTGGATCTTCTGAGATGTTTGTGCACTAAAGTAAATGCTTTATGCTGCTGTTCCAAAGCAATCTGGTGCATGTCTTCCCCCATGTATTTTCTCCTTGGTTTGAGTATGTTATCTAGAGGCAAAACAACATCTCTGGCATATAACAGAAAGAATGGTGAAAATTTTGTCGATTCACTAACATTGAATCTGATTGCTGCAAGTGTCTGATTAAGATGTAGGTCCCAGGTTTGGACATTGTCTTTTAGTTTCTTTGACAACACATCATGCAGAGTCCGGTGGAATCTTTCTACCGTAGCATTCCCTTGGGGATGATAAAATGAGGTTGTCACATGGTTTATGTTTAATGCCTGAAGGGTCTCCTGCATTTTGCGATTCACATTCTCGCCCCCATTGTCTGTCACGATTTCTAGCACAGCCCCATGTCTTGGAAATATCTCCTCTATTAGGAGGTGCACAACATTGTCAGCACTTTTATCTGGAACAGGGACAGCTTCTGGATAGCCACTGTAGAGATCAATAAAGGCTATTATATACTTGTTACCAGACAGAGATGTAGGGTATGGCCCGGACAAATCTAGCCCTATTTTTGCAAACGGATAAGGTGGTATGCCTGTTTCTTGCACAGGTGCTTTTATTTTCCGCATGTTGCGTGCCTGACAGGTAATGCATTTTTCTACATATGCATACAATTCCTTGTACATATTTGGCCAATAGTATTTCTGCTTTATGGTTTCGAAAGTTTTATCGATACCCATATGGCCATTGTGGTCATGATATTGAGTAACCACATTACCTTTTAGATTTTCTGGTATGTACAGTCGCAATGCCGGGTCATCATCAACATTTGATATGTAATACAGTACACCATCTATCACAATGTGCCTTTTCTCAATTGAGGATGGAACTTCATCCTTTTTAAGGGTCTTCATAATTGCTACTATTGCTTCATCCTTAGCCTGCTCCTGAACTATATCTATATCAGGGTCAAGTTCTGCCTTTCCAATCTCTTTAGGCAATGGTGCCTTACTTACTGCAAAATCCCTTGGTCTAAAGCAGTTTGAATTCAATGCATTGATTTCGTAAGCATTGTCACTTACATCAGGCTCATCTAAGCCTTCATCTTTAATTGTTGTACCATTTTCAGGTACCCTTGACAACATATCAGCACACGAATTTGAAGAGCCTTCAATGTATTCTACTCTACAGTTGTATCCTGAAATTCCCAAGGCCCAAAGTTGTATTTTCTTATTCTGCATTGGGGATTCAAGCATATACTTCAGGGGTTTGTGGTCTGTGCGTATGATAAATTCAGAATTATGCAAGTAATGATCTAACTTCTGTAATGCAAAATGGATTGCATATGCCTCCTTTTCAATAGTTGACCATTTGACCTGTGATTTACTCAGTCTGTGAGATAAGTAAAAGATTGGTTTTTCATTTTTCAGACCCCTGATTTCTTCTATATTCTCATCACATGGCTGTGTGAGGCAGGCACCAATGCAAAGGTCACTAGCATCTGTATATAGCACATATGGTTTTGTTGTATCTGGATATGCTAACATAGGAATAGATGACAACTGACCCTTCAAGAAATCAAATGCTTTTTGACATCGAGCATCCCAATGAAACCTTGCATACTTTCTTGTAAGTGCAATGATGGGCTCAGCAATAGATGAAAACTCTGGAATGAAGCGCCGGTAGTAGCTACACATACCGATGAAACTGCGAACCTCTCGCACACACGTTGGAGGAGGTAAGGCTTGTATAACCTCAACTTTTTTTGAATCTGGCTTTATGCCATTTTCACTAATAACAAAACCCAAATAGCTCGTTTCAGCTCTCATGAAACAACACTTCTTAAGCTTCAACTTAAGACAATGTTGTCTGAGACGATCAAATACCTCTTGGATGTGTCTAAGATGTTCCTCTAATGTCGAGGAATAGATAAGAATGTCATCCAAATATGCCGTTGCAAAGTGGTCCAGACCTTCCAGCACCTTTGACATCAGCTCTTGGAATATTGCTGGAGCAGCAGTTAGGCCAAATGGCATGACATTAAATTGAAACAGACCCCGGTGGCATGCAAATGCTGTCTTTTCCTTATCATTTTCGTCCATAAGGACTTGCCAGTATCCACTTTTAAGATCTAAGGAAGTGAAATATTTGGCTTGACCTAACTGTGCCAGAATATCATCAATCAGAGGCAATGGATAAGAAATGGGTTTTGTGATTGCATTCAACTTGCGAAAATCAACACAAAATCTTTTTGAGCCATCTTTCTTGTCAACAATTACCACAGGGAAACTCCATGGAGAACTTGACCTTTCAATAACTTTAGCTGAAAGCATTTCATCTATAGCCTCGTCAATTACCCTTCTGTTATTCAAGGGTGCCCTATATGGTCTTAGTTTTATTGGAGGGTGGTCTGAAGTATCTATTTTCATTTTGGTGGCATTTGTATGACCTAATTCTGAATCCTTTTCGGCAAATATATCGGAGTTTCTTGTTAAGACCTCTTTTATTTTATCTGCATATTGCTCAGGTACATTAATTTCTTCAAAGCTTAAAGGCTGTACTTTTCTGTCCTGCTTAACAACTTCATTTAGAGACATAACAGGTTCATCTTCGATTTTTTCTAGTTTTGCTAAGACACACCCTTTTCTAATTTTATATGTTTTGTTTGTGTTGTTTACGATCATGACAGGTATATTCCTATTCTTGCCTAATTTTGCTATTGAATTTGATACCATTACACCTGGTTCGTTGCTCAAAAAACCAATCTCAGTGGGAGCAATCTGATACAACTGTTTTTCAGGTAAGTCAGGGGTCGATCTCGCCTTGCACTGGCATATAATTGTTGTTTGGGGTTTCATAAGAAATTTGTTTTTAGCTCTTAGTGTAGAAGTAACATGTATGTCCATTTGTAGTGGAACATATGTACCATTGACCCTTAAGCACCCAAGGTCATGATATGTTCGCACCCCATTTTCAGTTAGCCAGTCATTTCCCAGTATTACCTTTCTGTTCATATTTCTTGACACATAAAATCGTTGAGTCATAGTTGTTCCACCAATAACAAATTTTAAATAGATGTAGCCATCAATTTTCAGTGGATCCCCATTTACTGATTGAACATTAGTGTGTTGTCTTATCAGTTTTGGTTTCCTTCTCAAAGAGTCATAAACGTCCCGCCTAATCAATGATATATCGGCTCCAGAATCTACTAAGGCCCTAAATTTTTGTTTTTCAACCTTAATTAAGCAAGAATTAGGATTGCCGGCCAGACAAATTTTGTATGTTGATACGTTTTTACCCCTCCCATCGGCCTCTACATGGAAGGAGCGGTTGCGTTTCCCGAAGACCCGTGGTACCACCTATTTGGTCCCTGGTTCCCATAACCATTGCCTTGTTCTTGTCTGCAGTCTCGCAGAATATGCCCACGTTTATTGCACCCCCAACATATTATATTGGAAGCCCTTGCATGTTGATTTCCTTGCACTACATTAACCTTGGGTTTAGCTCTGCAGTCCCGTGCTATGTGGCCTTTTTTATTGCATTTGAAGCAACGTTGTGCTGGGCGTATGTGATCTACTTCCATTGGTTGGTGGCCAGAAGAATTCCCCCATGTACCTTCACTTTTACCAGACCTTAGATTGAAACGTTTCCGTAGGTTTTGTTCAGTTAGGGATACGTCAACTGCAGCTTGGAAATTGCGTGGGTTACCGCGCATTACTTTCATTTTCATAAAGTCTTGGGACAGCCCATCAGTGAAAAATCCAATCAACTGATCCTGAATTGCTTGATTTTGCATACCTTGCCCCCCAAAAGCATCCTCAGCTAAAGACATTATTCTTTCAGCATAAACTTGGACTGATTCCCCTTCCTTTTGACGCACCTTCCTGAGCAGCATTAATGCATGTTGCGGATCAGTAACTTCAGAAAATCGAAGAATTATTTCTTCCTGTAGCTGTTGCCATGTACGTCTAGGATGATCTTGCAGATACCGTTTTATGAAATCACTCACTGCCCCCTTACTAGCCTGATATGCAACTAATTTCCTTTGATCTTCTCCTAACTGTGTGAGAATTGCATATTTTTCTATACTTTTTAGCCATTCCTTACATTGCTTGGGATCGCCCTGGTATGATGTGATAATTTTTGCCACCCCCTGTGCCCCGATAGTTGTATGCACCCCGGAAATTTCTTGTGCAACGTTTCGGAACAAATGTATAAGTTCAGCCTCTTGCTGCATTGGTTGAGGTTGTTGTTCAGCCATTCTTACAGATCGAGATAATACCAAATCTAAACTCTCACCTGTTTCAATCAGTCGATTCAGCTCCTACTTAGTCAAGTCCTCTTTGATTATCCAAGTAACAAAGTCTAATCTTTAATTAAATCCACTTGAAATTTAACTTTTGTTAGTTCCGTTTTTGTGTTCTTTTCAACCCGTTCGAATTTGTGTAATAATCCTGGTCACGGCACCAAAAGAGAGTTGTAACACTCTGACAAGGTTCTTTAATAAATACTGAAGACGTTGTACATTTCGTACATTTAATTTTGTTGTTTAAATATGCCAAATATTCCGTTCCAAATTCTAAAGCCAAAATCTACCCATCAACTGAGAACTGCCATTTATATACTCAGAGATCATTTGATTGATAAAGCAGACAACATGCTGTAAAAGTAATTCGATCTTATCAGGTGATTGATGTTCTGGGCTCCATCTGGACAATTGTAATATATGATTTTTGATCTGCAACGAACTTTATTTACAATAACATAGCAGCAGTTGTACAAATATAATCAAAATCAAATTAGAATCTAATCGTCCAGTCAAACAGCCTTTAAAATACTTGTTAGCATCACGAAGTAACAGCACACCATCTATATAAATAATGATACATGCTAATGTGAATTTGATGGTCTTAACAGACACTATTAAAGCGTTTGAACTAAATATTTCAAAAGAATCTTAAAGTAAGTATGCACATGTCCAAGAAGCATTATATCATTATGGACATCGGACAGAGATTAATACTCGCGATACTAGACATGAAAGGCATATTAAAGTTAGTTACAATTGCAGATATCTATTCAGTAAAGGTATCGTAGTGAACAAGAATTCTCAAGAAATTGATATAGAAAAATAATCATTTAGACATGATTGTTTTACAATATCATTGATTGGGACGTAAAGAATAAAAGACAAACAAATCCAGACACTGCCGAGACTCGGGGCAAGGACGGATCCTGATGGAGAAGGGAGTCCGGGTCCCAGTGGAAAATCACATGTGGTATAGGGTTCCATAGGAATTGGTCCACTGACATCCGGGCCCATGAAAAATGGATCTCCCATGGAGAAATTTTTAGTACCTGGACCCCCCACCCCTGTTAAAATGCTGAGCGCTAAAATGATGTTGCCCTCTCCCACCCCATTTGCTGAAAATGAATAACATGTAATAGTTTATTTTGCCATAAGGCTTCTTGAGACAAGATGCTTTTTTTTCTTTTTTTCCATACTTGTACCGAAGTCTCAGACGAGTCGGTGCGCGCGAAGTCTCGAACTATAAATAAGTTCATAGCAGGGACGTCTATTATACGGTCTAGGTTCCTATCCCACTAGATTTTGAACGTTTTCGCTGAAGAATCACGTTACGACAACGTATAATCCAATGTTCTGTTTCCTTAAAAAATCACTGGAAGAGTTATTCCGCGAGACTTATCACGTGTGTTTATGCAAGCAACAAAGACTCAGACTAATCTGCGCGTCTTTGCTGGTCACACACATAGAAAATTTTAGATGTGACAACAATAGTTCATTCATGTCGGGATAGTTCTGAGACGGACCCAGAGAGAGGGTGAGGAAGGGCCCATTCTCTGAAAGCTGCAGCAGAGAGCACCCCACCCTACCGCCAACAAGGCTTAGACCAAAGCCTTCTATCTATCTATCTATCTATCTATCTATCTATCTATCTATCTATCTATCTATCTATCCACACACCCTCACACCCATCTATCTATCTATCTATCTATCTATCTATCTATCTATCTATCTATCTATCTATCTATCTATCTATCTATCTATCTATCTATCCACACACCCTCACACCCATCTATCTATCTATCTATCTATCTATCTACGAGCCTCCCATCAACTCAATGAGTTTGCAAAATGTCAGCCTATATGAGGGAATGGTATGTCTGTGGGATAGAAAAAGAAACGGTAGTACCATAACTGGGAAATATAGCTGTCGGAAAATCTTTGAAGATGACCTTCGATGTTATCAAGACATTTTCGTGCACAAAATTTAAATGGCCCGGAGATGCGATTACGATTTTCTTTGCGATGCGCGGATCCAGGAATCTTTGTAAGAGGGGGAGAGGGTGGAGGCCCGACTGCCGAAAAACAACTGCAACAACATTATTTTTAACCCTCAACTGATTTTACAGTTTTACAGGGGGGGGGGGTCTAGCATTTTTCAGGGGGGGTCCAACTTTTTCCAGGGGGGGGGGGGGGGGGGTCCAGATGCTTATTTCCATAAAAACGCATATAACTTGTGATTTTCCAGAGGGGTCCGGGCCCCCTGTCCCCCCTCTGGATCCCCGCATGTTTGAGCAGTCATTGCCACTAGATGTCCGTAAAAGTATCCAGAGTCCCAGGCATTGTAATTCAAGGTTTGTTAAAGTAACCAGAGTCCCATCATTGCCACTAGAGGTCAGTAGAAGTATCCAGAGTTCCAGTCATTTCCACAAGAGTTCAGTATGAGTATCAAGAGACCTTGTCATTGCCAATAGATGTCAGTAAGAGTATCCAGAGTCCCCATCGTTGTCACTAGATGTCAGTACTATTATCCAGAGTCCCCTTCATTACCACTAGGGGTCAGTACTAGTATCTGTATTACTAGTCACTGCTACAAGAGGTCAGTACTAGTATGATGAGTATCTGTCGTTACTTCTACAAGGCAGTACTAGCAGCCAAAACGAGTTAAGTTCACCAATTGCAGCCAATTTACAACCAACAATTGTTTGGCTTAGATTTCCACTTTTATGTTATTTTGGTACTTATTGGTGTATGTCAAATAGATATTGTTGTCTAAAAAGTGCGCATCTAAAAAGTTCGATTCATTCAGCCTCACAAAGAGCATCGCTGAATTTGAATGTGAGCTACGTTACTGTGATGAAGTATACTTGTACACATCAAATTTAAGAGCTTTTATATTATGCACTTCTACTTGGATCTCTTGTTGATCAAATAAGCCTATAATGTAGAACTTTTATCATGTTTTTTTTTTCTTATCAGCATGGTCTAAGCAGGTTTGTTATGAATTGATAGTGGATTAAAACAGTAATTCTAAGAGTACAATGATTGTTTTAATTGTCTCCATCAAATTCGAAGAGTTGACCATAAAAAATTATTGGTTTTGAAACAGTAGATGAAGAATATTAAAAATTACATTCTTCTTAGGTATTGGAAATAAAAAAAATTGTATTCTTGTATAAAGAACATTGTGCAATAGGTCTGTAACATAAATCACATACTCACACTCTGGTCTTATTTCCTGCGTAGAAACAAATATTGTTCTGCAAAATATCAGGTTCTAGTATTTTGCTTAACACCTTTTACATCAACTTTACACATTGGAAGTCAGCTGTTGCATGTGGTTTCATCAATGTTGTTGGAATAACACTTCAAAATATGATTATAGAAAAATGATTTTAAATATTACATATATTTGAAAACTTGTTGTGGCTCACTACAAACTAAGACAATGCAGATAAAAAGATCTAACTTCAATAAATGCCTTTTCATGTACATTTATTACAAAAAAGCAAAGTTTGCAACATTCACAAAGATACACCCTTCTCAGAAAATTGGCAAAAAACATTCATGGTAACGTAATTCACATAGCCAATTTGCTCACTTCAATTGAAGAACAAGTCAGAAACTTATAATCACCGTCGGTTTGTTGTATTTGGCCCTTTGATTGGACAAATCTGTGTTTTTGTAGAATGTGAATTACGGTACATACTTGTTAGTTACGTTACCTTTGTTTAATCCAGCTCATTTCAAAAACCATATGAGCAGTCTCTTAGAGATTTAAACTATTCAATTTTGTTTTTCAAACAGATTACTTTGCATATGTTGTGTTGATACAATGAGTAGCTTTGTAAGTTACATGAATAGGGGAGTCGATGTACCCAGAGCATATAGGTAAATCCTTGTTAAAATAAAATGACAACTGTAATATGGTTATAATCAATCTTTATTAACTAGGACAGATTTGCTTTGATTAAAAACAAACATTTTTCAGTTAGTGTATGCATTTAGAGAGGTATTTGGAGTTTAGTCAAATTGTTGTAACGTAATTCACAGTAACGTTATATACAAATTTATTTTTCACTTGTTTTTTCCATGCAAAAAACTTCTTGTAAAGTTCTTGTAAAGTTCTTGTATGGTTTGTTATTTAGGTTATAGTTCTTACATTGGCTGCAATTGCAATATTTGAACCCCTTCTTGTACAAATAATACACATAGGGTAACGCAATTCCCAAACTGCAGATTTTAGACAGTCTCAGATATCTTTCATCTGCGAAAAATAAACAAATCTTTCCCCCATTTTTTTCTTTTGTCCATGCATATACTTATCCTCTTGACAAGTTGACATAGGCCAGTACTAGTGACTAGTATCCACTGCCCTAGTCTCTGATACTAGATATCTACTCTACTCTATATACTATTATATTTATGATGACGCATTGGTGGTTAACATTCGTAAGCGCCATATTTGTTGACTTGTGACCAAGTAAATGAACATGATTCGTACTAATTTATATTTTCTTTTCATATGCTTCCCTTTACGGAGGGTACGTTTATCTCATAAACATCGATCACTTTTTTTTATTCAATGCGGATGAAAGACCGTGTTCACAAGGCACGAACACACAGAGTTGTCTCAACTGGAATTTAATATTTGCGTTCTACATTTAAAATGGCCATGTGCGTTAGATAAGGCGCGGGACTAGCCAAATCCTGCACACCCCCCACACACACACACGCATGCGCGAACGCACGCACACAAATGGCTTCTTTCCTATTTATATGACTGTTTTTTTGTGGTGGTAGCTGTTTATGTTGAAAAAAATAATAGGTTTGAAATTATTTACATTTTGATTTAGCACTAGGCCTACTTAGACCAGGCATCATAAAAGATAAAGCCATGCTGGAGAAATAACAAGAATGTCAAAAAGGGGTTCTGACTGTTAACTTTTCAGATTACGCCCCATTGCTGGATGATCAAAGCTTGATTTTTAATTGATAACTGACACCTGTGTTAACAACAGTAATTCCATTTTATTTTGCAAAAGGAAATGCACATTTTTTAGCCTAACTTTAGTGTCTCTGTTAGGGGATTGACAAATGGATAGACAGATGGATGGGGTGTGGATAGATAGATAGATAGATAGATAGATAGATAGATAGATAGATAGATAGATAGATAGATAGATAGATAGATAGATAGATAGATAGATAGATAGATAGATAGATAGATAGTAAAGCGACACTGGAGCGACACTATTTCCAAAAGCTACTACTTGTTACGAATGAAATACTTGTTTAATAAACGAAAACATGAAAACAAACTGGCCTAAATTTGATCCCATTTTACCAGACATTTTGAATGTTATGACTTAAATTGTTTTTCTGACCAAGCAAAAAGCCATGTAACAACAAAAAGGCTGGCGCATTTTTTTCGTAAACGAAAAGTTAAAATCCCCCTTCGGAGCCCCGTTCAATAATAGCACATAAACAGCTTGCTAGATATATTTCTTTGCAAGTGTTTCAATAAACAAGCGCTTTTGGTGAACGACAGCGTTTAAAAACACAATAATGCCAGTCTCGCCGGCTGTATAATAGTAGATAAGCATGTCCAGGCTAAATATGACTTTTTATAATAAGCCTACCTGTCAAGTAAAATCGTCCCCACCTCTGCGCGTGTTTTCAGTCCAAAACGGGTTTTCAGGTCAGTCCAGCGACCGAATTCTTCACCGATATTTATTCTACTTCTATTAATTGAGCGTCGTTCTCTTATTTCTCTCTTTTTGAGGCAGAAGATGTGAGGCGGTTAGGTCTTCCAACTCTTGCCCTTTTGACATGTTCAATATCCGCCATTTTTGTTTTTGCTGTGCTTCACTCGATCGCATCGGTGCATGGGTCATAAGAGGTCACGTAAGAGTTCATATGAATAGCCACTACTGTCGGTAAATACCGTAAAACTTGCCCGAGAATTATTGGAGGGACGCAAATAATTAACAAAGTATAGAAATCGCTCTGAAAGCGGGTTTTGGGCCCACTCTTGGACGGTTTCCTTCTTGTAATCGTTAGAAAACATGTTAAGCTAAAGAGTAGAGTAATAAAATATTGTGGTAAAAAATTAACAGCGAGATGCCGAGAATGCACCTTTAAAGGAACACTTTTTTCCAGTTAATTTGAAGTGTTTTAATCGATTTTATTTTCTACAATTTTAAGTTTATATGAAAGTACATTACCTTAAGTGCATACAGGTAAAGTGACATGTGTCTACCTGATCACATGGAAAGCGTGCATACCTTTGAAGCAGAATACCCATGTTTTACAAGTGTTTTGGCACATGTACTTGGTTTGTGCACCTTCAATTTTTTTCTGAAAAATGAATGTTTGTGCAAAGATTTTGATTCTTTCTTGTATCTATGAATTATCAGTCACTGTCTGACACCATTTAAACAGTGAAGAAACTGTCAGAGCTGTGCAAATGATTGAAGATGGATTCTCCCAGTGTCTGGTGGCCCGTGCCCTTTGTGTGTCCCCCAGTGTTGTAAACAGTCTTTGGGCTCGTTATCTGGAGACTGGAAATTACAACAGAAGGCCAGGGCAGGGTAGACCAAGGGCAACAACTGATCGTCAGAATCGTTATTTGCGGAATTAAGCTTTGCGTAACCGTCAATCAACGGCTAGATGCCTTCGCAATTACCTTCAGCTTGCAACAGGAGTCAATGTATCCAACCAGACAGTTAGAAATAGGCTTCACGGAGATTCATTACATGCCAGACGCCCTGCCACAAGCCCCATTTTAACCGTAGCTCACCGCACAGACAGGCGAAATTTTGCCCAGAACTACATCCGATGGCCATTGGACCATTGGCGCACAGTACTGTTTACAGACGAAAGCCGTTTCCATGTATGCACGTGTAAAAGGCGTATTCGTGTTTGGAGACCCGTTGGAGAGCGATACGTGAACTGTAACATTGTTGAACATGACAGGTTCGGTGATGGCTCTGTCATGTTCTGGGGTGGGATTTGTTACGACGGACGTACGGAGTTGTACAGGGTCGATAGAGGAAGCCTAACAGCTTTAAGATATAGAGATGAAATCCTGGATCCCATTGTAAGGCCATTTCTTGGTGCTATGGGTGACAATGCTCGTCTAGTGCAAGACAATGCCAGAACACACACTGCGTATGTGATACAAGACTACCATGAGCAAGAATCAATTGAGACTATTGACTGGCCAGCCAGGTCACCCGGACCTTAATTGTAAAGAACACTCGTGGGACATTGTTTATAGGCAGGTTTCAGCTAGTGCTAACCCTCCACGAAGTGTTCAGGAACTTGAAATTGCAGTTGTGCAAGCATGGACGAATGTACCCAAACAACAGACTCGGACTTTGGTTCAGAGCATGCCAAATCTCTGCAGAGAGTGCTTAGATTCCCGTGGTGGTCATACTAATTGTGCATTGGAAGCATTTGCGTCAACTGTGATGGATTCTTCTACCTTTTGTAAAAGTGCAAAAAATGCCATAATTCGAATTTCCCGCGATTTTTGGAACAACCGTAAAGTGACCTTTTTAAAATAATGCTTGAATGATGAAGGCTTTAATAAACTATTATTTTGTGTCATTAAAAGTTTACCAGTCAAACCTCTGTAGTAATTTCTTCAGAAAATGTAAGTGTTCCTTTAATTATTTTGAGCAGTGTATGTCTGAAATATATAATTGGTGTGGGACGAGAAGTGTAAAAGTGTTTGAAATTTTCGGATAAAATATGAAGAGGAACAGTGTCCAATATTTTAGGATAAGTATGATGACGAGTAAGATGTAAAGTGATCAGTTAAGGTTTACACGGTAAAAAGGTACACTGTATCCTTTATTGAGCCATTGCCTCGCTTTTATCCTGGATAAATAGGCATGGGTTCCTTCACAGTAAACATGGTGGAATTACAGAGGAGAATGTGACAAAAATTCCGAGGATGAGGAGTGAAATAAGCCTTTTTATTGTGGATGCGATCTTAGCCAAAAAAGATATACTGACCCACACTTCCAATGCAAAATGTTTCAGGAATGTAACTTTGATTAATATACGAGGTCTTGCCGAAATCATTGTACCATTCATGGGTTATGGCAGACATTCACCCAATCAAGTTATGATTAAAAGTGAATGATTGACAAATGACGTTCTAAAAATAAAAGTTGCTTTTTACTAGTTTCATCTTATTAGTTTATTAGAACAAATATCTAATATTGATTTGACTTTTACCGTTGCCAATGTAGCAAGAATGGCTGCCAAAATAGGCTGAAATAAGGAAAGTGACAATTTTGGAGCAAATTTGAGACATTTGACAGAGAAAATAACATAGCTTTCTAGCACAAGCAAATACCAAAAACATATTTTCATAGATTGTGAGAATTATCATGGCACATAATATATATTAGAAAAGTGTTGTTGTTTTTTTATTCGCTTGTGCTTTTATCTAATTCTTTAAAAATGGTCTCCAAAAGCCTTAAATTTGGACCAAAATGGCAACTTTTCCATTTTAAGCCAATTTTGTAAGCATTTTCGTTACCATAGCAACGGTAAAATTAAATAAATGTCAGAATTTTTAACTTTGGTCATTTTCCTAATAAACCAATTAGATGAAATTGGTGCAAAGCAACTTTCAGTTTTGGGCTCCAGAGGGGGCCACATTTTTGCCCCTTAATGCACGTACCTCTATATTTTAGCTATTTTTGTGGAAGATCATCAAGTGACAAAATTTACTAAATTAATTTGGGTTTGGTCGCGACAAAATCGGCCTTCAGGGTTTCCATCAAAGCTAGACTCAAACCAGTCTCCTAAGCTACAGAGACAAGCTCGAAAATTGGAATTTCGCTCCAAGAAAGTCTACATATGATACTTTCTAAAACGCGATTAACATAGGTGCTGATCACACTGAGTGGATGCGCAGGCTGGTCTGCGCTTTTGTTGTTCGCACACTCCCGAAGACAGGTTTTTTCGCAACAAGGCCCATTTGCTATCTGACAACTGGTGTCAAAGAAGATTTTTAAAGTCTTCATAACTGTGTTAGGCCGCGCCACATGTTGACATTTGTTTCATTAAACAAATTTGTTTGAGATATTTCTGTAAAGTGCCACCTTGTGACCATTTCTGCCGAATTGTTTTCAATTTTTGCCATTGGTTTCAGATGAGAAAATATTTAAGGTTTCTTACGTAGGTTGATAAGTGGAAATGGCAGATCGTGTTCGTGTGAGCTAACAGTAATGAGTAAAAGGGTTAAAAGTTTCATGATAAGCATAATGGGGAGCTAAGGTAAAATATCTCATGTCGGTGAATAGTAAAAATCAAGCAGGGTAAAGTCGGGAAATTGGATGGTCAGCTAAATTCCGACAGGAAGCTTGATTGTTTCACAATTTAATCATTAGAATAAAACTAACCACTTAAGCAAACAGTGAAAATTCTGATGAGATGGCTTATTCCACTATTTGCAAATGTTGTATGTCTGAATTTACCTGATAGCCGAGTAACCTGACTTTACCCTAAATAAACTGTGTATCCAGCAAATACTCAAATCACCCTGGCAATTTACCCAGTCTAAGTTGTCTGTATGTATTAAGCCTAGTGACTAACTAACACATTGAGGGCACCACAAAAATCGAGTAAGACAGTGCTGTTATCCAACCTGCTCTAGATACTCACTCCAGGAACCACATGTTTTATTGCTGGTTTTGTTGTGTTCTAAAGATAACTGTAGCTGAAATTTGAATTTAAGAGGAGCTTACCATTTAAGTGGTTATATGATAGGGCTACCTTAGCACATGTTTTACAACACTGATGGTGGTAATAGTAGCATCTATAGTGATTGTCCTTTGTTTCAAACCAATCCTGACATGTTTTGTCTGTACTGTACACTTTATTATAACTTGGCTGTTCACCAAACATACAATATTCTGTAAAAAAACATAAACGTATTCATAATATATACAATATTTTGTAAAAATACAAACAAAACTGCACATTAAAATATATTATTCTATAAGAAAAGTAAGGAAATAAATAGGAAAATAATACCAGAGAACCATAAAGCAATGGAGTGCGTGTCAACATTGAGTTACAAGTTCTCCTTAAACGAGGTTTTACAAGGTCTAGTTCAATCTAGCGACCCTCACCAGCGATATTGCATTGTGTCCATGAGCAATATACATAAAATTCCCTCCTTAGTACTGGTTAAACACAGGAAGACACGTCCCCAACATGACTGAAAAATGTTCACTGTGACGTAAAGAATCAAACAAACAAAAATTATGATCAAACTTTGTAGGGCCAACATTCCTGCTGATACATACCAAGATTCAAGTTTAGTGGCTCTTTTACTATGCAGAAGAAACCATTTAGGAGAGTTTACTAAATATATATGCATGGAAGCTATTTTGATCATTTGACCTCGACCAAATAGTCATGTTCAGGTTGATGTTCCATATTAAAATTGACATCACTTTTGACGTGTGAATTTTGAGAAGAATTATGTGTGAATATATTGATGACAGTTCAATTTGAGCAGCCTTGGACAAAAAAGCCAAATATCAACCTTGACCATTGGTTTTTTTTATAGTTATCATCTTTATGAGATGAAAAGTTCAACAGCATACTCCGCAAGTGGAATGATTTCAACACTCAAGCCTCACCGGCGTCACTGCGTTGTGTCCATGAGCAAGACACATTAATCCTTGCTTTGAACTGGTTCAACCCAGGAAGACCCGTCCCAACATAACTGAAAAATTGTTGACTGGGATGTAAAAAATCAAATCAAACAAACAAACGAAGACTTCAACACTTATGGAAAGATCAACTCTGCAAGTTTTTTGCCATTATATAAATGCATGACGAAACTTGTCCCTATAAAGTATGTCAAGGTTAACCTATAGTGATTATTTAAAAGTATTTTCAGAGTATTGGGAACAACAAAGGCCCAGACCAGCCTGAGCCTCCACTCAGTCTGATCAACCCCTTTGTAATCGCTTATGGAAAGTATCATATCTAAACTTGCTGCCAGGGAAAAATCATTTTCTAGCTAATCTCTGTAGCTGAGGAGACTGGTTTGAGTCTCCCCTTGTCGGAAACCCTAAAGACAGGTTTTGTCACGACAGGGTCAAATTGTTTGGCACATACAATTGTTATAAGCCAAAGGTCAAGGTCATTGTCCCTTAAATTTCAGAGAAGAGTGTTTTATGGGCATTTAGCATATATGGGCATGGTGGCCATTTCGTAAAAAATATTGACTGGCGTGCGTCTGAACTTAGGGTGTGGTTTGCACTGCGAAGCCGGTTTAAGCCCTCCAGTAAAATATTTTTACTGACCGTTCAAAGGAAGTACTTCCTATGTAGATCATTCATGTTATCTCTGTCTTGTGTTTGTTTTGCTTTTGTACGCGTCTGTGGTCACATGCTGGGAAAAGGGTGACCTCTTGGCTCTCGTTTGTGATGTCTAATTGTGAGTTTGTTACATTCTCATTGGTATCCTAGGTCAGGTGTGGTACTTGATTGTATCGATTCCTGATCTTTTCCCTCTTTCTTACTTTGCATACCTTAGCTAAATTCACTTTTGAAGTTAACATGACTTTCAAGAAACAGTCTGTTGACTATTTTAATCTCTACTTGACTGAGGGACAGAGGGGAGGCAACTCGTAACGATACATACATGCATGCAAACTTCTTATGAGACAGATACATCCTGTGCTGAGTCCTACTGTTAACATGCATACACACATGTCAGGCTGAGTCAACATGTCTAGCTGTGGGTTTCACCCTTGGTTTGTGCGTTTACGAACGTTGCAGGCAAAGCTCAGGCTTCCATTGCTTGTGATTTAAAATAGTTGTAAGCTGGCTCATATCAAGATACATGTAGGGTATATTAACCCTTTATGCAATTATCATTTTTTATCTTCTGGCTTGAAACACAAATTTTGAATAGTTCAGTGTTTATATATAGGAGGCATTTGATACAATATCAAATTAAAACTGCATTTCTTTCTCTGAATATTGTATAAGTCTTAGTAAACAGTGTAGACCCCAATAAATATTGCAGCATTTCATCACGGTTTTCACAGTTTGGCAAAGTGCGCATCTAGGAGTCACTTGTATGCCAAAGGTTTTATTCATTTAACATTCTATGTTGACGGTGGAATCCAAAGTTCAACAGGCGCGTATTGGAAAATAATTTTCTTTTTTTTTTCATCCAAAACATATATTGTAAGTACTCGACAGAACCGTCTCAATGAAAGGTTCTTTTGAGCTCACAAAACACATGTTTAAATTGATGGATAAGAAAATAATTACAATTTTACTCTCATAAAATATCTTTAACTGGAGCGATTCTGAGCGAGTGAGTTTCCAGCTAAATAGAATAGCTACATAGACACAGTTGAAGTATGACTTTATGCATATGAGATTAGTTCAATTATCACATGTACTGACCCAAATGGCCACTTTAACACTTTCCTTCATGAATATACATGTAAGGCTCCACCCATCATGAATAATTTTATAGATAAACTTTATTGCTTCCAAAGGATACCCTTTTAAGAAATATTAAGATTAAACGTGGCTGCTATTAGTCTACTAGTCTGTGTCTCTTCCTTTGTTTGTGTTTAACGTTCCAGTAACAGCAAAGGTCATGTGGGGATGGGGCCTTGTCTAAAAGTCTCATCCAGCAGACTGGAGAAGCCAGGGCTGAGCCTGTATTCTCTGGTTTACAAGGAGGGTAATTTACCAATTGCCTCTACTATCTCAAGGGTAGAATTCAGATTATACTTTGCTTTTAATTGTATTCATTTTTAATACATTAAGGATCCATTTGTTTTGCTTTGATTGTTTTATTATCCCCACCCGAAACGCAAAGGGGATATTGAAATTGCCTCCATCCATCCATCTGTCCATCCATCCATTCGTTATCATATCTCTTCCAAACCCAATTGACGAAATCCAACCAAATTTAATGTGTAATGAATGGGGTGTGCAACAGCATTTTTTAGCCTTGTCTCTGAGGCGCTGGGGCCGGTAAAAAGGTCAAATATGAGTAAATTTTTTCTACAAGGTCAATTTCAAAGATTTTTTTACCATACTGTATGTGTATTCTCATGAATAAATGATATAAGACATATGAATGGGATTTTCATTCTGACGCCTGTCAACATTTCCCAGTGGTGAGACTTGGTGGTTCTTGGGCCAAAACATTGATTCTGTCCATCTGTCTGTCCATTGTGCCATTTCCTAAACCATTGGACAAAATCCACTAAATTTGATGTGAGTCATCCCCCAGGGGTCGGACTCGGGCGTCAAAAATTTAATTCCATCTGTCTGTCTGTCTATCAAACTTTCTCCTCCTAAACCATTGGAAGAGATAGAACCAAATTTGATGTGTGAGTTACTCATATAAATGGGGCGTGCAACAAAACTTTTTTGGCCCCGCCCCCTGCGGCCCTGAGGAGGGATCAAAAGGTCAAATGTCATTTAATTTCAATTACAAAGTCAATTTCAAAGACTTTTATACTAAATTTTACGTATGTTCTCACAAGTAAATGATATAAAACATATCAAACGGGATTTTTATTCTGTGAACTGGGTCATGCACCGGGGATGGGACTTGGGGTGCTTTGGGCTTAAAAATTTAATCCTGTCTATCCGTTTGTCCGTTGTGCCATCTTCTAAACCATTGAACAAAATCCAACTAAATTTGGTGTGAGTCATGCCTAAGTGGTAGGACTTGGGCGTAAAAAAAAATAATTTCATCTGTCTCTCTGTTTGTCTGTTAAACTATCTCCTCCTAAACCATTGGCCCAAATCCAACCAAATTTGTTAGTGTTGATATTTTTTCATAATCCGGTCCTTGGGGAATATTGAGTGCTGAAGGAAAGCAGAATACCGATTGAGCTGGTGCTAGGGGGCGTGAAAATTGCTGCACTTTCCATCAGTTCTCTCTATTTCTGAAGGATCCATTTTCCAGATTATTTAGAGGTTACAACAGATGTCGCTGTTTCCGTGTGGAGTCGGTAATACTTCTCCCTGTGCATCGATATAGTGTTGATATTTTTTCATATTCTGGTCCTTCAGGAATATTAGGTTCTGAGGGAAAGCAGAATACCCCTAAAACCAGTGCTAGGGGCGTGAGAATTGTTGCACTTTCCAATAGTTCTCATGAACAGACGCAATACACCTGAGTTTGCAGTTTTCTTACATTGGAGGTTCTCTCTATTTCTGAAGAATCCGTTTTTACAGATTATTTTTGGTGTGTGAGTTACTCACATGAATTGGACATGCAGCAGCACTTTTTGCTTTTTTTCTTTGGGGCCCTGTAGAGGGGTCAAAAGTTCAAATATCATTCAATTTCAATCACAAAGTCAATTACAAAGTCAATCTCAAAGATGTTTATACCATACTTTGTCTATGTTCTCACAAATAAAAGACATAAAACATATTGAATGGGGTTTTCATTCTGTCGCATGGGTCTTGGGGGTACTGAGGGTCGAAAATACAATTCCCTTGGTCTGTCTGTCTAGTATGCAATCTTCTAATCCAAATTTGGTGTGTATGTTACTGGCATGAATCGGGCATGCTACAGCACTCCCCCCCCCCTAGGGCCCTGGGGAGGGATCAAAAGGTAAAATATCACTACATTTCGACCACGAAGTCAATCTCAAAGATTTTTATACCAAACTTTGTGTGTGTTTTCACAAATAGAAAAATATATAATATATCAAACGGATGTTTATTCTGTTGCTTAGGTCATGCGCCAGGGATGAGGCTTTGGGTGATGTGGGGTCAAAAAATTATTTTTCAAACATAATCATGTGGCATATTAAATTAAAAGTGATGATCAGTAGAACAGAATAACAGTGAATTGATACCCTAGGGTTAAACTGGTAACCTTGTGGGTCAAATATCATTTTAATCAATTTAATTACAAAGTCAATTTCAAAGATTTTATATCAACTTTTGTGTGTGTGTTCGTGATCACCAAGCCTCTCAGGACAAATTATTCTATTCCACCCAACACTCATGATGTATTCTTATAATTTTATCTAGATAATCTTGTCTTTTAATGCCTTCTAGATTCTTATAGCCTGGAGTCCCAGCGGTTGCAGTCTGGACTCCCACTATCAATGCAATATTGTTTCAGTGAGCAAGACACTTTATTCTCACTATCTAATTCAGGTCCATCAAAGGAAAAAAACTGTGACGTGCTTGAAAAAGATTGACTGGGATGTCAAGCATCATCAAAACAATTTAACAATTACTTTTTGTTGTGCATATCTTTAAAATGATTGTGCCTATGCTTAAAACCAATTGGTATTTTTTTTTAATTTTGAATCTCAAGCAAAAGTGTGTGTAAAAAAACTTTTAAACCTGAGTCTATAGCTGAAGCCTTATCTGAAGTAACACAGTGTCCTTTCTTGCATATCTGAAATATTTAAAATACAAAATGCTGTAATTGTTTCTACAAAAATATAATCATCTCCCCTTTTGTATCTCATATTGAACTGTGCATTCAGCGAATGTTAATATACAGTAATGAAAATCTTAAAGCCATGTGGAGCGTTGTGGCTCAGTTGGAAGTGCGTTTAACTGGGGATCGAAGCGTTGTTACTGACGGAGTCAATGTGTTGTGTTCTTGAGCATGATACCTTATACACTACTTAGTACTAGGATCAAGGATGAAGGTAAACGTCCCAATAGACTGAAAAAATGTTGACTTGGACCTAAAACATTAAAACAAACAAGCAAAACAAGAGCTATAATATTTTTAAATGTAATATCGTTAATTTGAACATTGTAAATTGCAGTTTGCCCTTGTAAAAGAATGACTCTGTTGTATAAGCCCGATATTTTGGACAATAGTGGGCCTGAGAATTTTGAATTAATGGGTATTTCTCACAAAGAGACTTAAAAGTCTTGTATATAACTTCTTTGTGTTACAAATTATTTCTTAACTTCTAAAGGATATAGGTTCTACAGGTTTCAGATATTTTACCAATATAAACATACACAACCATCATTTCATGTTATTCTAGTGTAGTGTACCGAATATTCTTTGAAGCATACGTACATTTAAAGAGTAATGTGCAAAAAGTATCTGCTTTGATATTTAGATGAATCTTGAATAGTTTTTAAGTTACAGTCTTACAAACAGCTTTCTAATGATTATTACTCTAAAAGTGCAAATGCAAGAGCTGTGTTTCTTGTGCTCTGTGCTTGTGCATTCAAATGATTATTAACATTTATATGAATCATTTTGAATGGTGGTTTACAACAATGTGAACACGATTCTGTGATGGACAAAAGCAAAAGAGAAATAAATCAAAAGTATAAATGCCAAGGTTCTTGCAACCTGTCCTATTCTAATTTTGATTGATATTTGTTTTAAGTTTTGTAAAGATATCTCTAATTGTTTATGGGTTAGACATGGACACAATTTTGTGACAGATGGACAGAGGCCTTGAATAAAAACGTTAAGTCTCCTTACCCTCATTTGAGGACAAACAATCATAAGATCCCTATACCAATGTCAAACAGGTCAATATAATTTTTAAATGTCATATCAATGTTAACCTACAAATACTTGTCATCTGGGGGTTGGACAATTATTTCTGACTCTAAATTCGATCTGTGATTGCTAAAGACCATATATTCAGGTTCCTGTCATAGACTTACTTCACCGACTATAATGGAGGAATTAATGGATACATACTATGATAATTTTGTAAATGCTGGTGTAAACTTGAACATATTAAGTCTACTAATTGATTTGTTGAGGAGCATACATTTTTTCTACATTATTGGTAAAATAATTACAGTTTATTTCTACATTCAGATTTTCAGACAATTATGCAGTTAACACTAATTTAACAAGCAGAGATCAAGCTCATGAAATACTTATGTCTATACATTTAACTTCTGTCTCTTTATGAATTCAACTTTTATCAAATGTGTTTGTTACTGGATCGCAGTTATGTGATTTGGTTGCACCCAAATTTAAAAGCAAATCTATATATTTTACAAATGTATTTATATGACTGGAGTTTTTAAAACTAAAGCCATGTCGATTTTTGGAGGGGTTTAGGTCCTGTATTTTTAAGATGTGTTAATATGAGGCTAGTGTACAGAGAAGTTGAACGGTGAACGACACATATTATGAAAAATTTTAGTCATTATAATTCCAGTCAAGTGAAAACGCAGAGGAAATGATAGATGAGCTTTAAAATACAGAATATATCTATCAAAGCAGTTTGATGCAAATTTCATCAAAATCTATCACGAAATATGCATACTGAATAACTTGATTTTTCTTAAGCGCACTATTTTGCGTTACTATGGTAACTGTTTTAATTAAAGATAACCTACAAAATGCATAGAATTAGGCAGCTGGCTGTAATTTAGTTTACATAAACAGAACCCTGTTCACTTAACTTACCTTAGACTAATGGCTTTTAACTTTTAAAGTAAACAGGTGAGCAAAATATATAAGATAATTGTTGAAAACTTGATTATTTAGCTTTGTTTCCTTGGTAAAATCTAAAGGCTTTAGATGATTAATGAACCTTATTAGTTGTAGAGACGTTGCATGAGCAAATATCAATAATATAAGTAGAAATAAAAACCATACATCTTAAAATGTTGCCATGGTGACCACCTATACTTATACATATACGCGCGTTTGCCTAGTCTTCTTAACTAGTGAGTATGATCAGGAAATATCGCAATCACAAACTGCAGACAAACCCGTGGCACCACAAGTAAGAGCCACACAAGAGTCACAAGGAACCAGGAAGACAAACTAAGCAAAGCAACCAACTCTCTCTTCCCCATCAAGATAATTGCAAATCTAAAATGGACATAAAGTAACCTACAACAAAACATAGAACAATTAAACACTCCCACGATGGGAGTAACAATAAACAACAAATCAACAACAACAGAACCACCACCTTAGAACGGACAACAGCCTAAGCCACCTTAGGGCTTAAATTCATTTTACCGGGCCGCGTAGCGCAGTCGGTAACGTGTCTGGCTACAGATGCGTATCTGACTGCAGATCCAGGGGTCGCGAGTTCGATCCCGGCCCGGTACCATACTTTCGTGGAGATTGATCATGAAATAATTTCTACGGTCATTCTCCTCCCTTCCGCTGATTTATTCAAGAAGGGTTGTTGTCAGTTACAAGCGAAAGTATGTGCACAAATTACTGGTTAACCGCTCGCTCAAGCCTGCCCAGGAAAAAGTGTGGTTAAGAGAACTGACCGTCCCGCAATGACCATAGCTGTTGACATGGGACGTAAAGCAACAAAAACAAACAAACAAACAAACAAACTGGTACCAAATCTTCGCCCTAGATACTGCTGGTTTAATGATATGGTATTTTATGCCTTGTATGTCTGTTCAAGTTTGCAAGCATCACAATGAGGATGAAAGAGTTGGTTATCTTCACATTTTTCTTCAACTTTATGAATGCTTACATCCATTCAGTGGCAATGATATTTGTTGTTGTTGTTGTTGTTGTTGTTGTTGTTCTTTGCCTCACTTATGTGGGAGTTTAATCGTTAGACAATTGTACAGGGTGGGTAGTCACGTGGTTTTTGTTAGGATACACTGTACGGAAAAATGGCGGACTTCTTTCCACACTGATGTTTTAAGCAAAAATAAGTAGATATTTCTGTGTGTTTTTTTCATCTTTACACAGTAAGTTATACACCATTTTCCAGCGACCATTTTTCCCGATCTAACGATGCCAGGATATCCTCATAAAGCTTCTTACTTTGAGTACAGACTCTGTCACAAAATTTTTAGCGGCGAAGATCGGGCCTGAATTTTGAAATAAGCTGTACGGACAACATTTGTGACAGAGTTAGTACTCAAAGTTAGAAGCTTAAAGATGCTATCCTGGCAGCGTTGGATAGGGGAAAATGTGGGCTGGAAAATGGTGTATAACTTTCTTGGTATAGATGAGAAAACATAGAGAAATCTACCTACATTGGATCAGAATGTCCGTACAGTGTATTCGAACATCCTTACAGTGTATCCAAGCAAAAACCACGTGACTACCCACCCTGATTGTAGTAAATAGCCAAACAAAGGCTTTAATAGGTACAACAAGTATCCAGTACCAATAAGACAATACAAATATTGAGGATCAACATGTACCTTTTTATCTCCGCAGGTTGTTCCTTCCAATGCTATACGAGCCCAACATCGTGTGCCGTTGCTGGGATGTTTGCAAAACATTCTTGAGCATATTTCATTGTAAGCAAATTTCTGAAATGAGAAGATAAGCGTGTGCCTCGATGTGAATATGGTCTTAAAAAGTTATCCTTTGAAAGCAAAGAATGCACCAAAGAACTGAAACTAGAGTGTGCAAATGATCTGGGCTAGACTAACCTGTCTTGTCGGTTCTGACTAGGTAATACTTAACCAGTCTGTTCAGCTATCAATAATAGCTAGAATATTTAAATTTTGAATGGTGCTTATTGGGCTAGTGTACTTTTCAAAAAGCAAATAGCTAAGGCATAGATCAGACTGTACACCTGTAAATGCTGGTCTGCCTCTTTGCTGTCCGCATGCAACACAAATTCATATTTTCTCATATGGAGGTCCAATAAGAATAAAGGGAACATGCAGTAACATTTAATGGTGTCGAGAAAGTTGTTTGAGCAAAACGCTGCTGAGTGGAGTATACAAACATCTTTCTTAGGACTTGCAAGTATTAATACAAAACATCTCAATTATTTGCTATGCTTGCATGTTTTATCCAATTCCAACTAAATTTTCTCTGAAAGCAGTGCTAACATTAAAATATCATTTTTTGCACACTGTTATAAAGGGTTATAAAACTTGTATTATTCTCAACTCATTTTGCATGAACTTGCACGATTGTTAGCATTTTAACATTTACATGGCGATATGTGTTCAAAGTCATGCAAGCGGCAGAAAACAAACAACGTTATTGGATGGCATTTACGTTGGTCCGCCAAAATGGCATGTACGTGAATGTGACATCAATCAATCTGTTTATGAAGGTATGTACATCCCAAATGTAAAGGTACATACAAAGACGCACAGTGAAAATGTAAATATTTAGGCATATTGCAAAATGTTGGGCTCTGTCAAAAGGTAGAATACGTTTTAAGCCCGTGCTAGGTATTTTTTTAGATTACACTCCATTTACTATTCTGGACAGAATAACCCAAGTCGGTCGTTTTTTTTAAAAAAAAACTCTATGGGTTTCTTCTATTCGTCCGAATGATTCGTTTTACAGGGTCCAAAATTAAAATGCCTCCTAAAAAGGTAATGACAACCTAGGTAAAGGATCCAAAAGTAACCTTTCAAATTTCTTACAATCAATGTGTCCTGTAGATTACAATGGTATACATATGTACTGCACCAAGCCTGGCCATTTAGTAAGATTTTTTTTAAAGCAAAATGTTGAAACACTCATTAAGAAAGTACTTCACTCTATGGAGCCATTGTAACTTAAGGCGCTGATTATTCAAAGTTATATTTATAAAGTGAACATTTCTTGCAATTCAACAACAGCAGAATCTAGGGCAAAGATTTGGTACCAGTAAAATGCATTTAAGCCCCCCGATGGCTTAAACTGCTGTCCATTCGAAGGCGGTAGTTCTGTTGTTGTTGACTTGCTGTTTATTGTTATTTCCATTGTGGGAGTCTGTATTTGTTCTATGTTTTGTTGTACGCTTCTTTATGTCCCTTCTTGTTTTGCAATCATCTTGATGGGTAGGAAAGAGCTGGTTACTTTGCTTAGTTTGTCTACCTGGTGTCTCATGATTGTTGTGTGGCTCTTCCTCGCGGTGCCATGGGTTTGTCAGCAGTTTGTGATTGTGGTATGTCCTGATCATACTCACTTACTATTTTTTTATAAATTAATGATTATGATAGCGATAGGAAAATGAAATGCAATATTCAGACTTAATGCAGAAATGAAAATAGAGTATATCTAAATGCTAGAAATAGAATTGTCACTTTGATTATCGATGCTGTAGAAAGCAATTCCAGTGTTTTACTATTCCTATAAAACCCGTTTAAGCGTGAACAAAAAAGCTTTCTTCATCTCTAGCAACTAATTTAAATGAAGTATACCCTGCCTTGCAGTCGATGTTGCACTAAACTAATCGCAAATACCAGTTTTCCCCTTTGATCCTGACCTTGTGTTCAAGGTCATACGAAATGTTGCCCAATACCCTCTACATCATGTGACCTATAGATCTGCAAAGATTGAATATGCTACTTCCGACAGTAAAGGGGGAGATGCATTTACAAGAAAATATATTATTTGACTCATACAAAATGTTGCCTAGTACCCTCGACACCATGTGAAATAAGCACCTGCAAAGTTTAAAGTTGCACCGACCAATGAATTTGGGGAAGATGCATTTTACAAGAAAATTCATTATTTGTCCTTGTGGTCGATGGTACACAAAATGTTGACCAGTACCCTCCACAGCATGTGACCTATGCCCCTGCAAAGTTCAAAGTTGCTACGTCCAAGGTTTAGGAGGAGATGCATTTTCAAGAAACATACAATATATGACCTTGACCTGGTTACAAAATGTCGCCCAGTACCCTCTTCATTGTTTGAACTAATGACCTGTGAAGTTTGATATTGCTTAATCCAACTGTTTAGAAGGATATTTATATACAAGAAATTTCATTGTTTGACCTTTGACCTTGACCTTGTTGACCATTATATGCTGCCCAGTATTCTCTTCGTTATCTGGCCTATGCAGGCGTAAAGTTTGAAGTAGCTACGTCTAACGGTTTAGGCGGAGATTCATTTACAAGAAAAACATTATTTGACATTTGACCTTGAGGTCAAGGTCACACGAAACGTCCTTGAGTACCCTGAACCTGCGAAGTTTGAAGCTACTTCATCCAACGGCTTAGTAGAAGATACTTTTGTTTGTTTGTTTGTTTTGTTGCTTAACGTCCCAAGTCAACAGCTATGGTCATTGAGGGACGGTCAGTTCACCTAACCACATTTTTTCCTGGGCAGGCTTGAACAAGCGGTTAACCAGTAATTTGTGCACATACTTTCGCTTGTAACTGACAACAACCCTTCTTGAATGAATCAGCGGAAGGGAGGAGAATGACCGTAGAAATTATTTCATGATCAATCTCCATGAAAGTATGGGACCGGGCCGGGATCGAACTCGCGACCCCTTGATCTGCAGTCAGACACTCATCTGTAGCCAAACACGTTACCGACTGCGCTACGCGGCCCGGTATTAGTAGAAGATACAATAACAAGAAACGTGACGGACAGACAGGCTGACGACAGACGGACGTTGGTACGAAACTAATCTACCCCTTTTTTCTAAAGAATAAGTGGATAAACAATTGAAAAATGCACACAGGTTTTGGTTAGAACGTTAGTGGCCAAAGAACCAGGGTGTTTGGTTTCAGTACTTAGTGACATTTCAAGTGTTTGTGCCAGTCTATTTCTTGCACTTACGAACAAGTTTTAACCAGTGGGCATATGTTAATCATCATATGGGCACCCAAGTGACTCAATTATTAGAATATCGCACCTTACAAAAACTAGTCAGATAGCCAAACCCACTGAAATACATGTATCTTATCTTAAAGAGCACGTTTCGATATGTCGATGAAAAGATTCTTACTTATTGTATGTGCAGGCATAGGCCTGAGACAGCATATTCATGCGTTACATTATTTTACTAGAGTGTGTTTTCTGATAATAAATGAACTTCGTTGCAAGATGACCTGTCTTTGGGGTTTGCGAACATTAAAAGCGCATACCAGCCTGCGCAGCGGCACAGCCCAAAAACGCTTATTGGAAATAATAATAATATCTTAACTTCCTACACGTGACATTGGCGTAGCTCCCATTACGGAGTTACGCACGTGGGTACAAAAAATAGAAACATTCAAGGGAGGTCACCTAATTCAAGGGAGGTCCCTCTTGGGGCAAATTCTTTCCTTTAAGAGAAGTTCCTATTTTGAAAAGGGGAGTAATTGAAGAGAATCGCTGCTTGAAGCAGCAGTCTCCCTTTGATGTTCATAACTTTTTCAGCGTTCTGGCTACGCCATTGCGTGAAATTGTAATTTTCTAGCTAGTTTTTGTTGCTGAGAAGGCTGGTTTTGGTGAGGTCTGATTAAAAATTAGGGGAAAATGCTTTCTCGCGATGTGGGCCAGATAATGTCTTCTCCATCCCCATTTACATAGGCATATGAACAGGGCGGGGGACTGGGGCTCAGAGGGGGGCTGACCCCCGATAATTTTGTAGGCCGAGAGCAGAATAGCCTTTGCCCCCTCAATAATCTGTCTTAATTGACATATAATTGTTTGTCACACAGGGTAAAATAACTTCCACACATTATTATTAGTAAAAAAAATGTCCTTGCTCGCTTAGCAGGCTGTTATCACCTTGTATGTATAAAAGTATGTATAAATGTTTATATTATACAGTTATTTTCTGCCTGTTTGTAGTATAGTCCAAACTATTACCCGAGAGTGCTGTGGTCGACCGGATACACTGTAATTGCACGCTGGCCTCCCTGGCTTTGCCAGTTTGGTCCAGGATTGTGTTTTTACCCAGAGTTCCGAGTTCCGGTTAGGAGTTCGGAGAAAGGACTGGGCAGAACCTTGGTTTGGAGTTCTGGTTTGGAGTTCCGAGAAAGGACTGGGCAGAACCTTGGTTTGGAGTTCTGGTTTGGAGTTCCAAGAAAGGAACGGACGGAACCCTGGCTCGGCAGGTTTGGAGTTTGGAAAAAGGAATAGGTCGAACCCTGGTTCAGCAGGTTCGGAGTTCAGAGAAAAGACAGGGCTGAACCCTGGTTTGGCAGGTTTGGAGTTCCTATAAAGGAATGTGCCCAACCCGTGTTTGGCAGGTTCAGAGTTCAGAGAAAGAACCTGACTGAATGCTGATCTGGAGTTTGGGTTCGGAGTTTGAGAAAGGAATGGGCCGAACCCTGGTTCGGCAGGTTTGAAGTTCGGAGAAAGAACCTTTTTTTGGTATTCTTTTCTTTTACTCTTTTTTTTCATATTTTTTTTTCTTATATTTTTCTTTTCTCATTTTTTTGTTTCATTTTTTCTTTTTTTTTCTTTTATTTTTCTTTTTTTTTCTTTCTTTCTTCTTTTTTATTTTTTTTTCTTATTATTTTTTTTTCATTTTTTTTTCTTTTCTTCCGAGTTTGAATTAAGGATCTGGTCTTTCTCTGAACTCCGAACCTGCCAAATCAGGATTTGGCTTGGTCCTTTCTCCAAACTCCAAACCTGCTGAACCAAGGTTGGGCCCTGTCTTTTCTCCGAACTCAGAACCTGCAGGGTTCTGAGTTCGGAGAAGGAAATGGCCTTTCTCCGAATTCCAGACCTACCGAACAAGGGTTGGGCCCGGTTCCTTCTCCTAACTCTGAACCTGCCAGTGTTCAAAGTTCAGAGAAAGGAACTGGCCATTCTCCAAACTCCGAACCTGCTGAACCAGGGTTTGGTCCAGTTCTTACTCTGAACTCTGAACCTGCCAGGGTTCAGAGTTTGGAGAAAGGAACTGGCCTTTCTCTGAACTCCTAACCTACCAAACCAGGGTAATACCCATTCTTTCTCTGAACTCCAAACCTGCCAAACCAGGGTTATACCCTTTCTTTCTCCGAACTGACACTCTGAACCTTGGGCAAAAACACAATTTTGGACCATCTTGGGCTTTGCCGCCCTAAATATTGAAAAGCTCCCTACGCCTATGATTCAGCAACATGCATTGCACAATCAGATGTTGTATCAATAGCTCATTAAGTATTTAATTAGTATAGAATTACAGGCATATACCAAAACTAATATTCAAAAAGAATAAACTTATTATTACGCTCAATAATCAAGCTTTTGATTTGCAGGTAGATCAGAGCAACATAAATGTTTTCTTGGAATTCAGCCCATCTTGCTTTTCATAATATACTCAACAAAAAAGGACTAAGTATTATGATTTCTACTCAAATAAATTTCAAACTGCCGCACATAGACATCAAATAAAGATTTTTGAAAACAGTTTTCGAGAGCATGCTAAATTAATTGAGGTGAAGTTAATTCTACAAGATATTTTTGGAAAAAATTATCATTTTAAAATTTGTGAAAAAGGGTGCTTTTCACCCAAAAATTAAGTTTTTATTTCGGATAGTTTAAATTATTTATAGGCAATTCATTTTTTTAAAAAAATGTAAACTCAGACATTTGGTTCAAGATTTCGAGCACTTTGAAGCATCAACCCCATTGTTTTAATATCATATTTAACAGTGCATTATAAAAAAAAAACAATCATTCACAGTTGAGTTGTATTTGAAAGGTCTTAGTTTGGTATTGAATTACAAAGAAATCTGATTTTAAAAGAAAAATGTAAAATTTCAAAAGTGTAAGTTTTGGGGCAAAATGTGTGATTTTTGAAAATTGCTTTTTTTTTTTAGTGCTAATTGGAAAACAATTATATTTTGTAATTATTGCTTTTTAATCTAGTGTCAATACTTTTATTGACGTTATTTTGGGATAAAATCTCCTCCTAGTACCATAGTTTGTTTTAAAAACTACACATAGCGATTTTAGTGTAATGTGTATAGAAGATAAAGTACTTGACCCTTTCAATATTTTTGTGGTGTATATATAAATTTGCATGAAAAGTTCTCAGCAGGTCTACAATCTACAGAACAGAAACAGACAAGTTCACGATTAAGATCACCTTTGACATTGATTAAAGGACGGTGACGTTATAGGTATATAAACCAGAGTTGTGTTTCGTGTATGCTGTAGCCATTTATAAGTTATTTGTAAAGTTCCCTTAACACTTTTAAAGCTGCATAGTCCGTAACTTTTGATCCTTTAATTTTAGAACTAATGTTTCTATTTTTCAAGAACACAGTAAAAAAAACTAAAATTCAGGTATACATTTTACCAATTTCGTAAATCTTAACAACTTATCAGTATCAAAACAACCGATTTTATGTTAAAATTTTACTGTCTATAATTATTAGAGGGACGCAAATAATTACCAACAAGAGAAAAACACACCTGTTTTTATAAGATAATTCACTTTTCCGTGCAGCTTTCAGCTATAGTGAACAGATTTATTGTGAAAACATAACTTGATTCTACTTTTACAAATGATTTAAAAAGAAAATAAAAATTTCGAAAAATGTTCATAGTTGCAGACTTAGTCTCTTTAAGGGGTATTTAAGTTGTTGTCTACGCTATTACAGGACAGCATGCCAGCTATTACAGGACAGCATAACAATTTACAAAGTATTAAGGATCATCGTAAATTTGGACTTCTTTGCCTTCTTACTTACTTCAGTTTGTGTGGTTCGCATATTGTCTCGTTTATTAACTAGCTTATCTTTGAGCAAGTGGGGCTATTATTTTCACAGGTTAAAGCCAATCAATGACCTTTATGCTGTTTTTGTGATTAGATTTCCAACAATGTGGTATATGTGACCAGCAAAGACTCAGACCAGCCTGCACATATGTGCAGTCTGATCAGAGTCTATGCTTGTCATTTAACTGTTCAATGACTCTAAGGCTACTGACAGAACATCATTTGGAGTTTCTTAGCCTAAAAGGAGGCTGCACAGGCTCGCCTGAGTCTACACTTGTCAAATACCACATTGTTGGAAATCACATGTCGCGGCTCATGTGACATTAATATCTGTCCTAAGACTCATTGGTTGGCAACAACAGATTTGCTAAATGATATAATCAATGATGAACCTGGCTCATACCTTCTAAATAGAGAATACTAGGTGAGCGTCTTTTGAAATCAAGTTTATATCAAAAGACGAGAACCTGGTATCCTATTTATCAGTTTACACATTGTTTCACTATTCAAACTAGCGATTATAACGTAATTTTCGATATTTGTGTTCATTCAGTGTCATTAGCGACGTCATTAAAAAAGTGCAACGTCATTATGACCTGATAAAGGCACATGCAGTGAGATAGACACCGTTTAACAGGCAAAGTGAAACAATGCAGTTATTTTGAGAGGTAACTGATAATAATGAAAGCTCCTTCCTCGATATGCCTTTCTATTTCATATATACTTCGGTTTAAACCATATTTTTTTGGCATTTATACAATATATATATTGTCTAAGTTAAAGGATCTGGCATTTAGTCATAAGCTTATATGGAAGTAATTTCGTATTCATTTTCAATAAGCTCTCGTTGTTTCTAAATGCACTGAGATCTAACATAACATGTTCACAATGATGCCATTTTACAATAAATTACCATACGTGAAGATATGTGTACTTGACTTCAAATACAACCAATGACACACAAGACTTGATGCTTTTCGTTTACTATCCGTGTCACTATGTATGAAACATCTGGTAAACAATGAACGTGCATAATTGCAAAAGTCACTGACAAACCTTACCCTGCAAAGTAAAGACTTGGATCCATATTCGCTTTTGCATTGGGTATCTGGTGGATAAATTTGTCCTAATAGTTCATTTGAATACTTGTCAAACCTTCTTGCGTCGTAGGTAGCAGACCTTTTAGTCATACAGTTTGTGTTGTTTCTAAAAACAATGAGAAGGATTATATGCAGATATGACTTAATACTTATACTATCATTATAATAAAAAAAACATTCATCTTGCGAGAACTATAGCAGTTCAAACCTTCAGAAAGATCAAGTTTAACTTTAAATTTAGCCCATGCTGTCCGTAGATATGTGCCCCACAACACACACACACACACACACACACACACACACACACACACACAGAGAAAACGTTTCTTTTTTAAAAAGATCCATATTGAAATAGTTGACAGTTTTCGAAGCTTAATAATATATATAGAGGATATTCAATTTTTTGGAATAAATATGCCATTTATTTCATTGAGTGAAGCGAAAAATGCATATTTCATGTGTGGCAAAGCCACGAATGAAATATACATTTTCTTGCTTCACAAGATGAAATAAATGGCATATTCATTCGAAATATTTGAATATAAAATTTTAAGTGTGGCAGATTTTTGCACTAAATGACGTCATACACGTTTGCACGTTACGTCATATTAATGATGGCGTTTCATTACGTGCAATGACGGCCAAAACTGAAACCATAGGAGCAGGAGTAGAGAAAATGAAAAAATCAGCAAATCCAGACAAATTGATTACCAAAATTTTCCTTGCGATCTAACTAAGAAAATGAATACCTACACTTTGTGTTTTTTCCACTTATAAGAAAGTTACAGACGTTTAAAATTTTGAAGTGGGCTTAATGAGGTCAATGGAGAAAGCAGAGTACATCCAACTTCCCCCTTGAAATACAACATATATTTTCACGTCTGTAAAATGCATTTTTTTATATTTTCACGGCTGTGAAATACAGCTTTTTTAAAATATGCATAATATTTATTATAAGCATTTTCCTGCATTTCATTACTCTGTATATAAAAAATATTGTTTCTTCAATTACTTACACATTACAGTAGTTAGACTATAAAACGGGGACAGCAGAATTATCAAATTGATGCATAGTCAATAACGGCAAATGAATTCGCTGGTTGAAGCGCATGGTATGTGAAAGTAAGCTAGACTAAGTGTATTTAGCTGCCAGATTTATTTTGTTGTTCAAGAAGTTTTGAAAGTTTGCAACAATCTAAAGAGATTTGGCAATGTAAATACTAGCATAAAGATTTCAAAAAGTATTTTTATTCAAAATTCCTATTTTCATGTAATTCAGATGAAGTTTTGCGAGTGCCAATTGAACTTGGGAACTCTTTTGTGCCATCCATTTGACTAATGCTTAGGATATTAATATTTGCGCATCTTAGTAATTCTCAGAAACTAACTAAACCACGCATTATTTTCTGCTTTTACCAATGTTTAAAGTAGACCAGTCATAATTATTTAATTTAAATACATTTAAGCCACCCAGTGGTTCTGTTGTTAAGATTTATTGTTTATTGATGCTCCCATTGTTTTTGTGGATTCTGTGTTAGGTCCTTGTTTTGTAATTCAGTACTTTGTGTCTTTCTAGTTTTGCAATTATCTTAATGGAGAAGAGAGAGTCGCTTGCTTTACTTTAACTGTCTTCCTGATGTCTTGTTCCAGTCGGTGTTCTTTGGCTTATTCTCACGGTGCTGTGGGTTTGTCTGCAGTAAGTGATTGTGGTATTTACTGATCATACTTAATCGGACACTCGCCAGAGGCACTTTGTGTCCTTGAGCAAGGTTTAGTACCAGGTCTACCCAACAGACCTTTAAACGTCCCAACATTACTGAAACATTTTGACTGAGACGTAAAACATCCACACTGGCAAAATACAAAAATAAATGCATTCAAACAAAAGGGATTCAGAAGAAAGTCAATGCACAATGTGAATCTATATCCCACTTCATAAAAGGCTTAATACCTGGGATACCATTCAGATCAACTACCTCAAACCATATAAATACACATTATTACTTTAGTAACTTGATCTGGTGGTCAGATCGCGGCAAGAGGCTGCGCCAGAAACAATCAGAGTCGAGTGTGATCCAGTCGTTTCTGGCGCAGCCATGAGACGTAATCCGACCCATCAGATCAAGTTACTAAAGTAATAATGTTTTATTATATACCTCCATAAAATGAACAACAAACATTTCAGTATTAGCAATACACTCAACAAAATTATAAAATTGATACTGTGTGACGCCATGGCAAATAAGCCGTGCCAAATTTTTGATGATATAAAATTGCGTAAACATGTTACAATAGAGGAGGAAAATGCATTTAGCATGTAAAATTCCTTTTCTTTAATACGGAAAATAATAAAGGCTATTCGCCGAAACGTCAGAAAGAGTGGGTTGTGATTTTTGTGATTAATATTGCTATCACACAGATTGCGATTCCCATTCAGAGTTGCCTTCAGGTGCTGGATTTTATGCTTGTAAGTAGGGTAAACATGATGGTGATACTGTAAAATATCAAGTTAGTAGTGTGATGCAAGATTTTGTATTTTCGCGTCGGAAAAAGGGTTGTATCAGGTGTATTTATTGCAGATACAAAATAAAATAATGTTATTCCTTATGATTAGACACATTCAATAACAATGACCATGATGTCCCCAGGGATTCAGTAAATTATAATCATATCTTCTTTCAAATGCTTTTTAATTCTTCAAAGTCCAACTGTTTATTTAAGTTTTCTTACACTTGTTGTAGAAGCTTAATATTTTTCTTCTAAGACTTTTAATACTCATGTTTGACCAATTGGGGATCCAATGCTCTGACAATAATTGTATAGATTTGTAAGTACTTTTCGTTTGATGAGCAGTTCTTATCGATGTAAGCATCATTCAAAATTCGTATTTCAGTGTTGTTTGAGTTAATGCTTATTGGTCAAGTTAACTATTTATGGTCATTGTAAAAAGTATTTTCATGTGGTACCAATAATAAGCAATAAATATTAAATGCCTTGCTAAAGGACACAATACAATGCATCTACCGAGGCTTGAACATTAATGAATCTCTTAATCTCAAATTGTGCACTCTACCGCCGAGCCAGTGCTTTACAGACGTTTGTTGTAGTAATTTATAAAGGGACTCATTTACTTATGTCTCACAGAAACATCCCAATGCGTTTAACTCCAATTATCCATGATGAAAAAATCCTTGAAATACATTTTAGAAACGTAGTAACGAAAACATACCTGTTTAACTCAGCTATAAAGGAGTTGAAATAATCTAAAGAACAGCTTGAAAATTCCCAAAGTCTCATTTTTTTAGCTGCATCTACTCGAGCGACAGGAGTTTTGTCCATCACATATCTTCCATCTGAAGGGCATGTGTTACCTTCACTATCGTGGTGTGCTCTTAGGCTGAAACAGCAGAAATGATAATGACTATATTAGAGGCTACGTGTGATTTCCAACAATGTGGCATTTTGACAAGTGAAGACTCGTACGAGCCTGTGCAGCCTCCTATTAACGTTAGAAATTCCAAATGCTGTTCAGTCAATAGCTTAACACTCATGCCAGCATATAGTTTAAAATGTCCATAACCTGGTTATATTAATTTATGCAATAGCAGCAAACCTATAGTTGGCCAGCTTGGGTTCGCTGGTGTGTTTTAACTTGTCAAACTGGTTTATATAGATTGTTCAGAGTGTCACCAGTAACTATATTAGCTACTTAAACGTACACCAAATAGCAATGTAAGGGACATGACTTAAATACTGGGGACAGGATGTATTACTAAATATCATTCATGATTATAGCCATAGTTTCAGTTTTCAAAGATGTCACTGATTTAAAAGATATTATACTTGTTCATAAGTTGTCATTACCTCCCTTGAAATTGTGAAAACAAGAGGAAGATGGCGTTTGAGATCAACAGTGATATGATTTAGTAACATTTATGTGATTACATCTGGACGATTATTAAACTATGGCTTGTGTCGCAAGAGGTAGCATAAACCATTAAAATATAACCTTTCTGTTTATATATAATATTTGCAGCCACATAATACTTTGGTGCGTTTAATGATATCGAGCTTCAAGTATTTAAAGGTACCATGGTGCCGTAAGGACTCAGTGCTACAGGTACCATGTTGCGTTGAGCTAATAGATTATATTAAAGTAGAACCATGTCAGGTATCTTCTTAAGGAACGGCTTAATCATCATACTTAAATATATATATGACCTAACTTAAAAAAATAGTGAAATATCTCTCTTATTTCTCAGACATGCTCTAAAGGTATTGTGTTCCGCGGTATTGTGTTCCACGGTATTGTGTTCCCTGTTTGCATTCTTGGTGACTCTAATATTATCTGTGGCGTTCGTCTTTCTGTATGCAAGTCAGGTGACATTACATACTCTAAGGCGCGTTAATCAGTTGTATTTGTGTTGGCTGTCACTGGCTAGCCATTTGTTGGTGACACACAGGGTTGGCGACAGATGGTTTGACAAAAGGGAAAGCGGGACTGTCTATAGGAAACATTGCATTCACCCGTTGGACACTTGTGCGTGATTGTCTGGCTGACCCTTTACACACTGTATTAGCTCATGAAGGGCTGTACATTACATAATTTATGGTTCGTTCCATTACATAGATGTGGTGTCACGTCTGTCCCATTACAGCAGTTTGGCTCACTCTTCAGTATGGTTTCAGATTTTGCAACTATTGCTCTAATAAGCTTTGTAGACTATAGTGGCTCAGCAACAATAGAAATAAATGCCAATAATTTCCCGTCCTTGTCATATATGTTATTTTAATGTCTTTACACATGGAAAAAAGAAGCACCTTCCCTAATGCAAGGGTAAACTTTAGATTAAACCATCCTTCATTTTAAAAGTGTTTTATCAAACTTTGTCAATTAATCAAAATTGTATAGGTAGCGTCTAAATGAAAATGTCGATGAATCAGCAACAACTGCGTTGGACAGTGGTCATCATTGGTAACATAAATATTTGTTTCTGATTTTTTTACCTAATTGATACGTATCACCTGCGATATTTTCCTTCCATGAGGTCTAATTGTCTGAATTTTAATTAATTTTAAATTATGTTTGGCAACCTTTTACCGCTTGTTTTTCGTTTTCAGGCCTACTGTTGCCAGTAGAGGCATACTTTACCAATGGCGATGGCTCTATTGGTGTTGATTAATTATTTAATATGTACCTCCCAGTTTATTAAAATAATTTCCCATTATAAATTGATTGGCTATAACATTAATGCATTGCAACAGACTGCATGCTTTGTGGTCAATCCAATCACAGTTGGCAGCCTTGCTTTCCATTTTAATTGCACGCCCGCGGGTTGGACTTCAGACTCTATGACGGTTCCGACTTAAAGACATATCTATTGATGAGATGGTAGGGGCCTGATGCTATCGCTGTTTGTTGGGCCCACCAGGGTTTTCCTGTTGGATTTCTTTTGCTCCGGTAGTCAGTTTTATTTACTTAGTCCTTATCGTTGCTCCATTTCCTTGCTATATCTTGAGTTATATGTTCTAGGTGATGATGCATTGATAAGTTAGGGGTCTTTCATGCAAACCAAATATCTATTTGTCTTGATCCACATCTGAATTAAGGGCGAGGTTGGCGTGCCGTAAAACCAGTTTAAGCCCTCCAGTAAAATATTTTACTGACCGTTCCAAGGCGATACTTATTTTGTGGATATTTTATGGTTTTCTGTCTTGTGTTTGATATGCCTTTGTATGCGTCTGTTTATCTGTGCCTTTTGGCCACCTGCTGGGAAAGGGTTGACCTCTTGGCTCTCGTTTGTGGTGTCTAACTGTGAGTTTGTCTCATTCCCTTTGGTATCCTGGGTCAGGTGTAGGAATTGATTGTATCGATTCCTGATCTTTGCACCCTTACTTACTTTGTTTGGAATGCATACTTTATGTCCATTCTAGTTTTGTATTCATCTTGACAAGGTAACCAGAGCTGTTTGCTTTGTTTTTATTGTCTTTCCAATGTCTTAATACTGTAAATGTTCTATGACTCTTCCCCAAGGTACCCTGGGTTAGCCTGCAGTGTGTGATTGTGGCATTTCCTAATCATACTCACTTACTTTTCCAAGCCACATTTCATCTTTGTCTATACATATTGAAGATTGTTAAATTTTGGCCAGACATTGAACAGGATCTTTCAAGACTTTCGTGACACATAGTCTGGTCATGTCACAGCAAAATTATCCAGTTAAGGCTTAATTAATGAATTTCTATTTCCAAAGACATCAATGCAAAATGCAGTTAATTTATGATAAGCTGTTAGAAGGTAATACACTAATTTTTTTTCAAAACCAAATTTCATTTTGAATGTTCCATGCTTTCATTGCATGCTAATTTTTGCTTTCTAAATTTGTTTGTTTTCTTCTCTGGTTTGCAGAAACAAAAGAGCAAATGTACTGCATGGTATATATGATGTATATGTTGTATTGGCGTACTTTATATTTGAATAAAATATTGTTTACACTCAATAAAAGAGCAAACACTTATATTCAGAAAAAATGACATTATCTACATATGGCATATTGTATCCTCTGTAGCCCAAATACTTAATACTCTGGGCTTCAATAATTCAGGCTTTTACAAGATAATGGATTGAAATATGTGCCATAAAAAGTCGTCATCGCCAACACATGGAAAGTTGAAATTTTCAAAACAATTTGAAATAAAAAGTGCTCCCTTACTTTTTTCTATGTAAATTACAAATGTTGCCTTTAACACGAACTTACAAATAATATTCTTTTAAACTGTAAAGCATGTTTTTTTTATTTCTATATAACTTTCATCATAGGTAAAAATGGATTTTACATATACATTCAACATAACATTACCAACGATCCTATTGACCTAAAATGCGTGCGTGGTGACTACTTTCTGCTTTTCATATTTTAAAACACTAAATACAATTATTTTGTAATTTTCTTGTGACACACACACATTTAAGTAGTAAATTCAAACATATCATCAGCTAATTCTTTTAAGTATTTGCAGAAAACATCTGGATATCCACAGCATTATGATATAGAATATATAGAGGATGTTCAAATTTTTGTCATTTATATGACATTTAATTCATCAAATGAAGCGAAAACTGCATATTTCAAGAATGGCAAAGCCACGAATGAAATATACTTTTCTTGCATAATAAATGTCAAGTTCATGACAAAAAATGAATTTTCCTTTTATTATCTAAAAGTTTAAGCGTGACAGATTTTTTGCACTATATGACGCCATTTGGTGCCAAACGGTTATCGCGAGGGACGAATTTCGCTATCTCATCCTCGCACGAATAATGCATTCTTTTCCTTGCTCACCATTAAATACCCATTTTATATTTAAAAAGGCTCCTAGAAGTTCTTGAATATGCTGAGATGTGACATGACATGATTACGTCATTTGAACATCACAATGACGTCACTTAACGATCATGCGCGTGAGTTCCAATACAACCAATGTACAGCCCTCATGTGACAGCCTAGGTACGATAACATGGGTAAGATAAGATTTCTATCCCAGGGTAAAATCTCAGATGTCCCTATCTCGTGTGTAAGAATAACTTATCTGCTGATAAAAACATATGGGGGATATCTTCTTTTTCGACATTACTTGTTTGCTTACCTAGGAGTATCTGTCTCATTATTTGCACTAATTCTTAACACTTTGTATTCTGGAAACTATTGCAAACAGTGGAGACCCAGATGAAATGCAGCATCATGCCCTTAAAATTAGAATGGACAATCCCTTTCTTATTGCATTTATCTGTATGGGAAAATCCATCAGAATACAAAAGGGTTAATTTGATGACCCATTTCTTGTAATAGTACGTATCATTTGCTATGCTGTGAAAAACAAAAACAAAGTATCTACATTGCATATCATCAGGAATTTAAATGTTAGAGACCTAGTCAATGTTTTAAATAATTTTTAAAAGATACTAGAACGAAGGTGAATATTTTTAAACCCCTTAACTTGGAAAACGGCAATAATTCGCTGCAATATTTCGATACCTAGTATTTGAAGTAATATTGTTATTGATAGTTTTGATTTCCACATTTAACATAGATTATGTGATTTTTTTTTGTATTTTTGACAGTTTTCTGCGTTTTAAATTCGCCCAAGTTGACTGCAGCGATTTGGTAAATTGTTTTATCAACAACAGGTCAAAAGGTACAGTGACCTGGATTAGAACTTAGTAGATCATTATAATACATTTGTACATCTACAAAATAATCAGGGTTTTATGGCCCTGTGTCGTTTCAGCCTAATTCTTGAGGTAGATCGATTCTGTGTAATAATGTGGGGATTCACGTTATGTGTAGATGGCTATTTAGCAATATTTAGGTATAAAATTGTTTGAATGCCGCCAGTCACCAGAGGTCCTAAACTTCGTTTTCAAAGGTCAGCCCTTTCCCAGCAGGTGATCACAAAGCACATGTAAACAGACGCGCACAAAGACATAGCAAACACAAGACAGAACAAAACATAAAAGATCCACAAAAGAAGTTCTGCCTTGGAACGGTCAGTAAAATATTTTACTGGAGGGCTTAACCGGTTTAACGGCGCCAACCTCACCCTAAATTCAGATGTGGATAAAGACACATAGATAATTGGTTTGCATGAAAGACCCCTAACTTATCAATGCATCATCTCCTAAAACATATAAATCAAGATATAACAAGGAGATGAAGCAAAGATAAGGACTCAACAGTAAATAAAACTAAATACCGGAGCAGAAGAAACCCTACAGGTAAACCCGGGGGGGGGGGGGGGGGGGGGCTGTTTTTAACTACTGCAAATACACTTTTGTCTGTGATCATAATATATTATTTTGCACTTTTTATTCTCCACCAATCTTAATTTTATAACTGTGCTGACAGGACAATTGCATTTACTACTGGGAAGTGGATGTTGCATTATGAAAAAATAGGTTTGAAGCACCATGCTACTGTGCTATTGGTATGGATCGGGACAATTTACCAAACATTTTGGTATATACGAGCCCAACATATTCATATGTATGGTAATTCTAAATTTATGATCATTTCATATAGGTATAATTTCATACTCATTGAAGTATACACCATCTATTGCCTCTAATAAGTTGAATTTGACAAAACTTTGCATATACATTGATATTGTCATTACCTATCTTGATTTGGCTAAGGCAGAATTCCGTCAATATATCCCTGCTCTAAATATTGAAGTGCTAACAATTGCTCCCATTTTAATATTCATGAGGACATATCTCAAAATTTTTACATTATTTGCAAACTGGAGGGCCCATGGGCCCTGAATCGCACAGGGAGATGATGTTAACCATAAAATATAATCCCATTTCTCAAACACCTTAGTCCATCTTGGGTATCACTCAGACTATAATCAAAGACTACCAATTCGCTAAGTTCAATCAAAATATACTTAACTGCACAACTTCGATGTCTGAACTATCAGGGGTGTGCATAAGGTCAAACTTGAATAATGTTCTACAAGTCTTTCATTTAAATTTGTTATAAAATGCATCATGACCTACTTCAGAAAAAAATATGTTGACCTTTTGACCCATCTGGGGCCGTGTGTGTATAAAAGGGCAGAATATTTACGTGCTTTGTGTTCTCTGCTTCATTCCCGTTTAATTCAACATGCAACAAGTCTACTTACAGAAAAGAAAAAATGACATTTTTATACATTTTGATTCCCCAGTGGTCAAGGATGTATGTAAGGGCAAAACATTTGCTAGAAAGTATGTATGCTTCATTCTTTCTAATTTGATATGCTTTATATAAGCCTATGTGGCACCTGGGGCAAGTCCATTTTGGCCCCAGGGGCGTAATTTGAGCAAACTTGGAAGTGGTCCACTAGGTGATGCTACATACCAATTATCAAGGCTTTAGTCCTAGTGGATTCAGACAACAAGACTTTATCATGTTTTCCCTATATAAGCCTATGTAAAATATGTGACCCCTGGGGTGGGCCCATTTTTAGCCCGAGTGGAAAAAATTGAACAAACTTGTTAGAGGTTTACTAGGTGACGCTACGTAACAAACATTAAGGCTCTAGTCCCTATGGTTTCAGACAAGAAGAGTTTTTCAAGTTTTCCCTATATGAGTCTATGCAAAACATGTTACACCCCGTGCGGGCCTATTTTTAGCCCAAGGGACATAATTTGAACAAATTTGGTAAAGGTTTACTAGGTGATGCTATGGCTGCTTTCCAAATTTTCTTTAGATAGCGATTTTTGTCATTATAATTTAAATACCCTATGTACGTAAGATTTGATAATGCAATGTATTAAAAGGTGCAAATCATTATTTGTTCTTTGTTTTATTAAAACACATGTATAGCACTATAACAGCAAACCATTTTATCTTGAAACTGATTTCATTTCCAGCGAAAATTTGGCATGTCATCTTACACTTAGTAACACCACAATTAGTTGTAATGACAGCTTGGATTCTTTTTGGCAAAGACGTCTAGGTCATCTGAATTCAAGGTGCACCAAATTTGATAGTAATTTTAAAAATGTCTGTCTTTTATATTTGACATCTTACTAACGTGACGCTTAACAATGCTACAGTCAGTATCTATGGGGGTCAGATCTACACTATAAGGTGGCAACTCAAAAATATCACCACCCTGGTCTCTAGTGAATGGGTGAATAGTTTAAAGAGCTATGCAAGGTGCGTTATCATGCTTGGGGCATAGTGCATTCATATTGGAGTTTTATACTGCTTTTGATATAATCCTGATATGCCTTACTGGTGATTGTTTCATTAACAGGTTTAAGTTGAGAGACCCTTCTAAAAGTTACGAGATAGTTCATGTCGATTTTTACCCATCCATCAATGTAATGTGGATTAATTTGTTTGTGTTTCAGATGTCAGATGGATATACGTTTGTAAAAGAAATAGGTTTAGAGTAGGGATTCATCTGAACAGATGACATTTCCCCAATTTTAATACAATTTCAAACCCTCTTGGGGTATTTAACTGTTTGGCAGTACTGTACTTTCATTTTGGTCTTTCTCCAAATAATTGGGCTCTTACTATGTAGCATCAATTTTGAACACCCGAAAATGCACTTAAAATATATGTTTAAAGTAAATATGTAAAACATTAAAAATTTTGCAACCTGCTAGTACACATACACCAAAGTCAATCAAGGGATTCATTGTTGATACATTCCATAGCTTCAATTCTTTAGTATTTTCACCATGTTCCCTATACATGACTTTATAGATTACCACCACAGTTTTCTTTCCTGCTCTCCTTATTATCCCATAATTCGAAATAGAGCTTTGATAAGCAACTTTGATTTGCTAAAATATAATCAACTTTTTTATAAGTTAAAACTGGATACAAAACATCTGCAAAAACAAGTCATATTTTTACTCACTATAACTAAATATGTTGTGCATACAGGAGCAGAAATAAATCATATCTGAAACAAAGCACAAGTTTATTGCAAACATTCAAACAAGTATAAGGTATGTAAATAACTAAGACAAAAATCCCTATCTATAAAAATTTTGGAAAGCAGCTGTTCATACCAAATATCAAAGCTCTAGGCCTTGCGGTTTCGGACAAGAAGATTTATTCATGTTTATCTTATATAAGCCTATGTACAACATGTGACCCACAGGGGGCATTTTTAGGCCCAAGAGCATAATTTGAACAAACTAGGTAGAGGTCTATTAGATGATGCTTCATACCAAATATCAAAGCTCTAGGCCTTGTGGTTTCAGCCAATAAGATTTTTTTGTGTTTTCCCTATATAACCCTTTGTAAGCATGTGACCGCTGGAGTGGGCCCATTTTTATCCACAGGGGTATAATTTGAACAATTTGGGTAGAGGTCCATTAGGTGATGCTACATACCAAATATCAAGACTCTGTGCCTAGTGGTTTCAAACAAGAAGATTTTTCATGTTTTCCCTATATAAGCCTATGTAAAACATGTGACCCCAAGGCGGGCCCATTTTTGAGCCAGGGGCATAATTTGAACAACTCTGATAGAGGTTTACATGGTGCTATTACAAACTAAATACCAAGGCTTTAGGCCTTGTGGTTTCAGACAAGAATAGTTTTAAAGTTTTCATCTCGAAAATCTATTTTAGCCTGTGTGACCTAGATATGCAACAGATCTGACCCACTTGAATAATTATTAAAGAAGATCATATAAGGATCATTTTTGCCAAGTATGGTAAAAATCCAACCAGTAGTTTAGGAGTGATGTCATTTAAGTCAATTGTTAACGGACGAGGACAGTTTCCCCCATCTATGCTTACACAGTACGTTTTAGTCTTCTCAAAAATATATTAGGTGTGATCAGAACGTTCTCAGCCGGATATGATTGGTGAGATTTACTTAATTAAAAACTTTGTCAGTCGGTCATTGATCCAATTGAAGGACATTGGGAGTATAAAAAGCATGCAGTCATGCTTGATTGCTTATATAAAGCAATTTTAAGAGAGGAGGGTGCAACACATTTGCAAAATGGAGAATCTTGAAATCAGAGCAGATATCAAATACTTCTGTAAGAAAATAATGCCTCCCAAGGAAATTCATTAAGACTTCACTGAAATCCTTTGGAGGGAGTCTCATTCCTATAGCACAGTGGAAAAATGGGCAGCAGAGTTTAGAAGGGGGAGAGAGAGAATTGAGTATGATGGACTGTCTGGCCACCCCACAGATGCAACCGCTGATGATAATGTCAAGGTTGTGCATACCCTGATTATATGTGATAGGAGGCGAGACCTGCGAAGCATAACTAGCGAAGTGGGCATAAGTTTTGGGGCATTACAATCAATCCTTACGGACATCTTAGGTATGTCAAAGGTTTCGGCATGATGGGTGCCCTGAATGTTGACCCATGATCAAAGAAGGACTCGGCTGGATATTTCTGGGTATCTCCTGTCTCGCTATGAAGATGATCATGGCAATTTTATAAAGAAAGTTGTAACCCAAGGTGAAATATGGTTTCTCCATTTGACCCAAAGTCAAAATGCAGAGCAAACAATAGAAGAACCCTGATTCACCATCTCCTAAGAAATTTAAGAGGGTTCATTCAGCAGAAAAGGTGATGGCCTCAATCTTTTAGGATAGTCAAGGGGTGCTCATGATTGATTATCTTGCGCAAGGTCTCTTTATAAACAGAACATATTATATAGGTGAATTGAGGCGGCTACGCAACGGAATCGCAAGAAAGAGGCAAGGAAAACTGACTTGTGGTGTTCTGCTCTTGCAGGACAAAGCCCCTGTCTACACGTCACAAATTGCCATGACCGCTGCGACTGAATGTGGATTTGAAATCATTCTTCATCCCCCATTTTCTCCTGATGTGGCTCCTTCTGACTTCTATCTGTTCCCAATACTAAAATTCCATCGGGTACACAGTATGGAAGCAATGAAGGCGTCATAGAATCAGATAACGAGTAGGAAACCAGGAAAATGCCTTCTATTTTGAAGGATAAGAAAGCTCAGTCAGAAATGGGCTAAGTGCATTGCCTTGAAGGGAGATTATATGGAAAAATAATGGTCATATTTCAATCCCTGGTAGCGTTTTTATCTGCTGTTGTTGTTGTTGTTGTTGTTTGTTAGTACTGACAGTGATAATAGTGTATGCTTCACATTGAAAAGAGTAGGGACATTTTATTTACAATCAAGTAGTTCAAGTTTTATATTTGCTATCCTTAACAGACTAGTCAACGTATGTTTGTGCTATGACTTACTTGTGTCCTAGTTCATGTGCTGCAAAAGATGCTGTGTCTCCAATCAAAATATTTTCGACTACCGATACTTTGTAGGCATCATCACACAACTTTCCAACAAAGCCAATACCTGTTTAATGAAGCACATTTTACATAAGAGCGTGCATGACAAAATCAACACAAAGATCAATGTGTCAGGCAAAGACTCTGATTGGCCTAGCATCTGTACAGTCTGATCAGAACTTTCGCTTAGAGCATAAAAAAACGATGCATTCTGCTTTTTTTTTTAATCTGTACATCCCAGTCAACATTCTTTTCAGATGTGTCGGAATGGGTCTCTCTGGGCTATGCCAGTCCTAAGCAGCGTATAAAGTGGCTTGCTCACGGACACAACACAGTGACTCCGCTGGCAGTGAGGCTCGAACTAGCAACCCTTCCATCCCCAGTCTAACACTCTACCAAATAAGCTGCTGCTCTCCGCAAATGCGCTCTAAGCTCCCCATTAAGCACATGGTAAAGAATCTAGCCTCTTTTTTATACAACGCTTTTCATTCTCAACTCAACTGAGCATGAAATTTTAATTGCTCACACAAACAAAACAGTTGTTCTTGCTTTCATCGTGTTTTGCACAGGGTAAAGAATCTAGCCTCGATTTTATACAACGCTTTATATTCTCAACTCAACTGAGCATGAAATTTTAACTGCTCATACAAACATTAAAGCTGTTATTGCTTACACGCTCTTATCTGTTGTGTTTATCTTCAAAATACATTTTTAAATGCCAACAATTGTTGGTCTTTTGACATTTATGAGCATGATTAATTTCATGCTTAGTTGAGTTAAGCATGAACAAAAATATAACATCGGATCCTGATCTCATGGGATTGATGTCAAAGCTGGTATGAGCTTCTGCTTGTCGCACAGATCAGTCCATTGGCTTAGTCCTGCATTGACTCACTATACATGTGTATTTATATGAGTCATCGATACGTTCATGAGATTTCGCACTTAGCGCATATGCCCTCTTTAAACATGCATACACGACTACCTAGTGGGGCTAAGTGCCTCAAATTTGTTGTGGGCATACTTCGGCGACAATCCTGTACGCATGCGATTCATAAAGGCTCTATTGATGCAATAAGCAAAATAAACTCATGCGGTGGTCAAAATTTTCACACAAAAATAAATTCAATATTCTCAAAGTATTTATATTATACTTAATTTGTCTTATCAGCGCAAAACTCCTTCTGGTCAATTGGTGAAGGGCGATTTTTAATCAATGTGTTTAATATGAAGATCAAAGTTTTGAATTGACAGAATTTTCATGATGGCTGCCCCAGATTCTACTGACAGTGGTTTTGAACTGTTTTCCTTCAGCGTGCTTTATATTACATTTTAGAATATTGCCAACAAGTCTTTATAAATGTGACATTTTGTTCCAGGTTGGAATAATAAGGAATGGACTTTCCTATGGTGTATACCTTTCACAACTTAATATTCGATTTGCGAGAGTATATTCTAGCGTTGATAACTTGTACGTTGAAAAAAATTTTGACTTCTAAGTTCTTAATACAAGGTATCGATACCATTAATTTCTTAAAGATTTTTTTTTTTATTACAGACACTATGAGTTGATTTGTACACTGAAACGAAGTTCTAAGTAGCCGTTTTTCATTTTTTTTTCTGACTAAGCCCTAGTGATATTGAAATGAATTTTTGCCAAAGTATGTGCATTGTAATGGACTAAAGTTAAGCGGTGTTTTGGAAGAGTTTTCTATCACTTCACGATTTTTGGGTTCAAAAATGCAAAAATCATCTTTTTGAAGAAAGTAAGCTTTTTGAGTTCAGTTTTTATCGAATTCAAGTACAGGTGATTGCAAACATGCCTAGTTGACTTGAAAAACACCAAACACTTGACATTTTGCATGTGACGGATTTTTCAAGATTTTTTTTTAAAATTGTTTATTTTCTGAATTTTCCGAAATTTTAGGAAATCATCAGCTGCACATACTAAACTCATTATATGTGTTTTATTTTATGTTAATATGTTGGACAAAACATCATGCAACGTGATGATCTCATTTTCTAACGATGTTTTTTACTAATTTGGTATCCACTTCCGATTTTAACGTGAAACTTTAATGGTCATTTAAATGGCATTCGTTAAAGATTTCCTTTAATTTTTAGGCAGAACAGTGAGGCCAATTCATTAGAAAGAAGCCATGAAAATTGCACTGCTGTGCCGCAGATAATAAAGCGTACAGAGCAATGCGAAGTGAGTATGCAAACTGCATGGTTAAGCTAAAAATCCTTTGATTAAAGTGTTGACCGTGGCTGTCTTCATGTTAACCTAGAAGAGAAATGGAGTGTTCAATTGTCAAAAAAACTTTTGATTCTTTTCATCTTATATCACAGCTATTATAAATATCTTCAAACTAATTAAAATATAAATGGATAACGTATCTGCTGAATAGTTTACATCACACTAAAAAGTGTGACTTTTTGAAATGATGGTACCTTTACTCGGACCTCGTCTGTGCAAGGTATACCATTCATTTTGAAATGACATAATTTGTAGAGTCTCGACAAAGCCTTGGACCTTTTTATAGAGTTAAAATTTTGTGAAAGTGATTTTTGCCTTCTGAACGGGAGCAAAAATTTTATGGTGGCAACTTATAACTTCAGTTAAGTGTAATATAATATTTATTTAAAGCCTCTTCTGCAACAAGGCATATCAGAGCCTGTATTTTATGATGATTTAGTTTGTAAATTCAAAAGAATTGTTGGAAAGCCTAGTTTTAGTTATCAATTTAAAATATTATTAAACGTTATAAAATGGTGGGATACAACATGGATATCATGCGACAGTCTGTATGCCTGGTTGTTAACCCAATCATGGTTTATGGCTATGGTTTACTCTTTAATTGCATGACGGTGGGTCAGGCTTCAGACTCAATGATGTCCCTGACATGAAGATTTAATCTGTTGGTTGGAGCCTGATGCTTGTCTTTGGCTGGGCCCATCGTAGCTCAACTTGGGGTGTTCTTTAGCTCTGACTATCTGTGAGCCAGGAGGCCCTATTTTGTTTTTTCATATTGTGTTGATTTGATTAGATTGTTTCTCTAAAATGATGCATTGCATTAGTTGTCAGCCTCCATTGGAGCTAAATATGTTTTGTGTTTTAACAACAGCAGTTTGTAGGGCGAAGATTTGGCGCCTGTAAAATGCATTTAAAATAAGTAAGAAGGTAAAGATCAGGAATCGATACAATCAATAACACATCAGACCCAGAACACCATATGGGAAAGACACAAAAACGCTAGAAAACATCGCAAACAAGAGAGCCAAGAGGGCAACCCTTTCCAAGTGTTTACAGCCACTTTCCTTGCCAAGGCAGTGAATATGTTATTGCTAGTTCATTGTTTGTTGCTGCTTCAATGTTGAGGTAGTTGGTGTTGTATATAGAGGATCTTACATGACTGCTCATGCTTTATTGAATTTATTAAACGAGTTTGGGAAAAGAGATAAAATGCGAGGCTTGCCGAGTATTTTATCTCTTTTTTGCAACGAGTTTAATAAATTCAATAACACAAGAGCACAAATGTTAGATTCTATTTATCATATGACAAATACTTTGAAATCTCAGTTCTGGCGTAAAAACGTTATGATTTTGTCATTATGTACGCAACGTTGTTATGGACGTTATAACGTTTCCCGTATATCTATAAACCATGAGTGGTTTATCGATTTTATTGCATGGCGTTATTTTACTCCCAGACGCGACGTCATATGATAATTTAGTTTGTTGTGTGGTTGTATTATGTCGTTTTTGAGCTAGTGATCAACTTATACATGTAAAGAGATGGTTACTTGACATTGCATGTGTTATTTTGTAGCAAATGTATTTGTTATGCTCTTGTGTCATGATTTAACAATAACAAAATCTATGGTGAAGGTCGGCGCTGGTAAAATGCAAAAAGCCCCCACCACCCATCCCCCCCCCCCCCGTAGCTTAGACTGATGTCCATTCTAAGGCAGTGGCTCTGTTGTTGTTGATTTGTTGTTTTATGTACACCCCTTTGTTTGTGGTGGTTCTGTGTTTGTCTTTGTTTGGTATGCATTACTAAATGTCCATTTTAGTTTTGCAATCATCTTGACGAGGAAGAGAGACATGGTTGCTTTGCTTTATTGTCTTTCTGATGTCTTGTTGCTGTAAATGTTCTATGGTTCCTCCTTACGGTACCGTGGGTTGGTCTGCAGTGTGTGATTGTAGTATTCTTGATCATACTCAAATACTTTATGTTATTTTTTGTGGATTGTATCAATGTGCTCCCGCGAATCACTCACAAAATTTTACATAAAGCCCTTCATGCTATAATCAGTTTGTTTCACCAAAGTTTACACATTAATAAAGTTAAAAAGAAACATTTAAAAATAATTCCTTTGATCAGGAAGAAATGATTTACTAACCCCTTTGTGAAGGATTTCCAAGATTATGCATGTCGTAGCTGAAAAAAAACAGAGAAAAGTAGACAACATTTTATCACATAGGAACTTGCAAAGTATCTGACAAGTGTGCGCACTGGTACGTATTTGCTAACACATCAATAGGCCTATGTAAAAAAAATACACATAATACGAGGATTGTTCAAATACGAGCGTATGAATGCAAATAGCTTCATTCCTTTTTTCATCGCTATTCTATGACAAAATGCTGTTCGTTTATGTAAAGAAATCTTTGCTCCCTTTAAACTGGCACCAGTTATAATGTAATATCTTAAAAAAGATAAGAGGTGGAGATTAAATATTGATGGGTGTTTGTTTCAAAAAAGATGAATGCTTTTACAGAAGCTCCATATGATTTATACGTAAATATTATGTTCATTTTCTACCCCATTGCAATATAATCGCTGCAGCATTGGAATTTGAAACTTTATTGCCCAGTAAGAGCTGAGGGTAACAAAAGCACTGCACACAACCCAATCGCAGTACATTTGAACCATGCAGACACAGACATGATCTGTCCTTCATTGAAAGAACCATTAGATATAACTGAGGGTCTAGATGTGGTGGCGGGGGGGGGGGATGTTTGGTATTTTCTAATCGTGCTAAGCAGGGATTAAGTCCTGTTCAAGGAAACAACACATTGCTGCTGGTGAGGCTCTAGCCTGCAACATTTCGATCTGAAGTCCAGCAATCTACCACTAACCGTTGTTAAATGTGATCACTGTTTCCACTTAACCAACTAGCACGCCGCTTGTCAGTGAACTTTAGAATAATAACAGCACTTATTGGCAACAAGGTCACAATACGGTGACTGTGTAATGTTTGTTTACAAGCCAATCAAATAATTTACTGACTGCTGAAACAGTCAAAATATTCACCATGGTAGCCACAGCGGGATTGACCTACTTAATGTGCCATAGCCAAATGAGGAGAGTGCACGAGAACGTGACAGAACATAACAGACCTTAACATACCTTGGAGTATGCCTGTAGTGGGATGGCTAGTAGTGGGACGACAACCCAAGGTCTGTCAAGTTCTTTTGCGGTCTGCCATGTTCTCCTAACCCAGCATCTCAACTCAAACCTTATCCTGGCGTCTAGGAAGCTCAGATAGATGTTTCTGCTAGGAGGAGTGTAGTGACAAGGATTGAAATAGTAATGATGTGATTAAAACCATTACTCTGTGTGTGTGTGTGTGTGTGTATGTGTGTGTGTGTGTGTGTGTGTGTGTGTGTGTGAATTGATTCTTTACGTCTCATCAACAATCTTTTAGTTAAACAGGGACGGGTCTTCCTGGGTTGAACCAGTACTAAGCTAGGATAACTGTCTCTTGCTATTTGACCACAACGCAGTGATGCCGGTGAGGCTCGAGCCCGCGACCCCTCGGTATTGAGTCAAGCACTCTACCACTAAGCCACTGCGCTCCCTGTGTGTGTGTGTGTGTGTGTGTGTGTGTGTGTGTGTGTGTGTGTGTGTGTGTGTGTGTGTGTGTGTGTGTGTGTGTGTGTGTGTGTGTGTGTGTTCATTTGCACCATTAACCCTTTGTGCTTTTTTCTTCTGGTTTCATTCAATAAACTTGGGTAGTTTCATTGTACGTATCAAGGGGTCACAGATTATAATTTCAAAATAACATTGTACATTGTATTTATTTCTCTGAAGATCAGTCAGTGAAGAGATTGATGCTGCATTTTGCGGCATTTCATCAGAATCCTCACTGTTTGCAAAATTACTAACTAAGAAGTTACTAATGTACAAAAGGTTAATGCTGATAGGATGAGCGGTGTTATTCTTTCAAGGATCTCATCAAAGAGCCTTGGAGGCATTATAAGAAAGTTCTGAAATGTGTTAACATCTTCTGTTCTGAGCTCATTTGTAAAAATCGTTTTTAATACCACAGCTGCTGCATTCGTTCTTCCAAAAACCATGCCCGCACCCAAAATTACCTTGGTCTTCACATCCGTCTTTTACCTTCCTGCTCCACACTGATCATTCTTCTCTGCAGCTGCTGGTGGCCTCCTTGTTGCTGTACAGGCTAGACGTAAGCGCCTAGCAGTTATAAAAATACGGTATGCGCGTCTTCATTGACATTAATAATGTTTACCAATCAAAGGTTCATAATATAATGATTGCAGCAGGTCTATAGCCCTCCTTGTTATACCGTGAGCACAAAGGGGCATAAATACAACCTGTCGTCCACGTTTCACCATAGAAAACCTTGACAAAACTTGATAGAATTAGCAGAACTTAGTCTGAACTTAACAAAACATGAGAGGTTCCAAAAGAACGTGGCAGGTTGGAAGAAAACCTACAATCATCCGTGACAGGCAGTAGTGTGCTGACAAGCCTCTGTCACGGATACCTTGACAGACCTTGAGAAACGTAGCGAAACTTAATAGAACTTGAATATGAAGACTAAAATGACCAAAACCCCATGGCGAGCTACGTTTCTGGCTGTCGTGACTGCAGTGGCTGCCTGGAACCTAGTGTAAACATAGCATTAGCAGTTGTCATGATAAGCGTTGTCTAATTTTACCTGGACCGGGCTGTCAGGTCCAGGTATGTGATAAGGTTTGTATTGCCATAATGTACACTTTTCAAAAACAGATTATTGTTAATTTGAACTGGACTGTAGCTTTACATATAATGCCTGACCTTGGCTTTTGAGACTGAATATGCTAATTACTAATCCAATGAAATGGCCAGATATTACTAACTAAGAAGTTACTAATGTACAAAAGGTTAATGCTGATAGGATGAGCGGTGTTATTCTTTCAAGGATCTCATCAAAGAGCCTTGGAGGCATTATAAGAAAGTTCTGAAATGTGTTAACATCTTCTGTTCTGAGCTCCTTTGTAAAAATCGTTTTTAATACCACAGCTGCTGCATTCGTTCTTCCAAAAACCATGCCCGCACCCAAAATTACCTTGGTCTTCACATCCGTCTTTTACCTTCCTGCTCCACACTGATCATTCTTCTCTGCAGCTGCTGGTGGCCTCCTTGTTGCTGTACAGGCTAGACGTAAGCGCCTAGCAGTTATAAAAATACGGTATGCGCGTCTTCATTGACATTAATAATGTTTACCAATCAAAGGTTCATAATATAATGATTGCAGCAGTTCTATAGCCCTCCTTGTTATACCGTGAGCACAAAGGGGCATAAATACAACCTGTCGTCCACGTTTCACCATAGAAAACCTTGACAAAACTTGATAGAATTAGCAGAACTTAGTCTGAACTTAACAAAACATGAGAGGTTCCAAAAGAACGTGGCAGGTTGGAAGAAAACCTACAATCATCCGTGACAGGCAGTAGTGTGCTGACAAGCCTCTGTCACGGATACCTTGACAGACCTTGAGAAACGTAGCGAAACTTAATAGAACTTGAATGTGAAGACTAAAATGACCAAAACCCCATGGCGAGCTACGTTTCTGGCTGTCGTGACTGCAGTGGCTGCCTGGAACCTAGTGTAAACATAGCATTAGCAGTTGTCAAGATAAGCGTTGTCTAATTTTACCTGGACCGGGCTGTCAGGTCCAGGTATGTGATAAGGTTTGTATTGCCATAATGTACACTTTTCAAAAACAGATTATTGTTAATTTGAACTGGACTGTAGCTTTACATATAATGCCTGACCTTGGCTTTTGAGACTGAATATGCTAATTACTAATCCAATGAAATGGCCAGATATTTTGAATTGTCTAATAGATGTTTAGATAAATAGGTTTATACTAATACTAAATGCGTTGGAACTATGTTCCGCCACAAAAGTACAATACACTTTCAAGTTATAACCCTTTATATGAGGGTTCTCTAATACACTAGGCTAGCTCTCACACGTCTTTGTACATGTGCGGATATAGTGTCGTTTCTTAAAAGGTGTAAGACAAATTGTCATCAACTTTAAGATGCAACTTTTTGTAGCATTCTTGTGGCTGATTACATGGCTAAATTGATGAAATTCTGTTTTAATTAAATGATTGTGACTTCATAATTTAAGCATAACATCATTTTAACTGATCTGCTGATGACTCATTGATTTACATCACTGTATTCTTTGCATTTTGCTGAAAAATAAGCTCAATATGCCATTACAGCGTTTTCAAAATGTGATGTCCTCTGATTACAGAGTTATTACATTTAATATTATTTTTCAAGGATATTCCTGTTTCGTAGTGACGAGCGTACAATAATCAAAATATGTTCAACCCGTCTAGTCCTTAAAACCAGTTGAGAAAGTTTATGCTGAATGATGCCTATAGCTGTCAAACTGAAAATCTATGTTAAAATTTAGAATAAAGACGCAAGGTCATGAAAGCAAAATCAGGTATAAACTCAGTATCCCTTTCACTTACAGCATTTCTGACTTAATAAATAAGATTTCAGCCTTCAAAACTATCCACTCCCGATTACCAGTTTGTAGTAACAGCTCAATATGAGCCACTGACATATTGTATATGAGTTATAACTAGTTGAAATATTGCTTCATACATTTTGTAATAAGCAATTTTAACTGGAAACTGACAGGTGGTTTTGTAAATACTATTCATTTGCAAATATTAGACGATTTTGATGACAAATATTTAATGAAATTAAACAAAAACGTGTCAGATTTTTGTAATGCTCACAAAATCTTTTCGTAAGAACATGGGTTTAATATATGTATTTAGGAAATCAAGATGTTTCATCTGTTTGTCTAAGAATTATACGCTCGTCTATATGTTCGATACATTGAATGTGTTTGTGTACTAGAGGAACCCTCATATAAAGCTTTATAACTCGAGCAATATATTGTACTTTTCTTTATACTTGGTGCCAGTTTTAAGGCGGCAAACACTTATTTTTGGAAACGTATAGCATTTTGTCGTAGTCTATTAATGAAGAAAGTTATAAGCTATTTGTATTCATATTTGAACAATTCTCGTACACAATACTATACATTTTAAACTTGGTTTTATTCTTTAATTTATTTCTGTTGGTGCTGTTGTTGTTGTTGTTGTTGTTGTTGTTTAATTTTGTTTCTTTCTTTGTTTTGGGGTGTTAATTTCTTTTGTTCGCTATCATATGCAGCATGATATAAATGTGTTGTCATTATATTTTTGTCTAAAATTTAAAAGTCTTTTGAAAGGTAGTTTTAATCTTAAGTGAAATTGTTGTTGTCTATGTCCATGGTTGTCAGACAACCCTAAAATTTGTAATCAAGGCCAGTAGAAAATTTACAAGTAAACACTTTAGGGGAAAATAGAGCGTAATAAAGGCCTGGTGTGCGAGGGATGGTGGATGCCAGGGTACTAATGTACGGTTAGGAACCTATACTAAACTTGTGAAACATCTCCAAGGCCAAAGTGAGGGTTGTCTGGGACCCAAGGCGACACAAGATACCCAAAAAGGGGCAAGACTCGACCCAGGCAGATACGTAAATTATTATTTTTTTTTATTTTTACATGTTGTGTTGTCTTTTATGGACCTCTGGCGATGGCTGTCAAAAGCTTGCAAGTCCAAAAATTATTTCAATCCGTGATTTTTGACAGACTAACCCCTGTCCACCATGGATTGGCCATATTAAACATATCATACATACATGTGCCGCCGTATTAGGCATGTAAGCAACTAAAGCAAATTGCTCGCAGTCGAAGCTAAAAGCAGTTTGCAATCGATACTTCTGTATGGAAAAAAAATAGAAAATTATAATAGATGCATAAATACATAATGTTTTTTTTATCTTTTTCTTATGTTATACCTACACATCTGCCGGGGGAGGGGAGGTCAGATATAAAATGTTAGTGTTGGGCTTACAATGGTAGAAGGGGACTGGGGCAGGGATAGATGCAGTACTAAGTGGATGGCTAAGGTGATGGACATGAGATCAAGATGTGATGAAAGTACATTGGAGACAGTGTACAGCGCTCGCTACTGGCACAGGAGACAGAAGCCTCTCAATAATATCTCTGATTATAAAAGTATAGAACTAAGATGTCACGCTTTGAGCTCATCACTTGCAACACTTTGTAATCGTTGAGATTCTTTGTATTTAACTTCAAAACGGTATTAGCTTCATTGGAATGCTTTGGTTGGTTTAAGTCTATAGTATGGTCTATGTTTATTATAACATGTTTAGATATATTCTGTCTATTTTCAGGTGGAAGCTACACAAATCACTTGGCATTTCCGAGTAAATGTTTAAAAAAAGGCTAAAGGAAATCAACCATGACTAATATATACGTTATACTGGTTACCTAAACTCTATAAAAAATTATAAAGCATGATTCATTGCCAATTCTAGTTCTTGTACTAGAATGCAACTTTCTTGATTGTTAACGTTTTGTCTTAGCATGTAATAAAGTACTGCAAAAAGTATATATTGAAGAACCGTTAAGTGTCTATTATGGTTCATGAAAATTTCTGGTTAAGTAGTAGATAAACTTGAAGCTAGGGACTTTAGCACGACCAGTTTGTCTTGATATAATCTTTCTACTCTTGACACTCTTGACACCACTTTACCCCATAGTTTAATTAAAAAAAAACTTATTCATCTCATTGGAAAAAAACTTCCTAAAACAAAGGCTCTTCCTATCTTGCATATGACGACAGAAACACATTTATTACTTTAGAACAGCCGAAAATATATCATACATGGTCTCGCTAATGTATGTGATGCGCTGACCTTTTCTACTCTAGTAGACAATTTTATATGATTTGGCACTAAGTTGTATAGACACGTTGTAGGGATTCCTAAGGGAACTAATGGTGTTCCCTTGGGTGCAGATTAATTCCCGTTTTGTTATGAGAGAGACTTTATCATGTCTCTTTCTGGTGATAAGCAGGCTGACCATGCGATACAAATGGTCAAAACTATTTTGCAAAGCTTATCAACAAACAACGATGACAGTTAAAGAGTTAAAACTAATACCTACCCAGTGAACAGCATGGCGTGGTCATTTCCAGGGATGCTCTTTCTGTATGAATTCACCCAAGCTGAGAAGTGTGTCAAGACTTGATATCCGTAAACTCTATTCGGATACACTGAAACATTCTTACCCACTTCAGTCCACCAACTTGTCTCCTCAGTCTATTATAATGTAGGATTGAAAGCAATGCAGTAACTTCTCAATAACTTTAAGGCCCAAAAATATGTAGCATGAGGTAGTAAAGAGTTGTTGTTTGTTTATTTATTTGTTTGCTTATAGCTCGAAGCACCAGTTTATTTGTTTGTTTGATTTGATTTGATTCTTTACGTCCACTCAACAATCTTTCAGTTATGCGGGACGGGTCTTCCTGGGTTGAACCAGTACTAAGCTAGAATAAATGTGTCTTGCTCAAGGACCACAACGCAGTGACGCCGGTGAGGCTCAAACCCGCGACCCTTCGGTCACGAGTCAAGCACTCTACTACTGAGCCACTGTGCTCCGAAGCACCAGTTTAAGCTGAATTAATGTCCCTACCTGAAATATTCTTACAGCAATAGTTTTTAGAAGATATGCTTGACTGAAAATATGCTATATTACACTAAAATTCATAACTTCAGTTTGTTCAGCCTGAGTACTTCAAGTTTATTTCGAGGTGAGGCGTATTTCTGATGACGTGAATTCAGGACGTATTTCTGCAAATATTCTTATTAATTTAAGGCACATTGTATTCAGATAATAAGAGGGTTTCTGCACGTAATTATTTGTAGATACAACGCTATAGGACCCTGACCATATCAATGTATTTTTCGAGCAAATCAAGATGGCAGAAGGGGGCTTAAGAAACACCGCTACTGGGGATTATGTTGATATACGTTGCTTTTGTTCTCACATAGGACCAAGTTGGATACATTTTAGCTCTGTTATTGTCCAGGCCTTGTTAGTGCATGCAAGTTTGTCTAATTGACTGGTTTGTGTAACATAATTGACAAAGAAACGTAAAGAGTGGCTCTGCTCACGTATTTTGCATTCACTTGGTAATCATCAAAGAGTGAAAACACATCATCAAAAGCACATTTTCGTTCAAATATTCTGTACAAATACCTTTATTTGATCATAATCAGAATAAACAAAAGCTGGTAAAGGATACATTGTAAAAAAATGAATAAACACTTTATTTGACCACTGTACACAAACTAAAAGTTCTGAAACCGCATGTAGAACACCTCACTTAATTTGAGCAGTACTAGACAAGTATTATGAGCACATATTTGACACTGAGCGGGTATTTTGAGTCAAATTCTGTATGGGTGTTCCTAGTATTGAAAGTTTCATAATAATCTTTTTTTAAGAAAGTAATTGAATCTTTAAACGCACACAGTTATGGTATATGCTATGCACTTATTTCCCAGCATTGGAATTTAGCTCTGTTATGTGCAACGAGGTCTATCAAGATAAGCAGAGCTGTTTAGAGCAGAACTCTTTGGTGTACATAAAGAAAATAACCCTAGCTGCCTTTGTATTATGGTTAAGAGTTTTCTCTTTGACTTTGCTGATAAAATGTAATATTTAACCTCAACTATGGACTTTGGCACAGAAGAAGAAATGTTTAAAATGACAGACGATTTGCTGTATTTATCAAAACTTTGTAGACAGGTAGGCAGTGCTATAGATAATTCGAATAGCATCAGTACCAGTACTGGTCCAAATGAAACTTGGTCATTACAAGCTGTTTTCATTCTGTACATGTAATCTGTTTTGGTAATATAATATTGGTGAATCCTCCATTAACTGCTCATGCTGATGCAGTGGAGTTAGCCATACTTATTCTGGTCTAATTCTACACATAGTCACATACTTTGTGTATGCAGGCAGCAAAGGATTTGTCACGTCTACGCATTTACACAAGCTTGCCTGTGCCTTCATGTTGTGACACTTGAATGAGCACTAGTGCCAAAATCAAATGTGCTAGCACACTTTATATATTCTCTGTGTTACAAGTTTCGATCTATGTAGCTTGATTTAAAATATGCAAAGAATCGATAGGATGTATTTTATATCAATGGTCATGGTCCAATTCGGCATGCAAAATAGTTCAACGAAGTCTCATTGACATTATGATTATAATTTAAAATTTAAAAAATCCAAATGAAATATTCAAGTCCTTTTATTTAGTTATGTCAACAACACAATACTTACAATACAAAGGAGCTTTTTCTAGTATAAACCAATTTTAAACATATGACCAAAATAAGCCTTTGGAGCAATTGCTGCCTTAGCTAGCTGTTACAATGCTTCACAAAATTGTAGAACCAAACAAAACAAGTGAGGTGAAAAGTGTAATGTCCTCCTGAGACATTTTTGTCATATATGTTACCAAGATTAATAGCATTCTTTTTTTACCCTTTTAACCAAACTAGAAATGCTTTAAGATATAAAAACATTCTACCAAGGAGATTATAACCATAGGGATAGACGTGTTGGGTATCATATGTGAGGCACAAGTCATTTTGTTTTGAAAAAAAACTTCAGTTTTCGTTCAAAGGCCCAGTACAACGCCTGTATAAATTCATTTCTAGATGTTTATTGTACTTGAAATGACTTACAGAGTAGAAGTTATAAGCTAGCCTTATTCCTTGATTTGCATCAATATTTTGATGTAATCGATAGCTGATAAGCTGTATATTTATTTTGTTAGTTTACAGAATGGTCAATAGATCTTACTAAGCTACTATATGCTTAACATCTAAACTGAGCGGTAGACAATGTGGGAAAAGAATGTCTTGCATAAATAATAGTATGTATTAAATTGAGCAAACACATTTAAGTGTCAGAGAGATAAATTATATTATTTAAGCATTTAAGAAGCATGATCTGATCATTGAAATAAGAAGCTTCTATGTGATGTTTACATAAATAAACACTCCTATTTGCATTTAATGTGCTTTGAGTTCTGTTTTCTTTTCATCACTTGTGCTTCTGTCAAAAGTTTCATCTCACTTATATGTTAGGTTATAAAAGACAAACGTTCGTTAATTTTCTCACTATTGAGCCCTCACATGGTAGTAACTTACACCAATTTGCAGTTTAAACTCATATAATGGTATTATTGCACTAATACAATGTATTCAAAATAAAGTAATGTATGTAACAGTAATAAGGGGTAAGTAAATGTGTTAAGATATACTGCTAGTCATTTACTGTCAATCACAAGATAGTATAGACATGCAATAATAAGATATAATTTGATATTTACACTCAACGAGTACATATAATTTATGGGTAATGTGGCTAGCATGGCTGTTGCACGGTAATGCGACAACTGACAGAAGGCCAACATGTGTTATTTTGCACGTTCTATAATGTAGATGCAGAAATTATTGTGTAAAATATGCCCCCTGTGATACATGGGGTCAATTAGTAGCTCATAGTCTAAATACTTTGGCACTTTGGCAGAACTTTCGTATATGCATGTCTTACAATGGTACCTTTTCCCACGCAATATTAGTACTATTTCTGTATTGTTATCATTATTTTGTGACACGCAAATGAAAAAGTATATCTTACTACTTTTGTTAAGTTAATCCATACATTAATCAAGAAAGCAGAAATCATTTTGAAGAGTGTTGATTAATAATACTGGGAGCAATATGCATATTTACTAGGTTTCAGTGTGGTTGATAAGGTCCCTTTTTATAGGCATTTGGACCACTTTTGATGCCTACATCATACCTTATCATATAAGGTTTTATTGTGTCATATGGTGTACAAATCAATCAGTGGAAGCATTAAATCATATTTTTGACTCCTCTCTGCCGATCGCCTACTTTATATAACGTTTGATAATCTTTTTGAATTGATCATTAAAATTAGGTTTTCCAACAATTCTCTTGAATTTATAACCTATATCACCATAAAATAAACTATCGAAGACCATTAGGTGGAAGTCTCCCTAATAGCTTGCCATAACTAAAAAGGTGGTTGAACAGGTTTGTAATTAGCATTTTATGACACTTTATGGGTTTATCAGGTTTGGATATAATGTGCTTCCCGCTAGGTAGCTTCACACACACTGGATTGTTGCATTGTGCCAAATATTTGTTAAAAGCATGTGCATAGCCTCCCCGGACTAACCTTTTAAATTTTATGATAATTTAGGTCTCAAAATACCTGTCCAGTGGCTTGTGACCTTCCTAAATATTTTTGACCAGATCTGGGAAACTTTTGGTATGAGTACAGAGGACTAAATTGTTGTTTTTTTCTCGTAAGTAAACATTTATAATCAATAAAATTCTCACAAAATCTTTGCTGCCTTGACTATCATACTCTCTCAAGCAAAGGACCCTAATCAATATGTTTATTTCCATGTTTTGAATGGTTTTATAAAATATCTCCTGGATTCAAAGGGTGAGTAAACCACATGTCAATGCAATTTGAAACTAATTTGCAACAATCTAGCCATTATTTGTTTAATGAAGACGTCAAAACCTAAAATAACTTATTTCCTTAATCATAGCGGAGTATGAACACCTAAATACATCATTAAATTGTTTAATATTACCTTCTTTTGGAGCACCTACTCCAGGAGTGTTTGTATTGTCCGCCATTATTGCCCCCCAAAAAAATATTGTATATGGTCAGGGTCCTATAGCGTGAAACGATGGATTCCTATAACAGAATGTATTCCTGCACTGCCATGAATTTCTGTGATAGGGTTTATTCATAGTAAGAAAGATGGCAGATATCAGGAATTGATACTATCAAGTACCACACCTGAGCCAGGATTACACATGGGAAAGTGACAAAAACACAATAAACATCACAAACAAGAGCCAAGAGGTCAACCCTTTCCCAGCAGGTGACCACAAGGCAGCAATGAACAGACGCAAAAGCATGACAAACACAAGACATAAATAACACAAATGATACACAAAAGAAGTACCACCTTGGAACAGTCAGTAAAAATATTTTACTGAAGGGCTTAGACCAGTTTCATGGCGCCAACCTCGCCCTTAATTCTGATGTGGACCAGGACACTTTTGTGAAAGTGACAAAACACAACAAACACAACAGCCAAAAGGTCAGTCCTTTCCCAGCAGGTGACCACAAGGCTACAAGGAACAGACACGACAGCACAACACACACCAACATATAGCATAACTTACAAAAACGATCCATAAAAGAAGCACCAGCTTGGAAGGTACTAGGTACGATTTTGATTATTTGCGATACATTGGATCCCATAGGGCGTTTCCATGCACATTTTGATAATTGCTGGTACAAATGGTTTCTATAATATGGTGTATTTATGCACTTTTTTGATAATTTGCGACACAATGAATTCCTATAATTTAGGGCGTATTTAGTTACTATTTTGATAATTCATGATACATTGCATTTCTATAATAGGGCCTATTTATACACTTTTTTGCTAATTTGCGAGACAATAGAATCTTATAATAGGGCTTATGTATGCATTTATATATTTCTATAACAGGGTGAAAACATGTACTAGTTTTATAATTTGCGTTTCCTAGGATTTTCTTATTAGGGCGTATTCATGCACTTTTTAAAATTCATTTGGGATATGTTGGATTCAGATACACGTAACAGGTTGTATTTATGCACTATCTTAGAGACGTTTCTTTTGGACACCATGAACATATTTTTTGAATAAACTACTGAAATAATAAATAAGAGGTTATATTTTACTGACTGACTGACTCCTATTATCTTGGACTTCAGATAACTCAGGGTATTAACTCTGGTTTTGTCGACTTTCGGTTAACAAGAGTCAACTTGAAATGACGGAACCCATTATGGTTGAATGGATTTTCCAACCCGTTTCCAATCATTGGGTTATTGGGCGGTATGTTCATTTAAATTATCATAGACATAGGTTCTGAAAGCAAACAATTAACTCTTGTCATACCAAATTTTTTTTTCTACACTTCTCCCCAATTTTACCTTGTTTACCTGCAGCATCCAGTTTTAAGCATGCATTTTCAATCAGAGTGTGAAACAGTATATATCCTGATCAGATGACTTCTTCAGAAGCCAGCTGATCAGGATATACAGTGTTTTCCAAAAGTGATTAATCCGAGGTAAGCAATATAAAGGTTAAGATGATTAAAGTTACATTTACTAGAGTTAACATGATAAATGGCATACATACATCCGCAATATGTAATCCAGCAGGGACCAGATGGATTTCATATCCTTGTCCAGTAATTGATCTGAAACGTTGGTCAATCTGTAATATATAGATGAGAGTTGAGGGAAACTGTAGAGTAAAGTCTAAAATGACCTCTCTCAAAAACACTAAAAGTTTGTTTTTTAGACCAATTAACGCTTAATGCATGTCAAAAGTATTGCAAAGAAGAGCATTCTGCAAATTTGTCAATAAAATCTTTGTTTTGTCTCTTTTTTATATGCCATTTTACACAGGTTATACTGTACATAGTTACCACTGAAATGTACTAAAGATGTATTTAATCTGAGCATGCCATTTCCCTTAGAAAGTAAATAAGCTTTTATCAATAAATAGTATATTTTCCCTAGATGGCATGATTACAAACACAAAATTTATAAGTTGCCCTTATACAAGAGGTGTTTCATGTTTATTTGAACAAATTTGAAATTGCCATAACTCATTCGTTTCTCGTCATATTTTGTAAGAATTGTTTAACAAAGAATAGTCTGATCTCCAGAAATAAGCAATCACTAAGGAAATAGCTCTTACCTTTACTAACTTGTTTGAAACAGTCTCTATAGATTAGAAGTCAAAACTAAAGCGTTTAAAAATGATTTCTGAAACGAAATCTTCTGAATCGCTCTCAAACGATTTCTACTCAATAGATGAAGGTTTTTTCCTGGAACCTATTATAAATTGTACATTTATATTCGAAGCCTGTTTGTTGAGAATATTTAGCGTTTCATTTGGATATTAACTTTTTGGAAGCAATTTGAGCACCAAATTTTTACCGCTTAGAGTGTCTAAGGCAACATTAAATTGTTTGCAAAATACATGAATGCAATAATGTGAGATCAGTTTTATTTGCTTATATACTTGAATTATCTAAGAACTTGAGCTGATTGTTAATTTTGAGAATTTCTGTTTGAAGATTTTCCAAGATACATTTTATATATGGAATGCCCATTTGTAAGGTGGAACCTTTTTTACCCAGTTGTCAAGCAAAAACAAGTGCACAGAAGCTGTTTTGATTTAAATAATAGACTTGATGTTCCGCTAAACTTAAAAGAAAATTACAAGAGTTGACTGAATAATGATGTATCATTAATTATCACATGATGTTGCATCCCGTGGTGATATAACACCCTGCAATAAAATCGATAAACCACTAGAGGTTTACAGTTAAAATATATTGAAATGTTCTGTGATAGATACACTCTAAAATTTGTGCTCGTGCATTTTTTAAATTTGTTAAACTCGTTGCAAAAGAGTAATTCATACTCGACAAGCTTAACATTTTATATTTTTTTTTCAACTAGGTAAATAAATTTAATAAAACATGAGCACTCGTGTAATACCCTCTATATTCGTATCATTATTATATACATACCGCTCCTAGTAACAAGGCAGCGTACTTGGTCAGATCACTTTTTGCATTTGTATCTTTTTCTATTAGAGTTGTGCCTTTTGCTCTTTTCAAAAATCTGAAATAGTATGCACATTTCTGTGGCAGCATTACATCAGCATATTTTTTAATTTGTAATTATTGTAACATAATTATAAAAACATACTTTTGCTTGGAATCTGACTTTTATTTTATCGATTCCTGATCCTTGCTGTCTTTCTTACTTTTGTCAATTCGTTTATTAAGCAGTGAATGCAGTGCATAACATGGGTCAATATTAAAAAATTGATTAGGCTGTATTGGTCCAGTTTCATAAACATCAACCCCCAAAAAATCGCTTAAATTACTTTCAATCTCAATATCTGTGCTGAAATATCAACTGCGATAATACAGTCAGAATACACATTCATCAGTCAAACCATCATCTAATTTATGCTACCTATTTATGCTATGCTGTATTATCCACTGTGATAATACAGAGTCAAAATACACATTCATCAGTCAAACCATCATCTAATTTATGCTACCTATTTATGATATGCTGTATTATCCACTGCAATAATACAGAGTTAAATAACGCAATCATCAGTCGAACCACCATCGTGACGTCATACATCCAAGGGAAGTGACGCACAGGTAAAACATCAAGAGTGGTAACCGTGAAATTTCTGCCCTTATTAAAAACCACTCTAATTGACAATATCATTCTTGTGTTTTTTTACAAAACCGATAGGTTTTGCTCTTAGTAATATTGTTCTACCATTTCTAATTGGATTTAAAACTTTTATATGCCTCCTTTGAATGACCAAATATTATTATTATTATTATTATTATTATTATTATTATTATTATTATTATTATTATTATTATTATTATTATTGAATGCATTTGAGGGGGTCAAAATTTGGCCTTTAAAATTCTAGCTCTATCGTGCAGCTTGTATTCTCAAATGAGCAAGTCACAAGTATGAATCTATTGAAACCCTGTCAAAGTCGTCTTTTGAAACAACCTTCAAACTAGTTCGAGCCAGTTTCAGGTATATCAAGAGAACTGCACGGTCCAAAGACAGGATTCTCTTTGTTGATGCATTTTTTTTAAATTTCGCAACACTTACTAAGCCTGCTACAAAGTTTTACCACCGCACTGGTTACCTGTTGGGTGGGGTGGCTGTAAAATCTCTTTTCGCAAATGACATCATTACGTCAAACGTCAGGCATAAACCATAATAACAACGCTTAACGCTACTTGGGCTCTACAAGCTTCACGTAAAAATAAAGCGTGTTCCAAGCTCACAATGAGAACGCTTTCAGTGTTTCTTTTGTCAGTCAGTATATACTGCAAAGGTAAATAAATACTTTAAAGGTGACCCAAAATTAACAGGGAGTCCAAATTTGTTTTGTTTATTTGCAAAGGGGTCCAATTGCTTATATCAAAGAAAATTAAAAAAAAAACACTTGCAATTTTTCAGGGGCATCCTGACCCCTGTCCCCATCTCCCTGGATCTCGGCATGCAACTGATCTGGATACACAGTGTTTTCAAAACAGGCCATAATGTATGAGTTAAACATGATGGTTTTGTCACGCATTGAGCAAACTTACCTGGAATAAGCAGCATAATCAAACACCATAAGCAGCTCGATCTCGTACTGAGTAGCTCTAATTTCCCTCCTTTTTCTAATTTTAGGGGCTTCATCATTTTGTTTTGAAAAATGGTTACTGTGTATCTCTGAAATGCAAAATCATTTTATGAGCTCACTGTATAGAGGTATTTTATTATTTGTGATGGTTATTTCAAAAGTTATAGTTTCAGTCTCTGGTGAAATATCATCCTCGGTAACCCAGGCGTAACCCATTTCGTTATGGAAGGAGTGAAACGGAATGCTTCACCCCTGGGTAAACGAGGATGGTGAAATATAAGACCTAACATGAAGGAACCATTTAAAAAATATACTCAGAGAAACAATTGAATCATTTATGTTCGTATCTGAATGAACTACAAATATGCAATTCAGCAAACTGCAAAAAAGAATTTACAGATCTTTGGTAACGATACAGTACCACACCAAATGTACCAACCCTCTTTACCCAAAGTTCACACCAAAAATTTAATGTTTATATTTTTTTTGCAACGTTTACCTGATTATTGCTCATGTTCTAATTTCAACAACAGACAAGTGTTCAAACCCCTTTGTCAGTAAATGCACCAAATAACGTAACAACCTCTTCAACAAAAATGCACAGATATGGCATACCCCAGCCAATATGACAACAAATTGGAAGAAAACTCTGACAACAGCTACAAAATTAGGTGTCATACTTTTGACTGAGTGCCAGAAAAGAATTTGGAGCCATTTTTTATGGAATACAAACGATAAATATGGGTTGCAATAGTTTTTGAAATGTTTGTGACTTCAGTTTAGAGGGTTGCGCCATTTGGACATGTACTGTTCTTTAATCATTGAAGTTTGGCTTAAATCAAACTTTCATTTTGATTGCAGATATCTGGAACTATGAAATGCACGCATAATTAGTTAAGTTTTTATTGTATTGAATATTAGAGATGGAACTGAATCTAAATATCCTTCAAATGTCTGAGTATATTTTGATAAAGATAACATAGAGTATTTTGATTACTTAGCATTCTATTTACGTTTGTTGTTGCCATTGATTGGTGCCACCTGTGATTTTTGCATTTAAACTGTTTTATTATATACAAAGTATTGAAATACAGTAAAGTATAAATTAAATATAATGCATATTTTAAATAGAGGATCTTACATGAGTGCTCATGTTTTATTGAATTTATTAAACGAGTTGGGAAAAAGAGATAAAATGCGAGGCTTGCCGAGCATTTTATCTCTTTTTCGCAATGAGTTTAATAAATTCAATAATACAAGAGCACGAATGTTAGATTCTATTTGTCATATGACAAATACTTTGAAATCTCATTTCTGGCGTAAAAACGTGATAATTTGTCATTACATGTTATGTACGCAACGTTGTTATGGACGTCATAACGTTTCCCGTAAATCTATAAACCACTAGTGGTTTATCGATTTTATTGCATGGCGTTATTTCACTCCCAGACGCGACGTCATATGATTAAAAGGCTTATTTCACAGCTGTGAAGATATAAAAAGTTGTATTTCACAGCCGTGAAAATATAAGTAGTATTTCACAGGTGAAAGTGTATGTCCTCTGCTTTCTCCAAGTGGCATGACGTCGCATGAGGCGCAAAAAGTTCGAAGAACTCATTTTGTTGTGAGTATGGCATATACATGTATTTGTTTTATCTCGTGATTTGAATAAATGTACGCTTCGACTCTCATGAAAATAAGTACTTTACCTAGATAAATATATTTACTAACGGATGCTATATGTATTTGGATTCTTCAAGTATTGAAATAGAAGGGATTTCTAGAGAGTATACTTGTTTTCTGTAATACCTTGTATTACAGCAAATATGGTAACAACGCACTTGTTCATCATAAGAAATTCGTTAAATTTCCTTAGCTAAGCTTATGTAAGGTCAAGAAACTCGTGATTAAGGTGCAATGATTGTTCAGCATGGTATAAATTATCGATTGCGGTATTATATGTCACTCGAGGCTAGACTGACCAAATGAGAAATTCTGTTGGGTTTATGTGCGTTTGCCCACCCACCCATCCTCACTATTGTTGGAAAAATGTAGAGTACAAAGATATATTGCAAAAAGGTTTAAAATGTTCTAAGAACTTTTGTCTTTATATGATATTTCATTGGTTATCAGTTTCTAAAATTGAGAGATTTATTTGTGGATGCGTTGAGGCTAAGCCTATGCTGTGTTTCGAACCCAGGACTGCTTTGTGGTAGCCTAAGCAAGGGACTACATTTTGAAGGAGAGATGCTGACTGGCTGTAACTTTATTGTTATGAAATTTTGTCTTTTAAATAGTGTGGTCCCAGGCCGAGATCTTGCTCCATACTGTTTGTCCCCATACCTACAATGAAGTTATGTAAGCAGAAATATGCAAAAACGACTTACGCAGACGGACTTTATAGATATTATTTGCAGGTGCTTTAATGGTAAGAAGATTTTTTGACAAATAGTGTGGACCCAAATTTGAGTGCTTCTGTAGGAACAGTCTGATCTTGCTGCAAACTGTTTGTCCCCATACTTACCTAAGTGAAGTTATGTTAGTAAAAATATGTAGCAGATTACTTAAGCAGACAGTATTTTTGATGATCTTTAGCAGGTCGTTTAAGGGTTAATGGTTTCGTGTTTTAAGTGTAATACATGTTTGATATCATGTTACATAAAACATCCATGCTCTACAAAGAAAGTACAGGCTCCACATCACATATGACATCATCCCTGACAGCAAAGATGACCACAAAAATCAAAGTGGCAAAGCTGATTTTGTTTTCTATGAACAGCAGAGACAAATACCAGCCGTGCCCTCCCCAGGCCCCGTTTTTAAATAGCCTATGAAAATGAAGTAATTTGGTCTCAGTGAGACCAAATTATTTCATTTTCATGGGATATTTGAGAACAAATATGGAGATAAAATCAGCAAAGCGAACCCTGACACTTTTTTATGAACACCCTTTCCAGAAATCCTAGATCCTCTCAAGTTTCTAACAATGAAGTCCAAATACGGTTGACCCCCTATAATATAATCTAAGAGGTTAAGGATGGATAATTAGAATTTGATTATCTTACTTCTCAAACCAACACATTGCATGTTTCAGGTTCTTTAAGGAACCGTTTCACTGAGACTATTTCTTTGAGCACTTTAAACATAAACAATAATGGATGGGATAAACATAATTATATTTCGCATTTTTACGCTCAAATATAGTGTTGATCTGGACCTATGTTCTACCGTTTTCTGGAAATATTGCGTTGTTGGCACTTCCATTCATCATTAGTGATATATCTGTCAGTGTGTGAGTTATACGATTACTGTCAGGTGCTTGAACCAGAAACCTCTTGCCCCCAGACGAAAATGATCCAAACTGAAAGAAATGAAAAGAATAGTCAATTAATGGGTTGACATTGAAAATAATGACTCACATTGTGCATTCATGAAATTATTTGGTGCTGACATCCCTTGAGTCACTGGATAAAAAAATCCTGATAATTAAAGGCTTTTTGGGCTGGTTATAACAGACAAGAAATACACAGAACTGCACCAAAAGCCTATGGTCTGCATTTCCATAAAAGAAAGCACGACTCAAAATCCTTTAACGTCGAAATTGTCAATAATCATAGGATGTGATACTATGTGAAAATCTTTCACAAAAGAACTGACTATTCTTTGGTTGTTGTGTTACCTATATGTCCCAAGAAAATTCAACAGGTGGTAGATGTACACATTGACTCTTTTCTCAGGTTTTGCACCAAGTCTATTTACATTATAGCAATAACGCCATATGTGTCGTTGGTCCATGCCTAAAACAGTCTGAATACAAAGCACAGAACAGATTTTTGACATGAGATAGTATATGTCATTACAGATATCAGTACTTGCATTGTTAAAGGTTGCTGAATACGACAACCAGTTCCATCAAGAGAGCGAGATCATTTAAACAAACCCTCGTTTTCAATCGATCCAATAGTTTGACAGTGCTGGTAAACCTTAAGCTTAAATGCAAAACTCATCTTAGTAACAGGCAATTTCTGTAGCCATAAACTCGAAAGTTATTCAATTTTATACTTGGTATCAATGTTAAACTCTAAACCGGGAAGTTTCTCCATATGTTTTATAAATTTAAGAACCAATTTGTTGGCATTTGAAACTGCTTCTAGAATTTAAAGATATTTGTGTATAACGTTTTGCTCTCACATTGTACCATCTATTAAAATTAAATACGCAATCAGAAAACATCAGAGACAGAAAACTTGAGGACAAATGGGGTTACATGTCAAAGAAATTGCATCGTCTAAGAAAAATAAATGAACGCACCTAAAATTAATAGGGTTGAGAAGTCAGATATAACCGTATCAATAATTAAATTTAAAACAACTTGTACATGAATACATCTAAGATAGTCATCATTGCTACCAATGATAAAAATATGGGCTAGTACGACGTGAGGTCTTGATTTACAGATACCAATCAAATATTGATATTTTCTGTTGTTTTAATAAATATAAAGTATATAATTATCACCAACAGAAATGTATATTTGAAACTGCTGGCTAGTGGTGTGGGGCTTTTTTCACCTCACCCGAGCAGATATTTATTAAAAATGTGGTTGGAATAAAACATTTATGTTTTGTCAAGGAGGACTTTTGTTTTTTACTTCGTCCTTTCAAAACTATAGTTTCACCGTATGTAAACAATGTCAACGTATTTTAATAAATTTGATACATTTATTGTTCTTCTGGTGATAGGGTTGGTTAAAGACATATATCTCTCTTCCTAAATGGTGTTTTAATTTCATAATCACACCGCTTACTATTTTTCACGTTTCTTGAAATCTATTTTAGACTTCAATTGATTTATTAGAATTTGTAGCTTTTAATGTAATATCGCTGTTTTTGTGTTGTTGTTTTTATATAAAAGTTGGTCGATAGCTTCACATCAATTAACCTTTTATGTATTGCATATGGTTAATGTTCAAAAATTTCGAACACTAGCTGCCTGCTAACCACCTAGACAAACAGGGCAAACAGAGATCAGACTGCTGCAGTCCGATCAGGGTCTTTTCTGTTTGCTATTTTGTGAACGCCAGCCTAGATAGCCAGTATTTTAATTTAAAACAGAAAAGGTATGTTAAAAATTTAAAGCAGCTGCTCTGATGCATTGATTAACACTTTGCCCTAATACGTAACTTTTAAAAATAATATAATACGTGTATTTCTCTCTCCCTTTTGACATGGATATATATTCAATTAAGTAGGTCTTTGAAATGCCAAATCTCAAAATATTAGACAATGACTTCAAATGTTATGGTTTTGTAAATTTATCAATAAAATGAAAAGTAAAAATAGGAAGGTCAGTTTTTCAGATAAGGTGTGAAAAGTTACCTTAAACAACATTTTTGTATAAATATGATACAGTATTTAATGAGATAAAACTTCCCCTGATCATGAGTTGCACGTGAATTGTATGTTTGTCTGTCATTGTGAAACTATATAGGTGCTGTCCCATCCTTTCCAACAATGATATATGTAACGTGATACTTTTATGTGAGTGATATGTATATACAGTAGAAATGTTGTCTTTGTGGTTTACGACTAGGTAAGGTTTAAACTAGCGTACTTAGGCTTCAGGTCTCCAGATAAGAGTGCGTATTGGAAAACTAGTTTCTTTTTTTCTCATCCAAAACATATGTTGTTGTTATCAAAAGATCCGTCTCAAAGAGACGGTTCTTTTGAGCACCAAAAACGCATGTTTAAATAAATGGGTAAGAAGAAATTAAAATTTTACGCAAATAAAATGTCCTTATCTGGACCTACGCTTAGCTACAGAGACTAGCTTGAGCATTGATATTTTGCATGAAGTAAATAAAGAAATCAAAACTTTCCAGGCAGCGAACAACACGGGTGGGTACGCAGCTGGTCTGTGCCTTTGTTGTTCACATTCATAACCCAATATAAGATTTTCTCGCTACAAGACCCATTTTATTATACAGCATTTGGCACACCACTGTCTTACCCGCTTTCAAATCCCAGATTGACAAATTGAATGTTTTGTTAAGGTTATATAAGGTTAATTGTTATATGACTGGAGAGAATCCTGTCTCCTGATTGGCCCAATTCGTCTTCATAAATCTCCATGTCTACCTGAAAACTGGTTTAAACTGGCCTACAGAGTGATAGCATGAAAGCCAGCTCAAACTAGTTTTCAGGACACTTCTCCAATATAAACCTCTAGAGGGCTGAAAATAACATGATGAGTACGAAACTAGCATGTGCTGCATAGAGTTAACATCATTTGCTGTTTCACCTCCCTACAGGTAAATTAAAGACTTTCATGAATTTTACCAACACTTTTGCTTTGTTTTGTTTGTTGATTTTTCTTTGTTTGAATAAGCAAATAAAAAAGTTTTATGATGTAACTGTTCATTTCATGTTCAGATAATTCATATACATAACAAAATACAAAATACTACATAAAAGTATTTTAGCAACAGCAACTTGTGAGAAAGTCCTTAGTTTGAAAATGACGCCAAGACTTAAAGCGAAAGTAGAACTTTTTCATTTATAGTTGAAAAACCAGATAACAAAAGAGTTATTGACTTCAATGAGGTAGACATAAGGATTTATCTACCCTTAAAATGATATTCACCCCGGCCTTGTCTACCTCATTGAAGTCAATAATTGTATAATATATTTTTTACAATAAAAAATATTGCATCATTTACGAGATCCACAATGGATAATGTCAGATACTATACCCGATAAAAAAATACTTGTCATCCTGCTAAAAGCTGTAAATGTAAAACAAATTTTGTTTGCATCATTTTGTAAGCATTTTATCAGAAGATTCATTCTAGAAAGTTCTTTTCGAAAGATTACGTAATATGAACTTCAATAAAACCGTCTTCAAACCAGATCAGGGTCAATTTGCAAAATCACAAAAAAATAATAGTGTCTGCAATACTGGTCTCTTTCAGCATAAAACGAAGTAATAAGACAATGGCCAATAGCTAGTCAAAATATCACGATTTGATTTTTAAATCATATTGGATCATACACGCGTATAGGCCCTGTTGTGGACGATCTAAAAGAATGTTGATTTCATACTGGAGAGAAACCTTATGGAGTGTCAACATACTTAATTGGCTGTATTCACTTTTTATTATCAAACCTGTTGTCTAAGTGCAATCATATTTATCTAGAATGTCTGAAATAGGCAAATATAACTTGATTTTGTTGTCAAAGTCGCTATCGGAGACTGAAAAATGAATGAACACATTACTCGCAGTAAGGTAGCACAATGAATTTGGATGGTTATTGTTTGTTTGTTTGTTTTGTTGCTTTACGTCCCAAGTCAACAGCTATGGTCATGGCGGGACGGTCAGTTCACCTAACCACACTTTTTCCTGGGCAAGCTTGAACAAGCAGTTAACGAGTACTTCGTGCATATACTTTCGCTTGTAACTGACAACAACCCTTCTTGAATGATTCAGCAGAAGGGAGGAGAATGATCAATCTCTACGAAAGTATAGGACCGGACCCGGATCAAACCTACGACCCCTGGATCTGCAGTCAGACTTGCATCTGTTGCCAGACAAGTTACCGACTGCGTTACAGGGCCCGGTTTTGGATGGTTAAACCAACATTCTAACACACCTTGCCTATAGGTTCAATGCTAAAAAAACGTGATATATCAAACAATAATTCACAGTTTTAAAGCGTGAGGAAAACTCGCGCTAGCTGACGTCATTTGATATTGCAAAATGACGTCAGTCATGGCGTTAGACGGTGTAGCGCCGTTTTTACGCTGGAAAGACGTTACAAATACATGTAAAAGTATGCAGCACATTCCAACTATTGATGGGATTTCCTCAGTGCAATGGCGGAAAGTTGGAAGAAGCTACAGACTTTAAATGTATTTTCTTCGTTTATTGTTTGTTAGAATCGAAATAGGTCAGCTCTATTACGTAAATTGTTGAGTAATAATTCACTGTTTTGTCGGTCATTTGTACAAAGATAAATCACTCGCCCTACGCACTTGTGATTTGATCTTCTATACAACTGACCTTTAAACAGTGAATTATTACTCAACAATACTTTGCTAGAGCTGAGTTATTTCTTAAATCAGCATTGTAATGGCTCAAACTGTTCATATGCATGTTATTTTTACATTTCACGTGTAAAACTAGCAAGGCAAGGCACAGAGCATAGAAAACCATATGCTTATACACGTGTGTCACACATTCCTTTTGCAAATATGGCATTTATGATAGAGCTTTTAAAAGTTGAATATAAGTTGTAAAGATCAAAGTTTTGAGCATTATGTAGGCTCAAATATTCGTCAGCAACGAACAAATTACCATCGATTTTATTGAATAATGAAGATTTTATTGGCAGTACTTAATTGGCTAGAGTTTGACCAACTGTAATGTATGCGGGTTTTTTTGTTGTTGTTTTTGGGGGGTTGTAGGCGAGGGGGGTAAAGTACATTTCTCAGGCATACTCTTTGTATGCATTGGTAACATGGACAAAATTTAACAGACAATAAGGTGCGGCTAGGCTATCGCTTTGCCTACTTGATAAATCACATATCGATATAGGCCATATCATGTCATTTTACTTTGGTGTCCTTTTAAAGACAATATCAGTTAAATGTTAGACAATGATGGTACAACAAAATAAATAATAACCATTTCGTGCCAAAATTAAGCGAAATTTAGCATTATTTAGTTTAAAACGTTAATAAGACAAAAGGTTGTTGTTGTTGTTGTTGTTGTTGTTGTTGTTGTTGTTGTTGTTGTTGTTGTTGTTGTTGTTGTTGTTGTTGTTGTTGTTGTTGTTGTTGTTGTTGTTGTTGTTGTTGTTGTTGTTGTTGTTGTTGTTGTTGTTGTTGTAAAGTAATGGGTGTTTATTTTTTCTGCGTATTCAATATTTTACTAAATGATCATCTTCATGTTAATGATATCAAATGTGACATGAGAAAACGACGAGGCCCAATACCATGCAATACTGTCCTTGAAGACAAGTTCTTAAATGGGGATTCGGCTGAGCTCAAATTAATTTCAAAATATTTATTCAGAAACGTATACAGCACGTTATTCTTAAGTATCTCCTTTACAGCTGGCAACACGAAAACAAAATTGCCTAAATCCAAGCATGTTTATCACTTGTTACAATAAATTTTTTGAAATTCACGGTTGACCCCTACCTTGTTTGTTGTTTGATTATTACAAGCTTTGTAATACTTACTAATTACCACAAGAAGTTTATATGGGATCACTTGTAAGAATTGATGTGTTTAAGTAAAGTGTTGACATATCCATAACATTTACCGTCAAACATGTTCAAGCCCTCCAGTACAATTATTTTACTGACCTTTCCAAGGCGGTGTTTCTGTTTTGGATCCTTTTTTGTTTGTGTTTCGTGTTTGTCTGTCATACTGTCGTGTATGTTCATTGCAGCCTTGTAATCAACTGCTGGAAAAGGCTGACGCCTTGGCTTTCTTATCTGTGCTGTTTCTTTCCCATATGGTGTCCTAGGTCAGGTGTGGTATTTGATTGTATCGATTCCTGATCATTGCCTTCTTCCTTACTTTTATGTTACACATATATCTACATTTTAAAAGCCGTTAACAAACTTTTAGAGTATTGCAACTGGTCAAAACCTGACACAAAATACACAACAGAAATATAATTACCAACCTACTAAGCTAATGTGCATGTTAAATGCGTTTCAATCAGAGAATTAATGCGCTAGGGTAAAGTCGGGTAAATTCGGACATCAGGTAAATTCGGACACACATTTGCAAACAGTGGAAATCCAGATGAGACGGCTCCTTATGAGCCGTCTCATCAGGATTTTCACTGCTTGCTTAGAGTTAATTTATTTTTTAATCCAATAACTGACTATGAAACAAGCAAGGCGGCTGTCCGAATTTAGCAGTCTGTCCGAATATACCCGACTTTACCCTAGAAGAGACAGTGTAACTGTTATTGACAACGTCCCTATGTCTGATTCACAGATGCAAAACATATGAGCATCGACGCGAGAAAACCTATCTATGGGGTTTCCGGCAAAGCGAGATTCAAACCAGTCATCTCAGCTACAGTGACTTGCTAGAATATTAAAAATTCGTATGTAGCAAGTTAAAATATAATACTTTCTGACAAGCGAATCACAAAGGCGCTGATCAGACTGTGTGGATACGCAGTCTGGTCTGCGCCTTTGTTTTTTGCAAATACTGAAATCAGTTTTTCTCACACCGAAGTCTTATTATATATAATTATAAGCAGTGGCATTGGGCAATTGTGTCATAAAATTCGCTTCTATACCCACTAACTAGAAACAGCCAATTTTTCTGTAATCTTTGTTCGCTGATAATGTTGGTGTTTACATGTATTTTTGTAGTTGCCGATTAGATGCTTTTTCACGCTTAGGGATGTCAGTTACAACGCAAGGTGGTTCTGGACGACAATTCGTTACGGGCCCATGACGACTGTTTACCTGTGCTGGACGACAGGTAACGGGTTTTGGATGACAAATTTAGGGTTTTGGACGACAGTGGAAAGGGGCAACACACACAGACGCCGCACAAAATGAAAATAAATTGTGTTTTGCTCTTTTAAATAATTCCTGTCATATTAGTGTTTGTAAGTTTGACATAAGAAGTACAAACACCATAGATATTTGTAGTTAAATAGTAAAACTCTGGTCTGGAAAAGAAACTTCAGAAATGTGTAGTTTTTGATTAATTACTTGCGTTCTCATCATGAAATAAGCATAAATGGTCAGACAATAGATCTCACATTATTTTTTAATCAATTTTAACATGTCCTTCTTAAAAGAAAACGGAAAACCTCAAAATTTAATTTTTCTTATGTTACTGGTTAGAGCAGACTGTGTAACAGGCAATAGACGACGTCAGTTTTTCTGTAACAGATGTGAGACGACATTTTTCTTTCTTTCATGAACACTTGAGTAGATGTAAATACTGCTCTGAAGCCTATTCAACGCCAGAATAAGTAGTTCAGCATTGTGCGACCTCCCATCGAATGTGCATACCAAGCCCCAGGTAATCAGAAGAATTTGAAGGTTAATACCATATATGGGATTGGTGGCATTTTAGTCTTCTGGTTCCAGAGAGTATTTAAAAGGGGGTTTACCTTATTTGAGCATGGTGGCAACTTAGTCACAAGACCAAGAAGTTAGTGAGTATGATCAGGAAATACAACAATCATATAATCCAGACCAACCCACTACATCATGAGGAAAAGCCACTGAACATTTTCAGTAACAAGACATCCGTAAGACAATAAAAGGAAAGCTAACAGCTCTCTCTTCCTCTTCAAGATGATTGCAAAACTAGGAAAGGTGCAATGTAATGCATACCAAAACAAAGACAAACACAGAACCCCCATAAAGAGAAGTACATTAAACAATATATCAACAACAAGAGAATCACCGCCTCAGAATGGACAGCAGCCTAAGCAACGGGGATGGGGGCTTAAATGCATTTTAAGATCATTTAAATAACTTTCGTCCCTCCATCCTAAGGAGTGTCCATATGATATTCGATTGACATTGTGGTTTCAAAGGAGATGTTTGAAAATGTTGACGAAAAGACAGACAGATGGAGGCTGGAGTCATTTGTATACTATAAGCTCACCTCGGAGCCTTCAGCTTTGGTACGCTTAAAACATTATTTTATTCGACCATGAATGATCTGTGACTTACACTTTGTCAGACCTGGAGCTTATTAAGGGTGATTGCGGATAATACTTCACACATTAAATCTTTTAAATTGTTTGCATACAGTTTGTTTTATGTATGGACTGTCAATATATAAAATAAAAAGGATATGTCACCACACTCATAATCTCACATGGAAGTTTTCAGCATTTTACAAATTTTCAGAAAAAATCCAAGTCCTTAATATTAAGCTAAAATATTTGTAATCACCACCCAGCTTCTTTATTTAAATTTTGATTATTGCCCGTGACCTCAAGCTTTCTAGTAAATGTGAAAATGGGAGCGCAGTGGCTCAGTGGTAGAGTGCTTGACTCAAGACCGAAGGGCCGCGGGTTCGAGCCTCACTGGCGTCACTGCGTTGTATCCTTGAGCAAGAACATTAATCCTAGCTTAGTACTGGTTCAACCCAGGAAGACTCGTCCCTTTATAACTGAAAGATTGTTGATGGGACGTAAAGAATCAAATCAAACAAAACAAATAAATGTGAAAATGTATTTGTTTTCCCAAGCCATGTCAAGATACTGCATGATATATTTTGGTTATTCCCCCATAAAAGGATTTCGATTTTTAGAGTAAATTATATAAAAAAAATCTGATATTAAACATCTTATTTATTTTTATTATTTCATGGACTATCATTTAACATTTTAGAAAAAAGAAAAAAATGGGGTCACCAGACTAATTATCTTATAGAAGGGCCAAAGTTGTCCCCACCCCCACAAATTTTGAGGATAATTAAATTTAGAAATTTAAGGAGTGTAATTTTTGTCATTTATACAATTCCATATTTCTTATATGAAGTAGTTTTGCATTACAAGAGGAAAAAAAAAAAGAAAAAAACAACAATTTGTTATAAGTGCCCACCATGGAATCGACCCTGGTCCTCTGGTTCCAAAGTCTGACACGCTAAGCGCAAGGCCACGATGATAAGTCGTGCCCATTTCGAAATAACAGTACATAATCTGAGTATTGGCCATATTCGTATTCTCATACAGCATAAATGGCTTTTCACCCTCGGTCAAAACAGAAGATTCTTTGGTGCAAGATGTATTTGATAAATCCATTACTGTCGTCTCCACCTGCTACGCTGTCGACAATAACCTGTAACGAAATATTTGCAGTCGTTACACATCTGTAACATGGAAAAATGACTGCAGTACATTCGTTTTGGTTTTAAAAACGCGTTCATCTAAAGTAAGCAGATTTATAAGAAAAATCGTTCTTGGCCTATGTGATGGACAATGCAATGTCTAATCACATCAAGTCATAAAATGTTCAAAGAAAACGCAAGTGAAAGTACTCAATAAGGATATGAGGACATGTATAGTAGTAAAATACAGTTTCAAGAAAAATAATGTATCATATACGCGTTAACTGGATACAGTTGCCATGCTCTACAGGATTGATTAAGTTTAGATAAGTGTCGTGGACAAATATTTAAAAACAAAATAAGATGCTCGCGGTTTATTGTGTCTTAAGTCTCCCGAATACGATACACATTCAATAGCACAAACCTACATTTAGAAATATTTCGTCTGGGACCCGTAACGCACTGTCGTCCAGAACCACCTTGCGTTGTAACAAACATCCCTAAGCGTGTTTTTGGGAGGTATAGAGAGAGGCATACAAGATCGATGTAGAAAGGTGATATACTCACAAACTCGAAATTGCTATCTAAATCGCCATCTTTGTCGCCATATTGCACCATGAATGCAGAATCACTCTTAGTATCAAAGTAGTAGCCAAAACCCTGAAATAACAGATGATAAAGAAGATTTTGATATTGTCAACATTAGGGTAGGTCGGGTAAATTCGGACATCAGGTAAATTCGGACACACATTTGAAAACAGTGGAAATCCAGATGAGACGGCTCCTTATGAACCGTCTCATCAGGATTTTCACTGTTTGTTTAGTTAATTTATTTTTATTCCATTAATTGAACTATGAAACAAACAAGGTGGTTGTCCGAATTTAGCTGTCTGCCCGAATATACCCGACTTTACCTTACACTTGGCTGGTTCACCATTTCTGCAGGTTAAGTAAGCTATGTAGGCAGGTGTGCTCTCAGTGTCGAAGCAATATCCCAACATCCTGAAATATTGTTGATATCGAACTCTTTATACCTCGAATTGGTTGTCTAACTGTTAGACCACCGTCTCTGTTAAGATAAACCCATTTACAGTTTCTAAGAGCTCAAAATATCCTTAAATACAGCGTATATAAGTTTCAATCAATTGACTGTAATATGTACGACCCATAGTGAACGTAGATTAATCAGTATGAATGCCAGAAAGAATGTTTGGAAAGCAAAGTGGACGGACAGACGGAATCACACAGTGATTATACCTGCGGATCGTGCAAAATTTCGACACCAAAACGTGAGTATGATCAGGAAAGTCTTTAAAATATTGTCTTTATTGATAATTTCGTTTTGCATATTTTTTTCTATTTAAAGAACAAATGATATAACACATGCCAGTGGTGAGATCATGTTGGCATGCATATGTATGCAAAGTTTTATCAAAATATACTATGTGGTGCCAGAGTTATGCGCATTTTTACTAAATGACCACTGACGGACGGACTCACATAGTGATTATAGTGCAGACCCAGTAAGGGTCGTGCAATGCTGTAGCCATTACATATGGTTGGTGACAACATGACAGGCCATCATGTCTAGTGATGAATGAACTAAACCATAACCACACTGGTAAATGTACATGTCGATTTGCTGGTATTTACGCGTATTGCCGGTACTTCATAGACCGGAAGTGGTAGATATTGGTGTTAAATCATATATAGAAAAACATGCCATATGCCTAAAGGACTATAAAATTAGACCACTTTTAAGTATTAGGTATGCACATGGCGATTTATGTAAGCATTTAGGAATAGATTCGAGTACCGATCTGTATGATCGGTACTCGAATCTATTCCTAAATGCTTACATAAATCGCGATGCACATACTAAATACTAAAAAATGATTGAAGTCTATATTAGGCATATGGCATGTTTTTCTATATAGTATTAACACCAATATCTACCACTTCCGGTATATGAAGCACCGGCAGTACGCATAAATACCAGCAAATTGACATATACATTTACCAGTGTAATAACGGTGGGCAAAGTGCCAAAGCATAAACAGATTGGTAGGGAAGTCTTAATGCTGTAAGCATTACACATGGTCAATATCTTTGCTGATGAACTGAATCATGAAGGCATGCGTACTCTAAGCGCCAAAGCATTAGCAAACACCTAGAAATAAGTGGATAAAGAAAGTTAATGCTGTAACCATTATGGTCGTTCACCATCTCTGTTGATGGACGACTTAACCATGGAGGCAGGCAACATTTTGCTTCCATAGCATAGCCAACACTCGGAAATACAGTGGATATAGAAGTTATAATGCTGTAAGCATAACACATGGTTTGGTCAACATCTGTGTTGATGAATTAAACCATGAAGGCAGGCATTCTCTAAGTGTCTAACTAATGACCCACATCCAGATGCACAGTGAATATAGAGTTTTAATGCTGTAACCAATACACCTGGTTAGGCACTGTACGAGTTAATGGAATATCTGCAAACACCTGGGGGAAATACATTGAATCTAGAAGATATTAGAGGAAAAGAGCACCTCTCCCTATGCCCAAAAAAATCCATTATCACCTAAAACTTGGCTTTTAAATGCTTTCATTGCATTGCAATTGTGTTGTGTTTTGTGTAACTCGCTATCCTGTATTGTATTTGTATTTGTTTATATGCTCATTTGACATTAGGGCTTTATGCATTAATAAAGTATCTATATATGAGCCGTGACATGAGATTTCCAACAGTGTGGTATGTGCGACCAACAAAGCCTCAGATCAGCCTGCGCATATGCGCAGTCTGATCAGAGCCTTTGCTAGTCGCTTGAATATTCTATGAGTGTTAAGCTACTGAATGAACACAATTAGGAGTTTCTAAGCTTAAAAGAAGGCTGCACAAGCTCGTCTGAGTCTACACTTGTCAAAATGTCACATTGTTGGAAATCACATGCCACGCCTCAAAGTATCTATTATGCTGTAAGCATTACCTTTGCTGATGAACTGACTCATGTAGGCAGAGGCCGCCCGCAAATAACGCGGATACAGAAAGCTTAATTTAAACTACAATCATTCAGCATATTTTTGCTGGTATTTCATCATAAAGACCAACTGACCACATCGGTGTTCAAATCGTTTATACAATCATTCAGCATATTTTTGTTGGTATTGCATCATAAAGGCTGGACCACTAGGGTAAAGTCAGGTAACTTCGGACATCAGGTTAATTCGGACACATTTTTGCAAACAGTGGAAATCCAGATGAGACGGCTCCTTAGGAGCCGTCTTATCAGAATTTTCACTGTTTGCTTAGTTAATGTATTTTTTATTCCAATGATTAAAATATGAAACAATCAAGGTCGCTGTCCGAAATTACCTGATGTCCGAAGTTACCTGACTTAACCCTACTATGGCAGTCATGGCACCAAATGCAACAATCGACCAACTGACCACTTCAGTGATCAAATCGTTTACTGGCAGCCTTATATTTATAATGCATATTGCTGTACATTTAAATCACTTTTAATTCTACACTTATTTGTACATTATAACTCAGTTTGTTTTTATTTTTCCCACAACCAGGCAATAACTCTACATTTTATCATTATTGAAGCATGTACATACCCCATCCGGATACGCCATGCCTTTAAAATCCCCTTTATTAAACACACCAACCTGACTTTTAGGCAGTTTGTGGTAGATTATATTTCCATTTCTTTCAACGGTGACTGGCATGTAATGAGTAATACGATCATTTTTCCGCAAAGACAGCGTCACATTGTCAGATATCACTGGAATCTCAACATCAAGATTTTCTGGGAATGCATTTTCCAATGAACTCTTTCCGCAGGCTCTGCCATGATGTACCTTCAATTTGATTTCTTCTGGAAAACAGAGATAAACGAGCATAGTTGCTGAACTTTCTTCAATTGCACCAAATAATTCAACATATTAACCCTTAAAGCGCCAATCACGACTGCAGCAGACGACAAATTTTGCGGCATCTTTCCTAGTTTTCGCCAAAAATAAGGTATGATATTTCATGAGAATTGTCTGCCAGCAGACAATTCTCATGAAATATCATTCCTTATTTGTTATTTAAAAAAAAAAAAAAAAAAAAACAGCAAAATTTGAAATTGGCGTCTGCTGCAAATTATAGGTGGCGCTTTAAGGGTTAAGTGGCATTGACAATATTATAGGAAGTGGTGAAGTGGTCAAGTATGTGTGAATCAATAATCAGCACCAGCAAATTATCGGGTGGACCCCTAGATAGGGGTGGATACCTAAATAGAGGTGGACCCCTATTTTACGGGTATACCTGCAAATATGCGGGTGGACCCCTAGATAGGGGTGGATACCTAAATAGAGGTGGACCCCTATTTTACGGGTATACCTGCAAATATGCGGGTGGACCCCTAGATAGGGGTGGATACCTAAATAGAGGTGGACCCCTGTTTTACGGGTATACCTGCAAATATGCGGGTCGACCCCCAAAGTAGGGGTCCACCGCTATTTTGGAGGTCCACCCGCAATTTAGGGGTCCACCTGCATATTTGCTGGTAGACCCTTAAAATAGGGGTCCACCTCTATTTAAGGGTGGACCTCTAAATTGCGGGTGCATCCGTAAATATAGGGGTCACCAATATATACTGAGGGAAAAAAGTTTAGCAATATACTTTGAGGATTCACAGTTTAGAAGAAATATGACTTTAAATTTCATAGTGTCATTAATATATGTTGACAAACGTTCACGAGTACGATGACATGAACAGATTGACATTTCACATAATGTAAAGTCTGATTTAATGCCCCCTTGCTAAAACAACTTATCTGGCAATAGTGCGAATAGTTTTCGACTAAAAGTTTTAATTTTCTGTCAAATGTTTAGATCCGAAAGCAAGAAAGTGAAAAACGGTTTTAAACTGAATGTTATGTTCACAATTTTCGTACAGTTTTTAGTTGAAAATCGTATTTTACCAAATTACCTCCCTTTCAATTGAATAACGTTTGAAATTAAAATGCTCAGCAGATCAAATCATCACTTTGAAATTGGATTTTGTTTCTTTTGACCACTTGCAGGTAGCCATTAGGTCATTATCAAGCAACTGACATGTTTGCGAACCTAAAGATCTAATGTTTCAAAGACCCCCTATGGGAAACCCCATTATAAATAATTGCTAAACTGTTTTCCCTCAGTATATTAAACTAGAGGTGTACCCCTAAATATGCAGATGTACCCGTTTTAGGGGTACATCCGTATATCAAAATAGGGGTGGACCGATCGGTGGACCACTTCGCTGCTTTTTTACCCTTCTGTTACACCACAATTAAGAGCTTTAAACATACACGTATGACAGGGATCCGACGATTCTGTGCAAAAGTGCAGTCCCGTCAGAACCTTCACTGTTTCATATACCCATAATGGAATAAGATGAGTACCTATGCCAAATTTAAGGCGTGTAGTAGCACACTACTACTGTTGTTATTGTTGTTTCTTTTCTCCAGGCGCAACATACAGCGGAAAATATGTGCTATTTATGCGTGACGCTATTTAAATATGCAGCATTCGGGCGCAGGGGCATGATTTTTCCCAATGGGGGTGGGTGTTAATCTATTTTTCTTGCTACGTGTGCTTTGACCCAGCATCTATATCTGGAATATCAGGCATACCGAAATGAATATTTGAAAATACCAAAATATTTGAAATTTTAGCAACTATTATGATGGGAATTTTTGGTACTTTGGATGATAAATAAATAATAAAATAAATAAACATTTATTTATTTCATTTATTTATTTTTCTAAATCAATAAAGAAAACAACTTTGAATTTCAAGTGTAATACAGTCATGTTGGGTATCAAATTAATTGTCGTTTTAAGCAGATGATGAATTTGGAAATGATAGTTTGACTAGGAAATATTTAATTCAAAATTTGAAGATTTTAATTTATTTTGCATTTTAGACCAGAATATGTCTTCTTAATTACTGAGTCGAACCCAAGCTTCTTGCAGGTGTTGACATCAATTAAGGTGATCATATTTTAGCGTCTTACATTTGACGAACAATAGCGCTGTTCACACATGATTTAGTTGTGCAAACATGCTCACGGGAGTTAAGATCACAACGTCTGTTAACCACGTCCGTTTGGCGGCGGCGCTATTGTCCGTCAAAGAGATTTGCTTAATAAGATGTTAATCTATATGTTTCAGGACCGCCTTATGGTTCTGCCAAGGTGATTGGCGAATGCTGTAAATTTTAGAATATGGGCGTGTCTGTTTTTTTAGAATTTTAGTAATTTTGATTTATGAAAATTAGTTAGGATTTACCAACTAAACGATTAAGACGTGATAATTTAAGATAGTTTGGATCTACCAACTCAACGGTTAAGATTTAATACTGTTTGGATTTACCAACCGAAATTTTATGACATTTATTCTATTTTGGTAATTTACCAATTTTGATTTAGGATTAGAAACTTACGCTTGGAATGTTCCAGCATATACATATGGTTTAAACATACTTTTGAATTATACGATAGTTAGAAGAAATAATTGTTATATTTGGATATACCAGTAACTATATATTTTTTTGAACGGTTTTAGTACATTAAGTTTTGAGCAACGTTAGAAGAAGAAAATTGGAACTAGATATCTGTCTCCAGTGTTGTTATTTATTAAGTATATTGTGAGCCAGGACATACCGCTCACCATACCTCTCACAGCGCACCATTCGCTAAGTTCCCCAGAACATTAAAAGTGACTGATTTGTTCACCTTTAAAACTGGTGTTGAGTCCGGAGTAACAACTTTAAGCTTGTTACATCGATCCCAATCTACAGAGGAGAAAACTATGGACGTTTCCTGGAGACACAACACTGGGTATGACAGCAGATATCACGGCTGTCATAGTCATTTTAGGCCATACTGGCGATCGTGGTTCCAGACAAGACCAGTGTATTTTGCACGAGAGCCGTTTGATGCACAACACGATGTGAGGAACTTAACACTGCCTGATCGGACACCATTAGTAGTATAGGCCCCAGTTTAGCGTCAATGACGTCACGACGTCAGATCCAAGATGGCGGCCCCCACACTTCCGATCCAAGATGGCGGCCCCCACGACGTCAGATCCAAGATGGCGGCCCCCACGACTTCCGATCCAAGATGGCGGCCCCCACGGCGTGAGATCCAAGATGGTGGCCCCACGAAGTCAGATACAAGATGGCGGTCCCTGTGACACGTTCGGTTACACCTGGGAGGGTGAGTCAACGCCCTAGACCACGAGAAGGTAGCGTCACGTCCTAGAGCGCGGTGTCGTTCTTCTCTATATACAAAGGGTATCTAAGGCCTCTCATGTATCGAACAAACACGGATCTGGAGGAGTCTATATTGAGGATTTCTTGGAAGGTAGCGTATAGGATCAAGGTGACGCTTTCCGGTAAGGGCTTGGCAAACTTCATTTCTAGTCGGCAGTGCCCTTGTCTCTTGACATTGAATGAGTAGTAAGGATCGATCTCCAACGCGTATAAGCAATAGCCTCTAACATAGTCATATCGTTTAACGTTTATATCTTTCCGAAAGCACGTCAGCGTTCTGTAACAGTCCACGTACTGATCGGCTTCGTAATTGGGTCGTAAAGGCTGAGAGGGATATGATTGTCCGTCAACGTAGAATGGGCTCCTCGCCATGCATATGGCGTCTGGCTAACTTAGGAGCACATTGCGCAAGTATTTGCTGTTCGTCCTTTAGTATCTCAATGAATTCCAGTCCGAAGTTGCTGTCTTACGCCCTCCGTCCATGGACATTGCATTCATGTCCTTGCAATGCATCACGCCTACTATAGGACTGGTTGCAGATCAAACACCGGATCATTTTGTCTCTGTTTCTCTACCATCATACAGGTGTCATCCTTCTTACGATCATTGGATCATTGTTACCACCACCACCACCACCGACACCACCCACCTACACCACCCACCACCACCACCACCACCACCCACCACCACCACCACCTCCACCACCACCACCACCACCACCACCACCACCACCACCCATTCCCACAACATGGTGGACCATTGTTTCCTGACTGTACATTCACTGTATCCCCCTGTACCCCAACTGAACCCTCACTATTCCCCAATGTACCCTCACTGTACCCCACTGTGCTCTCACTGTATCCCCACTGTATCCTCCCTGTAACCTCACTGTATCCCAACTGAACCCTCACTGTATCCTCACTGTGCCCCAATCTACCCTCACTGTATCCTCACTGTACCCCACTGTACTCTCACTGTACCCCCACTGTATCCTTCCCTGTACCCTCAATGTATCCTCCTTCCCTCCTCCTCCTCACCCTCTCCTCCTCCCTCCTAGCTCCATTATGAATTTGAACTATCATGATCACTGTTTTTGCGGCCATTATACTCGTTGTAGAACGTTCTATCATCATAGGTTCACCGGTAATTGTTGGTTGACCATGATTATATAATATATTTGCGCCTGGCACCTCTGGTTAGAGAATAAGCCTCTTGATCTTGTAGCTATTTACGTATACGGTGTCTACCTATTTTAAATTTGGCTTGGGATTTGACCAGTTGATATAGCTTTTCCGGCCCTAAGTAACTGGATGGTAACTTGGGATTAAAATACAAAGAAGACAGATACTATTTCCAGTTTGTCATCTTTATTACAAATTTAAACATTCAAGCATTCTTACAAGTACAAAACATCTCTTCAACAACTACAAAAAAATGAAATAACAATGACAAAAAATGAAATAACAATGACAAAAATGTATTTGATAGTAACAAAAATTGAATGGTCATTTAGACCTGAGAAGTTTATTATTGTCTTTTTTTTTTCTCAATATCCATAGGGTTCCGTATTGTAATTGTCCAGTCGTCGTCTTTTTGTGTACACCATTCGATAGTTTTTCTCTTCTTCTCTATTATACAGTTTTCTTTTTCCCTTATCACGACATATTTTATGAGGATTGGTAACGGTAATGGTCGATTTTTTGGAGGGGTCTATCAATAGGGTCTTCACCGATTCAAAGTTTATAAGTTGGCTATTAGTGAAGTTGAGGGTGAACCCTCTCACTTTACACGTTTCATTTCCCTTATTGGTCTTGTAGGCGTAGTTTTTTGGTCCTCCAGACACAAACTCTATTATATGTTCTCCAGTTTCTAGTTCGTTAGTGAGTTCTCCCAGGTAGTCTCCTAGTGGTACATCATTCTCTCCCGTCTTACTCACGTAAATCACCGAGTCTGTATCATAGTACAGAACGTTTCTGTCTATTTTCTCAAGGATGCTGTAGAGTTTTAGTCAGGCCCAACACGTAGTAAAGGTCGCCAAGTAGATATTCGTCTTGTTGTCTTCCGGTTGACAGTCCTTTTTATAGGTCCATTCTACCTGAATGGTATCGTTGGCCACAATGTGAAAATCCTGGACGTCTTTGGTAGGATCGGAAAGAACTCGGAAAAAGGCATCCACCTCAGTCTCGTGAAAGAATTGGGACTGTTTCAGGTTCAGTCGCTGCCCGAATTTCCCCCAGAAACTGTTTAGGCAGAGCTTTTTTGAAATACCGATGGATATACTCTTTGGCATCTTCGGGGGTCTTGATCCAGTCGGGAGGGCCACTCGCCTCTTGCTTGTACTTCAGGAAAGTATTGATATAAGAGGCGAACAGTCCTCTTTCTTTCGTCTCTGCATCGTATTGGGTGGTGTCCTTCCAGTGGTATACCTCGTATATTTTGAGGACTCGGTATCCCAGTCGTACCGCTGTCTGAAGTTCGGGAGTACACCATGTCCCAGTCATGGTTCGATCTTCGTCAGAACACCCGCAGAGAGATGGACTCTCTTTTTCGGCGCAGGTCTGACACAATGGGAACTTTAACTTTCCGTTCGATTTATAGGGTAACACGGGGTGATACAGTCCACGAGGAGGTAATATTCGCACTTTGGCGATTCCGAAGTACTGGTCGATTTCTTTGAAGTCTGACGTTATTACCTCCGGGTGTCCTACGGGGTACTTGCAGGTCTTGTTGACCCAGGGGTATAAGGAGGTGAAGTCCACGTACTCTATCTTTTCATCTTCTTTCGTCCTATAATACAGTTGACTCGCGTTGGTCCTACCGCCGAAGAAACTCTCTCGCGGATCCAATCTGTCCGTGATGTCTAAATTCTGGAGATAGTGTCTAAGTTCCGGGTCGTTTCGGTAGGTTTCTCTAAATTCGTGTTCCCACATACACACGTATTTCATTCCTAGACTTTCGATGTAAGATTTCTTTTTCATGGTTAGGGCGTAGAGTTCGCTCATGGATTGTTGCATCATAGGGTGTTTTGTCTCTTCTCTGTCCTCGGGAAAACATCGGGGGCATCCGTGATAGATGCATCCTTGGTATTCGAAAGTGGTATTTGTCTCGTAGGCATAGCCGTCCAACCTGTATCTGGTTCCCGGGAGACGTATTTCTCCCCCATTCAGGGCGTGACGTATTTTTATATTGTCCCTTCTGGATACCCATTCTAAGTACTGGATGGACGATTTACTGTACTGGTCCGTCTTATACCCGCCTGGTGGAATCTTGGCGATAGGGGAACGAATGAATTCTTTCTCCCCGATGACCACCTCATCCTCCGACACCCACCGGTCACCCCGTAAGACTTTCATACGGCCATCCTTGTACTTGGCCACCAACCAATTCGTGTCTTCCGCTAATTTGACCCTCCACTCTTCTTCTAGAAACTTGGTTCTGTACACGTTCATACACACCGAGGCAATGGTCACCGAGTCGAAGGGATCCACCGCCCCAGTCCACTGAGGTTTTCCTCCTTGGTCCATCACACAATCGCTGGTGGCGGACATCAATAGTTCTCGAAACTTGAGGCAGGCCTGACGTAGAATGTCCACGTCACTTCGACAGTAGTCCAACATTTCTTTCTTAAAATCGAAGACGCAGTTCTCTTTGGATTTGAGCCATGCTAGGCATTCCTCCCTTTCCTCGTTTCCCATAAAGTTACATCCGTAATATTTAGGATCCGCGTACGGTCCGAGGTACTCTTGATTTTCCCGGGTGTTGAAGAAATGGGGGAACCAACCTTTCTTTAGTTCTTTCAATCCAAAGGCTTTGGGTAACTTGGATAACTTCATGGGTAGAAAATTCAGACTGTCTATGACTTTGATGTGGAGGTCTTTTTCTACCGTCATGTACATGATTTTGGACCCGTTGTAGATAATCTTGTCCGGTCTCATGGATTGGTCTATCAAGCACTCCAACAGGAAGTATCCGTCGTATCCTTTCATGTTGTGACAGACGGTTTTAAAGTATTTATATTGACTCGAAAATAACCATTTACCGAACGTACGAGCTGTGTCTTGTCCTTGAACCCAAGGCATCCTACATACTACTACACTTACGTGTGAGGTAGGTAGATTAACAAAGCTATTAAAACGATCAGGCGTCTTAATTCACTATCGCTACTTTTCGTATTGAAATAGGAGTACTTTCCCCTTAGCTGCTAGAGCACAAAAATGCTGTGAGCCGTGACACAAGTGTAGACTCCGACAAGCCCAGCCTCCTTTTCAGCTTAGACACTGCAAATGATGTTCAGTCAGTAGAATACGTATGCGACTAGCAAGGCTCTGATCAGACTGCGCAGGCTGGTCTGAGCTTTTGCTGATCGTATAACATACAGAACAGAACAGAAATTTTATTTCACAACAATACATAATATACAAAACATATATTTGACGCATGCATTTAAAGTGTATTAATTTGATAGCGAGAATCATCGCTGCTCGCAAACACAAATTATGGATGCCACGAGAAAATTTGTCCTGTGAGTTTGGGTACCTGTCTGTTCAGCTTCAGAGACTAGCTAAAATAAAAATTTGCATGAAGCAAGATTAGATGTTTGCTTTGCAAAAAGCGGACAGCAAAGGTGCTGATCAGCCAGCGCGGATCCAAAACATTGGCATGGGTCCAAACCGTTTGTATCAAGTCCCCACCTGCATAAATCATAGTGATATTGTATTGTTTTTGAATGTAGAGCATCACCTGTTTCGCACCATGTACCGTAATGTTGTCGTTTTACGATAATAAACTCAATGAAACCTGCTGTCACTGAGTCCGTGCACGTAATTCCATACTGACCAAAACCAGAAGAGACGGGCACATGCGTTTTTGGTAGGAAAAAACTTTGTGATACATAGACTGTTTGCTTAGAGCATGAAGACTTTTTAAAATTACCAATTTAACGGTTAATTATATGGGTCTTACATCTACGCCCGTACTTTGTGCCATTGTCTTTGATCTAACGTTCTATCAGCGAAGACTCGTTATATTTGATCCCAGAGGGACCCCAGCTATCTAAAATGATTATCCCAGAGAAAAATCCATTAATATCAATTATATTGCCCATTTCATAATCAGTGCTAATTAGCGGCAGCTGCAAGACTTATCAAAAAGACGTTCAGCATGAAATTTCAACTAAAATACTGAAAAATACATACTTTTGCTTTCAGATGTTGTATTGATCATGCTCATAAATGTTAAACAAGTATCTTACGTACAGGAGGACAAAACATGGTAAAACTATTTTATACCATCTACATCTATTTCGTGCTAAAGTTGGTAAGGATGGTATAATGTTTTAACTGTTAAATGTCTATCGCTTAGATCCAGATCAGCTGGCTTCTGGGTGGTATAACTATTTTATACCACCTACATCTATTTCGTGCTAAAGTTGGTAAGGGTGGTATAATTTTTTAACGGTTAACTGTCTATCTCGCAATTCGTCTCTATTCTATGAACAGGCGATACGTAAGTTGAATTTAGGGGTTAATTGTCTCATGTACCTACCTGTACACGAGCAGCAAAGGCTCTGGCGATGATGAATACTTTTAAGAAATCTTTATGAGCTTAGGATGCCTAGTCACTGCGAGAGTTAGGCTAGCTCTGTAATGCAATCATGAGTCGACTATTTAATGTCTACATACGATGATGTCATCCAAAATGGCCGTCGCGCATGCGCAGTGAGAGCATTTAATTAAACAACACCTATATCCGTACTTTGTACATTAGTTCTCAGGTAAATATAGACTCTAACCCTGCCATCTCACTAAGGCGAAGAATGAGAAGAATCGCATTATTGGTGTATTTATATACCCTAGACCTTTGAAAAGGGTCCATCGACTTTCCTAGTACATAACATCAAACGTCTGGTCCGATGGACAGGCTCATCTGCTTGAATAACGCACTTTGATCAGTAAATTCGATGTTGAACAGCAAAGACCCAACGCAATTATACAGTTTTTTATTGAAAAGGTAGGTTTTCCGTGGGCATACTCCTGAATTGTAAAATCCATAAGCGATCGAAGAAACAGCAGTTAATTATATTGATGCGTATCAAAGGTATCTTAAGTGGCTCTTTATTCCCATAATTAAAATGGCATTATTACTAATCAGTCATAGTTCCAGCATCAGATAAGCTGTCTAGAAAACGAGCTTTTACAAAACGGCTTGGTTTACAATCCATGTTTCATATGGTTATTCAGAAGACAATTTGAGGGGGTGAGTGCGCGAGTGCCAGGGTAAATGAGTGGGTGTCTGCAGTTTGGAATGTATTAACGGATCTAGTCAGGTCTGGGACAGTCTGGTTTGGCCTGGATAGGCGACTCGGTCTCCAGTCAAACACTTTACCACTGAGCCACTGCGCTCCCTGTATGTATGTCTGGTATGTATAATACTTAAATGTTTTCAAGGTTTTAAAGGGAAGAGTGGCCCACGAAAATGCATTGTCGACATAGAAAAATTATGGATGTAGTTTATATATGAGCCATATAGGTGTGCTTAGCGTTGTTGGTTGAATTGGTAATGTTAATGTTGGTGGTTGTAGGTAGAGGTTCCATAGAAAAAGTATGGATGTAGGTGAATATTGCTTAACTCGATACCGCAGCAGTTTTTCGTTGGAACCTTACCGCGCTTATTGCGTTGCTTGGTTGGCTCCTGAAAAAATGGTGTCTTTAAACTCTTGTTATTAACTAAATGTGCTCATAGGGCCTGGGACGGTCTGGTCTGACTTAAGCTGGGGGAAATTCGATGGTGTAGAAAAATGTCAATTTTCGAGATGACCTGTCCACCACTGAGCCACTGCGCTCCCTGTGTGTGTGTGTGTGTGTGTGTGTGTGTGTGTGTGTGTGTGTGTGTGTGTGTGTGTGTGTGTGTGTGTGTGTGTGTGTGTGTGTGTGTGTGTGTGTGTGTGTGTGTGTGTGTGTGTGTGTGTGTGTGTGTGTGTGTGTGTGTGTGTGTGTGTGTGTGTGTGTGTGTGTGTGTGTGTGTGTGTGTGTGTGTGTGTGTTTGTGTGTGGGTGTGTGGGTGGGTGGGTTGGTGGTTGGGTGGGTGTGTGTGTGTGTGTGTATGTATGTATGTATGTATGTATGTATGTATGTATGTATGTATGTATGTATGTATGTATGTATGTATGTATGTATGTATGTATGTATGGATGGATGTATGGATGGATGTATGCATGGATGGATGGATAGATCAATGTCTGTCTGATAATTAGTCTAATGAGAAAGCTGCTTTGTGCACTTTAAGGACGTAGCTGAAACGATTGTAAAAGTGGCGTTTTAAAAGGATGGCTCGCGTTTGTATTATAATAGTGTCAATTTAAAAGGATGGCTTGCCCAATGAGCATCTGAGAGAAGAACGACACCGCGCTCTAGGATGTGACGCTACCTTCTCATGGTCTAGGGCGTTGACTCACCCTCCGAGGTGTAACCGAACGCGTCACAGTGACCGCCATCTTGTATCTGACTTCGTGGGGCCACCATCTTGGATCTCACGCCGTGGGGGCCGCCATCTTGGATCGGAAGTCGTGGGGGCCGCCATCTTGGATCTGACGTCGTGGGGGCCGCCATCTTGGATCTGACGTCGTGACGTCATTGACGCTAAACTGGGGCCTATACTACTACCATTCAAGAAACCTAAGAGCAAAGCTACCCTAGCAAGAGACAGGATGAGAATGCAGAAGTTCAGTGAAGATAAGGATGCGTGTTCTGCTTTGCCATTCTTCGAGCTAGATGACGCGCAAATGAAGGAGGCTACAGCTATACAGTGGGACACTCAGCCTTTCGTCTTGAAGTCTAAATTACACAGTGCTGCGAAGGAAATTAAGAAACTAAAGACAAGTTTACACTGCGCACATCAAACAATCTTCTCCATGAGGAAAATGAACAAGCTGGCGAACTCGTTCGATATCTGATGCAGTCTCAGTTTGAGAATATGTCCAAACTGAAAAATGAACTGGAAACAGAGAAAAAGACAGTGCATGAGTTTGTCGCTCAGAACGTCGAGCGTCAACGTGAAATCGTTAGACTGAAAACAGAGCTCGCGAAATTAATTGATCTCCATACCCAAGAAGTAAATATGAGAAGGACGCTAGAAGACAAAGTGAAGCGTAAACTTAGAGTGACATCATCAGAGAAGGAAAACGGAGATCTGCTCATAAACGGAAATGTACCAATAGGCGTTGGTACATAAATGTCTTTTGGGGGTTGGCAAGTGGACAAAAAATTTTAAAACTTGTCCTCTGCGCGCGCCTTGCAACGATAAGGCCCATATGAGCCTGTGATTTTGGCACAGACTCATATCAGTCTTAAAGGCGCACCAGATTTTTGTGATTTTTAAGAACTATGCCAAGTGCACATGTATACTTTTATGCACAGAGGACATCTTTCAAGTCGGTTTGTTCACATTAGGAAACAAAAACAAATCTTGGTTAAAGTGTATACCCCTAAGTTTTTTTGCATTGGTAATATTTTAAGGTTTTAGTAATGCTTTTTAGCTATTTCAATTTTATGTGTATAAGCATGTATTTGCATTTCCGAACTAGATTTAGATTTTTGAAAAACAAATGTGTTCAAAAGAGAAATGAGAACACTGATTATAATGCGTAAGAATATCATATTCTACACAAGTTCACAGCTTAAATGTTGGTCGCAACATATGTTCAACGGACGAAATTCTGGTCAAGCTGTGTTAATATGCAGTTTGATCACTATTTCCCTGTTTGGCATTATATTCGCGTGGATTCTACAGTAGCCTGTCTTAAATCAAGGCTTATTATAATTATAAGTGTTGCTCGAGATATGCGCTGTGTGGGCATTAAAATATCAGGGAACTAAAATATAGCTTGATGAGTTACATGCTGATCTGAGTCTTCGTAGATTATTCTTATGGATTTGTTTGTAACAGTTGATTTCATGTGATATGAAGGTTGACAGCTGATACATGTATGTTTGACCCGAGAATAAGCAGTAGTTATTGTACTAATTATAATTATAGTTGGCCTGGGCGCTAGACTGCGCTCATGCGCATGCTGGTTTCAGATTGATTATAATTATGTTTGAGCTACACAAGCGTATCGGAATCATCGCAACTAAATGCATGTTAAAGAAAGAGTGTTGCAGTAAGGTTAATGCAAATAACTACAGCCCGATCTGGGTTTTAGCAGGCATATAAATACACTGTAGGTTGAGTTGGTTACGTTTAATCTGCAATATAGACTGTGTACCTACACATGCTAGTGTCAGATTAATCGTATTTGACCCTATAGTGCAATTTACATGGACACAGACCGATCAGATTCTTTACAAATTAGGTTTGGTTTCTTGGTAAGCTTAGGCTGATGAACGATGGTCCATATAAGACATGTTTATAATATAATTACAACGAAGAGTGTTAGTAAACACAAGCTGATCAAACGCTGGGTTGCTTTGGTTTACACTGTCATGATAAATAAACGACTCAACTCAGTGCAGACTGGTTCTGGTCATTAATAACTGCCGTTCTTATCACATTCTGACATCTTAAGTGACTGTTTAGCGAATAACGAATACCCCAGCCAGACGATGCGAAAGCTGAAAATGGTTGAAGTCTTTGTTATTCATCTTTCGTCGTTCGTTTTCATGAACAGTGTGCATTGCTCGGCACTGTGTATGACCGGATGTTGATTTTCTGGACAGCTTATTTACTGTCAGGTATATATTAGGCTATTCGTATTTATTGTGCGTGTATGCCTTCGAGCACATGCAAAGTATATTTGTCGTGTAGAATGTGAAGGTGATACACCCGAGCTTGTTTACCTAAAACACAAGAAATGCTTCTGAAGCAAGCACAGTTATTAGGTGGTTCAATAAGACAACGGTATAACTCTATTTTAGTTTTTGTGTGACTGAATTTCAGGCTTCCCAAACGTCATCGCTCATTTTGCGATACAACAGTGTCAATTTGATGGCTTTGCTTTGCATTTGAAGATTCAATATAATTTTGCACTATATTTGTGACATTTACAATATTGATGTTTGCTATGGCAACGGGTAGTATGTCCAACTTATCCCCATGCGCATGCGCCCCTTGGTCCAAAGATAAGCCCAGCCCATTCCTTCTTTTTCTGTCTTTCTTCTGTTCCTTCTAGCTACCTGTGCTACCCGATGCCAAGTAAATGCAATAGTAATGTTATTGATGTTTCCATAAACAAACCACTTCTTCAAGATGATAGAAGTCTTTTGTGAATGGGAACAGTTCTAAACTTAAACGAACTTTGTTTGACATATGTAACATCTGTAAATGAATTTTCAACTAACAGTATTCAAATACAGTAGAAAAAGCCACATTGGTACGGTGCGAATATATATGTCGTCAGTTGCATATATAAGTTATCTGCGACTTCAGGGAAGGTTAAGATGCACACGTCACACACATTGGTAGACGTGAGTCTATTGTTTCCTTAAGCTAACAGTACACTTGTTAGATGCATGTTTAGTAGATATGATATATGTTTTTTTTAATTTGTTTTGCTAAGTTAGTGACAAGCTCAGCTTAAGATACAGTTGATTTTTTTAATCTGTGTTAGCACAATAATATTGTCAAGTTAGCGATGCGCTTAGCTCAGATTATGTTTTATATATTGTTTTAGAACCAATATTTTCAAGTTAGCGACACGCTTAGCTTATATATAGCTTTTTGTAATTTGCTTTAGCACAATACTTTTGTTATTTTAGTGACAAACTTAGTTTATGTATTTTTGTGATAGGCTTTATATTTTCTATAGAATCTGAGAATCGTGTTGGTTTTTGTGAGCTTGAGTAGATTCTCGCCTGTATGAATGAGCGAAAACTTTTCGGTGCTAAAATGACGAGAATGTCAACATGCGACGTATAGGTACGTGTTCTATACAGTGGGGAACTACTTTGTTATTTTGTCTAGACCTATGCTCACTATCTGTGGTAAGATAGTTGGAGTTTGAATACGGCTGTTGGTCTGTAGAGATAGGAAAAGCAACAATAGTGCAAAAAGACTTTGGAAGTCAAAACAGTAAAACATCAATTTATGTTAGTCGATGTTTACTGCACATAATGTTGTAAAGATTATATCACTAGGCAACAGGCATTTGTTTTAAAAATAGATAGCTATGATTTTATATACATGGAATGGAAGGTTCTCCATGGTATGGGTTTTACACTGTAATGTGCACTACTAGGGTACCCTTATTTAATTGTGTACAGTCTTGCTGATTGATTGCCGATTGCAATGATAGCGTGGTTGTATAGGATTATATGTTTTGCTAAAGGACAGTCGTTGCCAAATTACACAGGTAATCAAAGCCCATTTAATATACTTTGTTGCCCAAGGAAATATTTTATATTTCATTGCAACCAAAGTATTACATGTTGTAAATAATTAAATATGCTGGTGAATTACGACATGCCATCGTACATTCATCATGCAAATTTTTGTTATGTTTGTATCATAGGACAATTAATTTGTGAGAAGCTATTTTTACGCACAGACAATCAAAGTCCAAATCCTTATAAAGGTTATTGTTGTAAATGAATTTTTAATCAAGCAACAACAAAATCTTTAATTATTAGATGTTAAATGTATATAAGTTGCATTATGTGTCAGGGAGCACTAATGATTTGGATGTATATTTTCTTGTATGTAATATACCTTCCATTACTGTTAATCAAATAAAGAAATCAACTTTGGGGACCAAAGTTTTGTAAGGTCAGGAGAGTTATTATGATGGGAATTTTTGGTACTTTGGATGATAAATAAATAATAAAATAAATAAACATTTATTTATTTTATTTATTTATTTTTCTAAATCAATAAAGAAAACAACTTTGAATTTCAAGTGTAATACAGTCATGTTGGGTATCAAATTAATTGTCGTTTTAAGCAGATGATGAATTTGGAAATGATAGTTTGACTAGGAAATATTTAATTCAAAATTTGAAGATTTTAATTTATTTTGCATTTTAGACCAGAATATGTCTTCTTAATTACTGAGTCGAACCCAAGCTTCTTGCAGGTGTTGACATCAATTAAGGTGATCATATTTTAGCGTCTTACATTTGACGAACAATAGCGCTGTTCACACATGATTTAGTTGTGCAAACATGCTCTCGGGAGTTGAGATTACAACGTCTGTTAACCACGTCCGTTTGGCGGCGGCGCTATTGTCCGTCAAAGAGATTTGCTTAATAAGATGTTAATCTATATGTTTTAGGACCGCCTTATGGTTCTGCCAAGGTGATTGGCGAATGCTGTAAATTTTAGAATATGGGCGTGTCTGTTTTTTTAGAATTTTAGTAATTTTGATTTATGAAAATTAGTTAGGATTTACCAACTAAACGATTAAGACGTGATAATTTAAGATAGTTTGGATCTACCAACTCAGCGGTTTAGATTTAATACTGTTTGGATTTACCAACCGAAATTTTATGACATTTATTCTATTTTGGTAATTTACCAATTTTGATTTAGGATTAGAAACTTACGCTTGGAATGTTCCAGCAAATACATATGGTTTAAACATACTTTTGAATTATACGATAGTTAGAAGAAATAATTGTTATATTTGGATATACCAGTAACTATATATTTTTTGAACGGTTTTAGTACATTAAGTTTTGAGCAACGTTAGAAGAAGAAAATTGGAACTCGATATCTGTCTCCAGTGTTGTTATTTATTAAGTATATTGTGAGCCAGGACATACCGCTCACCATACCTCTCACAGCTCACCATTCGCTAAGTTCCCCAGAACATTAAAAGTGACTGATTTCTTCACCTTTAAACAACCCCCAAAAAATCCAATTCTGCAAACTGACCTTAAGAAAGATCATTAAATGCATAGACATGAACCACCCAAATAGTCCAGTTTTGCAATGATACATGAAAAATATCCACAAAATCTTTATTCGTCCAAAACAGTATTTTTTCCGACCCCCCCCCCCCCCATATTAAAATTCAAATGTTGGACAAAAAAGGGCCGAGCCTACGTACATATGAAATTATCAGAGTACCCCTCATGTGGGTTTTATTTTGCGTTCTGTCTCGAGTTTTCGCGGGATTCAAGCAAAGCATCATTGCCAGACAATGAAGCTATAAAGTGTAAAATAGCATATCAGACGCGTCATGTGATTTCCAACAATGTGACATTTTGACATGTGTAGACCCAGACGAGCCTGTGAAGCCTCCTTTTAAGCTTAGAAACTCCAAATGGTGTTCAGCCAGTAGCTAAACACTCCTAGAATATTCAAGCGACTAGCAAAGGCTCTGGTCAGACTGCGCGTCTGAGGATTTGCTGGTCGCACCTACCTCATTGTTGGAAATCTCATGTCACGGCTCAATTATGTCCCTTGAGCCAAATTTACCGAAGACATAACAATGTATCAACACCAAATTTATTGTAATTTTGTTTCCAATCGGCACTGTTCAGCTGAATGATAAAAGCCGGGACCAAGACCACTACATCGTCAATACATCGAATCTAAAATACATGACGAGGTCCGGTATGTGCGCTAGCTGTTAAAATTCAAGAGTTATAAAAAAAACTTTATATGCATTTTAAGAGGATCCTATAATGAACATGTGATCCAATTTTTGTCTTGATATATGCATGTTAAAAAGCATTTTGATGCATGTAAACTTTGGTCTCGAGAATTGGTACTTCTATAATTATAAGTAAGGACGTGTCTACGGAAGAATTATCGCGTCGTACAATATTTTTTAAAACATCGACGCAGATATTTCTTGCATTCAATTTGAGCCACAGCATGAGATTTCCAACAATTTAGCATCTTGACAAGTGAAGACTCGCACAAGCCTCTGCAGCCTCCTTTTAAGCTTAGAAACTCCATATGGTGTTTAGTCAGAAGCTGAACTATCATAGAATACTCAAGCGACTAGCAAAAGCTCTGATCAGTCTGCGCGTATGCGCAGGCTGGTCTGAGCCTTTGCTGGTCGCACATACCGAATTGTTGGAAATCTCATGCACTGGCTCATTTATCATTCTTTCAACGTCAACCTGAAAATCATTTTTAAAACTAATGAAAAAATGCAAATATAAACAGTTCATACAACTAAAGCTTTTTAATATATCAATTACCATTTCGTGGCATGTACCTTCTTCCATACAAACATCAAGTCAGGTTTTCGCCAACAATGAAATTATTAGACTTCGTCTAATAAAAACACTCCACATTATCATTTTCGCCCAAAAATTACTGATCACCGATTCGAGGACAAGCCGAAAGTAACGCTAGGTGGCGTTCTATTTTTTTTTCGACAAAAATGATATAACTTGACGTAATACTTATGGTGATACTTCAGTTGGGGATAATAGAGACTGGCTATAGAAATGTTTTATATTAACTACTAATAAAGAAACACACCTAATGATCCTTTATATTAACTACCAATAAAGAAACACACCTAATGATCATCTTCATCTGAAACACTCCACCCCAGAAAAATAGCACACCCACGCTTGCTCGGTTACTAAAATAGCAAGCACAGCTGATTCTCATTCAAAGCGAAGTAGTGTTATTTCATGCATTAAGCATTTAAGAGTAAAAAATAAATTCCTTTGCGTTTTAAATATACGGACTTCTGATCTATATGGCTTTGTTGAATATGTACAGCGTTTCAAGTCATTGTTTCTGCAAGATAAAAAAACACGCCTCATTTAGGAAAATGGCCCTTCATATCGCTATAGAAACCCTGTTAGCTTAATCTCTGTCATACCAACAATAATTGGGGAGCGCAGTGGCTCAGTGGTAGAATGCTTGACTCAAGACCGAAGGGCCGCGTGTTCGAGCCTCACCGGCGTTACTGCGTTGTGTCCTTGAGCAAGACATATTAATCCTAGCTTAGTACTGGTTCAACCCAGGAAGACCCGTCCCTATATAACTGAAAGACACTATATAACTATATGAAAGATTGTTGATGGGACGTAAAGAATCAAATGAAACGTTTTTAATAGAAAGATAAGATAAGATAAGACAAGATAGATAGATAGATAGATAGATAGATAGATAGATAGATAGATAGATAGATAGATAGATAGATAGATAGATAGATAGATAGATAGATAGATATGAATTGAGAGAATAGACTATACTAGAAAATAGCATTAACAAGTCATGTTATGAATCCCAAAAATCTGTTAATCTCACGTGTCGTTTCTGTATCAGGAATAATTCTTTTGAATCCATTTATTAATGAAATACAAGCGAATAGTATCAGAAACCAAAATCCTGTTTTGAAAAGGTGTATCATGGTCGACTCCGTGGTGTGTCTTTGTTGGACACTGACATCGCACTTTTCACATCATCTTACGTATCATCTAACGCATTGCATGCTGGATCATTTGCCCATTTTTGCAAGCTTTTAAGTTTTCTGCTAATTCTTAGTTCAATTTTAACGATAAAAAATAGTTCAGGAATAACATCCGATTGTCAAACGGTTTGGATTCAGATCAGGCTTGACGTTTAAGCGAGCCTTATCTGGTTCAAAATTATTTTATGGTTTTTACTCGCTACTACTAGCCGTTTAAAAGTTAACCAAACATCGCCGATCATCGTCATGAGAAAATCTTTTTTTGTATATATACAAAGAAGCGACACATTTTGATCAGAGAATCTAATGTTTGCATACAAGCAACTATCGCGGCTACATTCTTAATCAAGGGTCGGGCATTCTGATAAGTCTCTGTGGCTGAGCAGTCGGTTTTCAGTCTATTCTCGTCATGCTCTTCAATACAGGTTTTCTCGTGAATTAACTATTTAAAACATAAGTGAAACTAATACAATGAAATGAATGCGGGTAAATGCGATACTTTCATAAGGAAAGTCGTGGCGTATCAATTTAGTCTTGTAACTGATACTTTTAGGGTCTTCCCCCGACTACGGCTTCAGAGATAGTAAGGGTGCAAAGATCAGGAATCGATACAATCAAGTACCACCCCTGATCCTGGATACCAATGAGAAAGTGACAAACTCACAGTTAGACACCACAAACGAGATTCAAGAGGTCAGTCCTTTCCCAGCAGGTGACCACAAGGCACATACATGTATAAACAGACGCGCACAAAGGCATAGCACACAAGACAGAAAAAACATAAAAGATCCACAAAAGAAGTACCGCCTTGGAACGGTCAGTAAAATATTTTACTGGAGGGCTTAAACCGGTTTAACGGTGCACCAACATCATCCTTAATTCAGATGTGGATCAAGACACTTAAATGTTTGGTTTGCACGAAAGACCCCTAACTTATCAATGTATCATTTCCTAGAACATATAAATCAAGATATAAAAAGGAGATAAAGCAAAGATAAGGACTCAAAAGTAAATAAAACTGAATACCGGAGCAAAAGAAATCCAGCAGGTAAACCCTGGTGGGCCCGACAAACAGCCAAAGCATCAGGCCCCTACCATCTCATCGATAGATAAGTCTTTAAAGGGGACAGCAACCTTATAAGCATGAGAGTCTGACAAACAAGCCCTTATTTAACCATGCAATCTGCAACAAACCCGATCAAAATCGGATATAAAATGATATAGGTTAGAGCAATTTGAAAATCAAAATTCTGACATATATTAAGCCAATGGATGCCACCATTTCGAATATTTAATTAGCTCCCTGTTAAATTGAAGAGTCAATAAAATACCCATTTTCAATGCAAATTGTACGGATTTGTTTCAAAATCGTCTATTTTCAGCAGATGAATCCATAAAACTGCAATGGAAGTTGAAATGAATAGCAGGAAACAAGTTATTTTGTTTATGCATATTTAATTAGGGCTGTGCGACGTCACTCAGCCTAAAAATGGCTGCCGTCCATTGCTTTCAATTGTCTATTATATAAACACCATTAACATTCTTATTTTTCGACGATTTTGATAGGGTTTGTGGCATTTTGCATAATTCAATAAGGACTTGCATTTGAGATGCATCTGCCTTCAAGGTTGCCGACCTCTTTAAGTCGGAACCGTCATAGAGTCTGAAGTCCGACCCACCAGCGAGCAATTAAAGAGAAAAGCAAAGTTGCCAACCGTGATTGGGTTGACCACTAAGCATGCAGTCTGTTGTAATACTTTAATGTTATAGCCAATCTTTTTATAATGGGAAATTATTTTAATGAACTGCGCTGAAAAATTATTAGAGCCATCAATCTTCTTCAATTTATACACCAAGTCACCATAGAATTCAGGTTCCTAAAGTCCTTGGTGCAAGAGAGATTTAAGTCCAACTTTGAATTAAGATATCAAATCAGAGTATCGTTTATAAAATTTAGAAAAGGTTTTGCGAAGTTTATGATACCGATAGCCTTGTTTAAGAAGTTTCTGAGTTAACAATTTATTGCGAGTGTTGAAGTCAGTAATATAGCTAGATGCTCTAGCAAAACAAATGGGTTGAGGGATATAGACTCCATAGGATGTGGAGCCAGGAACATCACCATCTAAAAATGGGAAATTGACAATTTCAAAATCAAAGTCATCAAAGTTTATCATAATTTTTTGTAGAAACAATATCATTAAAATAGACAAATGCGAGTCTGAAAATGCAGCTTCGGTATCCGAGGCATTGGCTTTATTAAGTTGGAGCTCTGACAGGTATATTTGACTTACCATATTGTCAAAATAAACATTATTAATGTTTAAAATATCGTCCAAATATCTAGATGTAGTGTCAAACGCATCAATAACATCAGCCTGCATCTCATCAGAAAGAGACATCATAAAGTCCCTCTCATAACAAAACAGGAATAAATTTGCAACTAGGGGAGCACAATTAGTGCCATAGGAATCCCGACTACTTGTCTATACAGCTAGGTGCCAAATCGAATAAAAATATTGTCCAACAAAAAGGTCAGCGCATCACATTGCATGATATTTTTAGGTTTTTCCGAAGTAAAAAATGCATTTCTGTCATTACATGCATGGTAAGGAGAGCCTTCTCTCTGGAAGGTTCTTTCAATAAGATCAATAAGTTTATCTTCAATTGAATTATGAGGTAAAGTAGTGTAAAGAGTAGAAAAATTATAAGTAGACAAACTGGTTGCATTGAAATCTCTAGCTTTAAGTTTATCTAAAACTTCACCTGAATTTTTAATAGACCAAAATAGGTTTTTACCGGATCTCTCATATACCTTTTCACAGTACTTGATAACATGTTTTTAACAGCTGTAAGACATGAGGTTAACAATTTAGAAAGTTCTGTTGTCGTACACGAGCTAAAATTAGCAATAAATCCTGCTTTATAGTTTTTTTTATTGATTTTAGGTAACCAATACAACGTAGGAACTTTGTCTTGTTTTTCTTTAGCTTTGACAACGAATGTAGGGCTGTATGACAACCATGCCCATCCACAATCATCCTCTCACTTAAAAAAGGATGCAGTTTATAGGCATTGGTGTCAACAAGCTCACGTTTAAGAGTATTAATACATGTATAATACAATCGTCAAACATCTACAACATTGTTAGCAGCTTTATCTGCAGGAACCAAAACCTAGTTCATATGAAAATCCTTGATACCTCGTTTAAGATGACGAAAAGAAGATTTAGGTTTAGAGGGTAAAAGAAGTGTATTACGAGAGTAAAATGAAATACGAGAATCAATAATTTTAATGTTAATCTTCCATTCCTTCAAGGCATCAGGTTCAACTTTTTCCCGTTTGCACCAACGATTACTAAAGTCATTTAAAGAAGCAGAGATCTCTCTACGACATTCAGGGAAATCAATATTAGAGGGAAACCTATATTTAGGACCTTTAGAAATAATATTGCGAACTCTAGCGTCAGGAATGACATTTAGATTACCTGTAATCACATGCCCGGCAGAGGGATATAGATAATTAGAATTTTGACAATCTCAGGAGTCAGGAGTATTAGAATCTATATCTATATCAGTTACAATTTTATTAAAGTTAAATATAGTAGACCTAATTGGTTTGTTATGTTTATAACAAATGGTAGGAGTTTCAAAATTATTAAAGTAATATGGAATAGATGAAATCACTAAATTATCCTTAAAGATACTATGTAATTCAATAAACTCCATACCTTTGTTAATGAATGGAATTTTGATCAAGTGTCATTTATGGTTGACCTCAGAATCGATATAAGGACTAAGGAAATGTTGAACATAACACCTTGTAAGAAGTGCTGCTTTATATAATTTGTTTGCTCTATCGTAAAGTTTATTAGCCTCTAACTCTAAATTACGTAAAACTGAGATAGGTTAGGAACTTAAAAATGAAAATAAGCCATGCCGACCATGATTATTTAAAGCTATAGAAAGATCCTTTAGAACAGAACAGAACAGAACATATACTTTATTAAACTCTCAGGTCATACAACATGACATATGAGGTAACTGAAATAGAAATACAATCATAATTCTCAACTAGAGGGAAAGGAACATGTAATTGCTTAATGTCAATACTGTCATGGCTATCTTCACTTTAGAGAAGTATATAAGCGTTTTTCAGTACAAATGTTGAGCTTACTGTTGCCATTATTTACGTTTACCATGATATCTCCTTTTACGTTTTTTACATTCCAAAACAGAAAAAACATCAAAATCTGGCATTTAAGAAAATTATGTTGCCTTCATGGTATATATTATCATTAAAGCCTAAAGGAAAAGGTGATTGCAAAAATTTAATCCATTTTAGTTCAGTTTCATGACTCTTTATATTTTTAATCTAGTTGATAAATTTTGGATCATATATATTTTTTTCAACTGGCTGAATTACAATTTTACTAGGTGAATGACCATTACTGTTGAAATGGCGATACAGAAATGTAAATGTGTCAAATTTTTTAGGCTTTTTCATATACGAAAGTGCTCACGAAACCTAGTATTAAAGGATCGACCAGTTTGTCCAACATATTGCATTCCACAATTAATTTCAGTTCAAGTTATAACATAAATCAGATCAGATGAAGTTCAGTTCATATCATTATTTTTGATTATGGAAATTTGCCTACCATTTACAGACGATGTATTGCTAGTTCTAGTACATATATGTGTGCAACAGACACACCTCTTGGCATTGAACTTAGAAACATTAGGATACATTCCGAGTCTTTTGAATGCATTAAATGGTTTAGTATATTTCCTGATAATATGTGACCCAAGAGGAGATCAGGACGCTTTTGCAATGAACCAAGATTGAGTCCGTGGTAGGATACTGGCTTGGTATTTTTAATTGATCAGTTACTTCTCATATTAACTGCATTGCTGCACGTTGCCTGATAAGCGTTGTCTATCTCACGGCATGTGCCTTTATCAGATCATGATGACGAACTGCACTATTTGAATGACGTCGCTAATGACGCTGAATCAACAAAAAATCGAAAAATACGTCATAATCGCTAATTTGAAGAGTGAAACAATGGTTATACTGATCAATAGAATACCGGAGGCGAGCTCAACAATGCGAGCGCTTGATTAAACGTTTTGTTTGTATGATCATTACGTTTAATATTGAACGATAGCGAGCGCTTGCTCAATAAAAAATGGCTGCACCCTGTAATTAAAAAACCAAATGCATCCATTTGTTCAAAAGCAAAGCGAAATACCTTTCTACATGCAGTTTTAATTTTTTCCTTTGATATATCCACACACAAAAAACAAAATTCGACATTTGAAAATATTACACCAATAGTCCATCACGAAAACACATTATTATTTTGGTAGCCATCTTGGAATTTCGTGCAAAACACCTATCGAGTTGAATCATGAGCGCCTGCAAGCGCCTTGGAGAGCGCTTGCATCAGATAGAAGCACTCGATAGCACTCAGAGCGCTCGCATTGTTGAACACGCCTTAGATTCGCACCTTTTGATATCAAGTTTACCAGGCTCGGCTTTGAGAATGCATGTTGAATCGCTCGGCAAGCCCTGCGATGTCAACAAACGTTCTCAAAACACTCACCTAGTATTCTCTAATGGCTTTACTGGTGTATTCAAATTTCCTTCTTAGAGCTTTTGTCACGGTGGATGAAGCCATCTTTGTTATGTCCGTCTGGGCATATAAGAATCCATCATGAGTGTGAGGGTGGGATAGACAAATGTCTGGAAGATCACCAATGGGCATCACGAGGCTTGCCAAGTGATGACAATCTGTGATCGCGAGGGATGGATTTTTCTATCCCATCCTCACATTAATAGGCCTAATGGATTCTATTTCTTGCTCACCACTAAATACCGCATTTTATATTGGAAAAGACATGAAAAAGGCTTCCAGAAAATCCTGAAAACGATTCAGCCACTCTGTTTACAAGCTACGGGTTAAAACAATCACTAAGTACCTTATTCACAGTTGCTTATGTTGGGGACCGATTGATTCGGGATGGCTTTCAATAGTGATGCCCTGGAAGGGTTTTTATGGATACAGGGATATTGGCTTAAAAAATAATAAAGGGATACGGGATATTATTGTAAATATTTAAAGGGATACGGGATACATGGATCAATTTTAGGGATATGCCAAATTTTGACAAAAAAAGATGACCATAATAATTATGTAATACATACTATAATTAACATTAAGCCTGATAAAGAGAAACAGACTATAGCATTGACAAGTAGTCAGTATCACAAAGAAGCTTACTTAGAGTACATTACACTGGGCTGTGATCTTCTAAACAGATAATTAAGGTCAGCCGTGGCAGGCCGTATATATAACCTCTGTGCAAATCACACATCAAATTCAGGTTTTGACCGAACCTTTATGCCATGCTCAGGCTATTTTTTATGCGCTGCCAAACAGCGAGTGGGGTACCAAATATAGTGGGTTTACCTACAGTCCGAAGCAAAACTGTCTGTGAATCTGTAGGGCTTGCGAATTCGATCTGTTAGCATAGCCGCAGTGCTGTCCATTGAAACACCCCAAAACACCCCAAACCTCCACCAAACCATTACCGTACATATAATGCGCGAAAAAAGAATTTAGGACACTCACAGCCTCTTCGGGTGGGGGGGGGGGAGGGGGCACGTGCCCCCAGGCCCCCTGGGTCGGGCACTGGCATTGTGCAATAATACATACAGTGATAGGGCTAAACGACAGCTAGCTTTTTTGAAAAGCTAATACTTGTCAGATGATTATAACTGTTCAATTTCTATCACTGTTGGGGAGTTAGATTTGTAGATCGGAAGCGGTCTCCCTAAAAAGCGACAAGGAGCGACAAGAAGTGACACGAAGCGTAAAGAGGCTTTTATAAGCATTATAAAGCATTTTTATGTATGTTGCATAGTAAAATTGATCATATTTTACATGTACAAGTGTTTTTATTTAAGTAAATGCAGTTACATTGCAAGTAACTATCAATTAACCCCCTTCAGTTTTGCCTGTGGGCTAAACTACTAGCGCCAAGAGGTATCTCCTTAGCAACAAGAATAATTTACAATAAGTTACAAACTAATGTATCAATCAAGATATTAAAAACGAAGTTGCTCATCACTTTCCATTTCTTAGATATTTTCATAGACATTTGAAGACTCACATATCGCTGAAAATGCTGTTTTAGTCGCTAAGGCTTAAGTAAGCGACAAGATAAAGTAACGTCACAAGAAATCTCTTGAGACACATGAAGTACAGAACTACTAACGGCCAGTTAATATTTTCTAACATACTAGGCTACGAGGTCAGATCGTGGGATGCCCAAATTAATCGTATCTATTGGACACACAATCCGAGTACCGGTCATATTCGTATTCGTATACACGGTATAAACTTGATAATTTTGTATATTGTTTGTTTTCACCAGTTCTATTTATCAGTATTTGGTACTGAGACAATCATTTATAATAACGGGTCAATTGATATTTCGGACACATTTTAGTTACTTTATTTGGTCCAGAAAATGCGGAAATATCCAGCAGACGTAAGCCTCGTATCTGAAACTTGCATTGATGCGAATTTGAAAATGGTCAAAAAACGGGACCAAGAAACTTTCCCTGTTTCGCGCCGCAGGAATGATGCGCGTGGACAAAACCCGAAATTGCCCTAAACTATCGGAAAGGGTCCTTGATTGGTAATTCTATTCTATTCTATACCGGAAATCGGGAAGGAATAAAAGCCGGGACCAATGCCCAGAATCTGGGACCAATTCTCGGATCAATTCTCTGGACCAGTTTGCAAGCATAAAATTGTCTTTAACACGCAAATATAAGCATGAAAATTGGAACATATGTTCATTATAGGGTCTTCTTAAAAAATAGTAAGTGAGTATGATCAGGAAATACCACAATCACAAACTGCAGACAACCCCGTGGCACCGTGAGGAAGAGCCGCTCAACCATCACGAGACACCAAGAAGACAAATTTAGTAAAGCAACCAGCTCTCTCTTCCCCATCAAGATGATAAAATACTAGAATGGACATAAAGTAACGTACAACAAACCATAGAACAATTACAGACTCCCACAATGGGAGTAACAATAAACAAAAAGTCAACAACAACAGAACCACCGCCTTAGAATGGACAGCAGCCTAAGCCACCGGGGGGCTTAAATGCATTTTACTGGTACCAAATCTTCGCCCTAGATTCTGCTGTTGTTGAAGTACAAGAAATGTTCAGCTCGCCATCTAACTAATGCAATGTATCATCATGGGGAAACACTCTAATCAAATTAACACACCATGATGAAACAAAGAAAAGAGCTCATGACTCACAGATAGTCAGAGCTAAAGAAAACCTCAAGTTGAGCCATGGTGGGTCCAGTTACAGATAAGGATCAGGCCGGGGATCAGGCACCAACCCACCGATTATAGCTTTACGTCAGAGCGTTCATAGAGTCTGAGGCCTGACCCACTGTCGTGCAATTAAAGACGAAACCATAGCTATAAACTGTGATTGGATTTAAAACTAGGCATGCAGACTGTCGCATGATATCCAAGTTATATCCAACCCGTATATAGCGTTTTACTATCTGTTTGAAATGATCACTAAAATTAGGTTTTCCAACAATTCGTTTGAATTTATAAACTAAATCACCATAAAATATAGGTTCTGATATGCCTTGTTGCAGAAGAGTTTTAACCCAATGTTGTATTTAACAATTAACTCTGAGTGTCTGTGGTAGAATTTAGAAATGCTTTTCGAATTTTATGATATCTATAACCTTGTTTTAAAGCTGCATAGTCTGTAACTTTTGATCTTCTAATTTTAAAAATAATGTTTTTATTTTTCAAGAACATAGTAAAAATACTCAAATTCAGGTATACATTTTACCATTTTCGTAAATCTTAACAAGTTATCACTATCAAAACAACTGCATTTATGTTAAAATTCAACGGTCTATAATTATTGGAGGGACGCAAATAATTACCAACAAGAGAAAAATACACCTATTTGATAAGATAATTCACTTTTCCATGCAGTTTTCAGCTGTACTTAACATTTTTATTGTGAAAACATAGCTTAATTCTACTTTTACAAATGATTTAAAAAGAAAATAAAAATTTTCGAAAAGTGTTCATAATTACAGAGTATGCAGCTTTAATAACTTAGCAGTTAAAAATAAGTTTCTGTTGTTGAAGTCATCAACATTAGAACACACTCTAGCAAAACGAATAAGCTGGGAAATATATACACCATAGGAAGGAGAGCGAGGAACATCTCCATCAAGAAAGGGGAAATTTACTATTTCAAAATTAAAATCATCCTGTTTATCATAAATTTTAGAAGAAACTATGCCATTTGTTATTGACAAGTTCAAGTCCAAAAACGGAGCTTCGGTATCAGAAGAATTCGCCTTATTTAACTGAAGTTCAGTGGGATATATCTGACCTACCATTTGTTCAAAATAAAGATTATCAATTTTAAGTAAGTCATCTAAATATCTGGGGGTTGAGTTAAAAGCTTCAATAATATCAGTTTGATTATTGTCTGACAGAGACAACATAAAGTCTCTCTCATAACAAAACAAAAACAAATCTGCAACAAGAGGAGCACAATTAGTACCCATGGGAATACCTACAATGTGCCTATATAATTTCGAGCCAAATCTTATAAATATATTGTCCAAAAGATAATCGAGCGCATCACACATTTTCTGACATGACCACAATTTATATCGTTTAGGTTGTTCAGAGGTAAAAAAAGACATTTTTATCATTACAAGCCAAATAAAGTGAGCCCTCTCTGTTAAATGTTTGTTCAATTTATTCTGTTAGTTTTTCTTTGATTAGATTATGAGGCAATGTAGTATAGAGAGTAGAGAAATCATATGTAGAAAAACCAGATGCTAGAAAACCTCTAGACTTTACTTTATTAAGAATTCCACCTGAATTTTTAATAAACCTAAATTAATTTTTACCATTTCTTTCATAAACTGCTGTGCAATACTTAATGACATGGTTTTTAATCGCAGTGAGGCAAGAAGATAAAAGAATAGACAACTCAGTAGTTGTACATGCACTAGAATTAGCAATAAAACGTGATTTATAGGGCCGTTTATGAAGTTAAGGTAACCAGTATAACGTAGGAAGCTTGCTATGTCTTCATCAACAAACAACCCAAACTAAGCTGCCATATGGCATCGGTGTCTATCAACGATGGACGTCTCATCAAGCCTGTTATGCTCATATGTTTTCGCAGTGCTAAGTTCTTGCTTTAGGGTGTTAATATAATATCTTTTTCAAACGACCACAACATTGTTAGCAGCCTTATCAGCGGGGGCCAAAACAAACCTCCTATGGAATTCTTGGATTCCTTTCTTCAAGTATCTAAAATGGTTAAAAGTTTTTTTTATGACTCTTTGTTATTTTTATTAAACAGCCAAAACACAGGACCCTGTCAATCATTTTAGACCCGGGACCAGTTTTTGCAATAATGACGATGTCAAGTATATCAATATTTGAATTGATGGAGTATTCTAAAAGATAATCAGCCTGGGACCAACCCGGGACCAAAATCGTCATTAATTTTTCTATTGCGGCATTGACGGTGTCAAGCATATTCAAAATTTCCACTAGAGAAACCTTTTTGATTCCAACTTTTTTTCGTTCTGTTATCTACAAAGATCCCAAGGAGTATAAAAATCAAAATAATATTGAATTGCTTGAGTATTCTAAGAGATAATCAACCCGGGCCCAACCCGGGATCAAAATCGTCATTAATTTTTCTATTGCGGTATTGACGATGTCGTATATTTAAAAAATATCACTAGAGAAACCTTTTTGCCCATTTTTTTTCATATTGTTATCTACAAAGATCCCAAAAAGTATGAAAATTAAAAAAATATTTGATTTGATCGAATATTCTTAGAAATAATCAGCCCGGGACCAACCTGAGACCAAAATCGCCATTAATTTTTCTATTGCGGTATTGACGATGTCATATATTTAAAAAATATCACTAGAGAAACCTTTTTGGTCCCAATTTTTTCATATTGTCATCTACAAAGATCCCAAAGAGTATAAAAATTTAAAAAAAATATTTGATTTGATCGAATATTCTTAGAAATAATCAGCCCGGGACCAACCTGGGACCAAAATCGTCATTAATTTTTCTATTGCGGTATTGACGATGTCATATATTTAAAAAATATCACTAGAGAAACCTTTTTGGTCCCAAATTTGTTCATATTGTCATCTACAAAGATCCCAAAGAGTATAAAAATTTAAAAAATATTTGATATGATCGAATATTCTTAGAAATAATCAGCCCGGGACCAACCCAGGACCAAAATCGTCATTAATTTTTCTATTGCGATATTGATGATGTTGAGGGAATTTCAATATATTAAGCCTACAGAAACGTTTTAGATATCAATCTTATTTGGTACTTATCGCATCTTCAAGCAGAGAAGGCTCAGTCGAGTTTATGCCAATGCACAGACTCGCCTGAGCTTTCGCTGCTTGCACTAAACTAGAAAGAAAATCATGAAATTAGGTATTTGTAGCAATTTAAAGCAACTAAAGCTCAGTCAAGTTTATGCCAAAGCACAGTCTCGCCTGTGATTTCGCTGCTCACATCAGATGAGAAAAAATATGGAAATTTGCTATTTCCCGCATTTTTAAGCTAAATCGAATTTATGACAATCTGAGCCTTCGCTGATTGCTGAAATGAGAAATAATATGGAAATTCGCTATTTTTCGAATTTTGAAGCTCAGTCGAGTGTGTATAACAATGCACAGACTCGCCTGATCCTTCGCTGATCACTGAAATGAGAAATAATATGGAAATTTGCTATTTCTCGAATTTTGAACCTCAGTTGTGTTTGTGACAATGCACAGACTTGCCTTTGCCTTCGCTCATCTGTCCATTTTATTTGTGAAGTTTTGCGTATTTAAAAGAAACATTTGGCCGCCCAGTGGTGACAATGGCGACAGTTGAGGATCATAGACTGTTTATTCATCAGCTGTATATAGGTTAGTTCTTCTCTTATTGGTCTCTTTCCTTTCCACTTATCTGTCAAACGAGGAAGAATGGGCGAAATACCAATCTCAGAATCTGGGTTCGACTTGCGAATTCCTTCGCACAGTCTTTGATAGCCTCTGAGGACAGCCAGGTCATTCCATCCATGGATCAAGTCGAGATGCTGGAGTATCAGGGTTTTTATAACCAGCATGTTTTTTTTGAATAAGTGAAATATGCCAACGTGAACTGTTGGCATATTATTTTGCATGTTAATTTGGCCGCCAAAGATAAATTGATTGTCCATTGTTTTTATAATGCATCATAATAATGTGAGCTCCTATTATAATTAAATCTCGTTAGTTAATTTTAAAATTAATCATTGACAATTATAGGCTTGGCTAGTTAAATTCTCTAACACACTCGTTAAAGATGGGTTATCAAGTTAAAAGTGCTTAATACAAACTCAACCGCTATAACGTATGGCTTTATCTGAATTTAAGCCAATTCATATATATATATATTTTTATTTTCATACTCTTTGCGAGTTTTATAGATGACAAAACGAAACATATTGATATCTTAAAAGTTTTTGTTGGCAAAAATTGAAATTCCGTTGACATCGTCTGTAGTATTTACTATTAGCCAATCTAGCGATGCCAAAGATGCCAGAGGCGGAGCTTGGTATTCATGAGTAATCTATATGTCTACAGCCCTTTACCATGCGGGACAGACCGCTAGTTAGTTCCTAACAATAAAGATCAGCCTGTATAACCAACATGTGTTACTATCATTGAACCCACGAACATCAAACATTACAATGGCGACGAAAATGTATGGAACGCCATAACTGTCTTATGTTAAGACATGACATTATGTGCTGTCGGCAGGTATTATGTAATGTTAACGGATCATCATGTGCTGTTGTAAGACCATGGTGTGATGTTGACAGACCATTATTGGATGTTAACGGAATATTATTTGCTGTTGTAAGACCATGGTGTGATGTTGACAGACCACTATGTGATGTTGACAGACCATTATGTGATGTTAATGGACCATTGTGTGCTGTTGTAAGACCATGTTGTGATGTTGACAGACCACTATGTGATTTTGACAGACCATTATGTGATGTTAATAGACCATTATGTGCTGTTGTAGGACCATTATTTGATGTTGAAAGACCAATATGTGATGTTGAAAGACCATTATGTGATGTTAACATGCAATTATGTGATGTTAACAGAAATTACGTGAAGTTTGCAGACCTTTATGTGATGTTGACACACCATTATGTGATGTTAACAGACCATTATATGATGTTGACAAACCGTTATGTGATGTTGAAAGACCATTATGTTATGTTGACAGACCACTTTGTGATGTTGACAGACCATAATGTGATGTTAACAGACCATCATATGATGTTAACATCCATAATGTGATGTTGACAGACCATTGTGTGATTTTGACAAACCATTATGTGATGTTGAAAGACCATTATGTGATGTAAACAGTACATTGTGTGATGTTGAAACAGCATTATGTGATGTTGACAGACCAGTATGTGATGTTAACAGACCATTATATGATGTTAACATATACCATTATGTGGTGTTGACGCGTCCATGACTTTTCATCGAAAGCCCTTTCGTCGAATGCGACTTTCCGTCGAATCTGACATCACGTCGAACGCGACCATTCGTCGAATTTTCGTCGAAAGACAACTCGTCGAATGGACAATTCGTCGATTTTTTTGTAATGGCCGATGCCAGGTAAAATATTTTGATACTTGTTTCGAAAAAAGCAAAGCCCGACACTTGGTCGATTTTTTTTTCGACCAGGTGTCGTACTTCAGATAAAAATAAAATCGACCAAGTGTCGGACTTGGCCGTTTTTTTTTTACCAGCAGTCGTATTCGACGAGTTGTCATGTTCGACGAAAGGGTTTTCGGCGAGAAGTCGTGCATCGGGTGTTGACAGACCATTATGTGATGTTAATGTATTATTATGTATTGTAGACAGACCATCATGTGATGTTGAACAGTTCAGGTCTTCGTACTGTCAAATGGTTATTGTTGCGGTCGGCCGTGGCCGGCCGCTTATATAAACTTCAATCAAAACATTCATCAATTTCAGGTTTTGACCAAACCTTTATGCCGTGCTCAGGCTATATTTTATTCGCTGCAGAACAACAAGTGGGGTACCAAATATCGTGGGTTGACCTACAGCGCGAAGTAAACTGTCCGTGAAATCTATAGGGCTACCTATAGCGCGAGGCAAGCTCGTTTGCGAATATGACGTCAATTTGCCATCCGCTTATATAAACGCAATAAGTATTTGCTTTTCAAAAAAGCTGGCGAAAGTCAAACGTCCCAAAGTCAGAACGTCCCTGATTGGCAAAGAGTGCGAGCGAACTTCACATCAGTAAACGTACTTATATGATTGTCATCCACATCTGATCACATAGAACTACTATGAATTCAGGCACTGTCTTATGGCGGTCATGACAAACAGGTTTTATGCCCCCAAAGGGAGGCCTATAGTAATCAAACTGCCTGTCCTTAGTGTCCTAAGTGTTTGAGTGTTCATATCTTATCCGGAGTATATCTCCTATATTATTTTAGGTAGGAAAGCCAAAATTCGTGTCTTAATGCATTTAGGGTCATGGAGCGTCACCCATCTTTACCACTGCCATCAGATCTAGAAAAATCGTGTCACAAGCATAAATCCTAGGAATCCCAAATTTGGTTTGTGAACAAATCTTGGGGTCACGGAGTCTGTACATATACAGTTAAGCGACCACTGTGACCTTGATTTTCTGGCAACAGTTTTAAGAAAAATGTGCTGCCTGGTGTTGTCAAATGATTTTTCATAAATGTGTCGCATGTTAGATACATTACCATAACATACCATGCATAAGCTGGGGGCTTTCAAAAGATCAAGCAACATCCTTGCTAGAAGCATGTGTTAAATGGTAACAAATTACAGTTTAGATGTTAATAATCAGAGCTTAGAATAAATCTACATGTATAAGCTCTAGCGAGAATGCTCTAGAAGTTCAAAATGGAAGCATGCAGTGGGTAAGAATATCTACAATGATAGGGCTAAACGACCGCCAGCCTTTCTGAAAAGCTAATACTTGTATTGTGTTTGTTCGTCATTATGTTATTACGGTCGGCCGTGGCCGGCCATATATATAACATTTGTGCTAAAAATACATCAAATTCAGGTTTTGACCGAACCTTTATGCCGTGCTCAGGCTAGTTTTTATGCGCTGCCGAACAACGAGCGGGGTACCAAATATCGTGGGTTAACCTACAGCGCGAGGCAGAACTGTCCGTGAATCTGTAGGGCTACCTATTAGCGCGAGGCAACCTCGTTTTCGAATTTGATCTGTTAGCATAGCCGTCGTGCGGTCCATTGAAACACCCCAAACCACCCAAAACCATCCCTAACCCCACCAAAGCGTCACCGTACATAGAATGCGCTAAATTTCTTTTTTTGGAAACCTACGGCCTCGAAATACCCCAAACCTACCCAAAACACCCCAAACACCACCAAACCATCACCGTACATATAATGCGCTTAATTTCTTTTTTGGAAACCTACGGCCTCGAAATACCCAAAACCACCCCAAAACACCCCATACACCACCAAAACATTACCGTACCTATAAATGTCCAAAAAAAATTTAGGACACTCACCGTGGCCTCTTCGTGGGGGTGGGGGCACGTGCCCCCAGCCCCCCACCCCCCGGTCCGGCACTGGTATTGTGCAATAATACAAACAGTGATAGGGCTAAACGACTGCCAGCTTTTTTGAAAAGCTAATACTTGTAGGGCTACCTATTATCGCGAGGCAAACTCGTTTTCGAATTTGATCTGTTAGCATAGCCGTCGTGCGGTCCATTGAAACACCCCAAACCACCAAAACCATCCCAAACCCCACGTACATATAACGCTTTTGGTAACCTACGGCCTCGAAATACCCCAGACCTACCCAAAACACCCCAAAACACCCCAAACACCGCCAAACTACCACTGTGCATATAATGCGCTAATTTTTTTTTTTGGAAACCTACGGCCTCGAAATACCCCAAACCACACCAAAACACCCCAAACACCACCAAAACATTACCGTACATATAAATGTGCGAAAAAATTTTTTAGGACACTCACCGCGGCCTCTTCGTGGGGGGTGGGGGCACGTGGCCCCAGCCCCCCCCCTCCCCCAGGTCTGGCACTGGCATTGTGGAATAATACATACAGTGATAGGGCTAACGACCGCCAGCTTTTTTGAAAAGCTAATACTTGTGTCAAATCATCCTGTTGTTGACATCTTAAGCCAGGACCGCGCGGTAATCAGTAAAAGCCCTTACCGGACCATCCAATTGCAGCCGAAGTTAGTCTCCGGAGAATAACGATTTTCGATACCGGCTTTTATCACCAAATTAGATTTGATATTTTTACCGACTTGCAGAAGTGTCCCTCAGCTCATGGCCGTCACCGTGAAGTTGAAAGTGGCCCGGCGGAGTATAGTAACGAGAAAGGGAGAAGGCATGAGGGGTCCGGGTCCTCCCCACCCCACCCCCAAAAAATAAATGTAGAATTTACGGGCGCCTCTGTGTGTGATTTTATTGCATTTTGTACTCGTTTGGATCCAGATTTCAGTCTTATTTGGTCACGAAGTTTTGCTAGTTAAAAAACGAAAAAGAATAAACAGAAGACTTATTTGCAAGAAGATGTTTATCGGCTGAGTCAACCCCTCTGCGAGACTCATAAGGCAGGGCCACCATCGTTGAATGTCTTGCAAAAAGTAAGTCTGATACAGATATAATCCCGTATCGTTCTCAGCAAAGTTGAAAAATACTGCTGAAAATATTAAAAACGCAGATACCTTTCTTCTGTTACACACACACACACACACACACACACACACGCGCGCGCACGCACGCACGCACGCACACACACACACACACAGGCATTTGGACTGATGGGATGAATAGACGGACAGACAGACACAAATTTAGATAAATAGACACAAATATAGCCACCAATTTGACCGAAGGCCTAACTGTATGTCCGTATGTCTGCCACACAAAACGACTTAATGCCAAACAAATTCGGATAAACATGTATTGTAATCATGCAGTGTGGATAACATTAGGCTGTTCAGGTCGCCAATGTGACCCTGTAGTCAAAGGTCAAGGTCACATTTACTTAACATCTGTCAAAAGCTGTCTTACGGCTCGTAATGCGAACTCCGTGGTCATTATTTGACAGAGGATGTTTATATTTGTGTAGATGACAAGAGGCTATTCAGATTATTAATATGACACTGAAGTCAAGGTCACACAAAAACTCAAACATCTTTGCATTCTAGTCACTATATTTGAACCCAAAATGAGTTTCCAATTTTCCATAATAATAATTCGCTGCTTAGTTTTGAACGAGAATTTATTTTGATCGTCAACTATGCATGCTATTTTAGTAACTGTCATGGGAACAAGGCCTATCGCAATCAATTTTATATATTTTAATAAACCGAATATTTTGCATGTCAGATGTTTGATACCTTCATTAACATATACAACCCTGTTCCCCCTTGACCCAGGGTGCCCTGTTCTTATGTTGCGTACGTATGTAGCGTCACTTCATTGTCCAAAAGGTATCTTGAGTCAAGGGAGTGGAGGGGGAAGCATGTAAATGTAAACTGAAGGACACGATTTCAACTTTCCAATGACAAGCGTTTTTAACATTTGTGTTTGCATGTGCAGAAAGAAAAATTAAACTGTTGGATTTAAAGATCACGTCTATTCTTAATATTCCAGCAGTTTTACTCTTTGGAAAATAACTGCATTCACTCATAGTTTGGCGGAAATTGTACCCAGTTTAAAGACGAAAATGAGGGATGGGAGCACAAAATGCAAGTTTTAACGACCGTTTGTAAATGATGAGTCAGCTTTGAAAATGTATTTTCATGCATAGTTACCACACCAATTTTAAAAAGACTCTATGCCCTATCAATAGAACTCCCGTACAGTAGTAGCTTCCGATTTGAAAAAAAAAAAACGGTACGCTGGTCAACTGTGCAATATGCTAAAACATTGATACGCCACACTGCAAAAACGACCCACAGTATGGTCGTTTCGCTCTATTTTTTCACCATAAGTCCTTATAAAGTCCCTGGATTTGGGATATATGTTCATAGGGAAGGGTTGGGTGCAGAGGAGTGAACGGCTACTCCCAATTTTCTCTGCTAAATTGGCTGATCCCCCAAAAACTAGTGTCCCCGCCTTGATCGGAATTTAGAGCTGTGAGATCCTGCGGTAATCAGTTCAAACTCCCCAACAGTTGCAACCTTCCTTTCAGTCGAAATTGACACTTTTCCTGAAGGTCTCGGGGAGTTTGTAATCAGACCGACTGTGAAAGCAGAGGTGTTCCGCATGTACCTTCTGACGGAAGCATTCAGAGACTTGATCTATAGACCCCCCTCCGCCCCCAGGGGGAATTTTGTACACTATGATTTTCTGAAACTACATTATATAAGACAGAAAATAAAAGATGTTAGCTCACTGAGAGTGGCAGCGTTAACGTGTAACATCACGTTATATACGTTACCCCCCTAAATAGCATTAAACGTCCCTGATAATGTCTCGACCATAACCTGTTCGTACATATTTGCATGCTGACACAGGTTTATGAACTTCTTATAACACATTTAAACGTTTTTAGTATTAATTTTATAAATGTCTTGAGTTATTGCCGTCGTATACGTTACTTAGTGTTTCCTGCGTTATTTCCGAGTATCAGTATGGTAGTTATTGACTATACGTGTACTACATCTGTCACAGAATATAGCAAATCTGTAAGGCTGCTACTTAAATGAATTAAGTTCCTTATTATGGTCGCTTACACTATTTTTCAGGCCCATGTTACGTATGTTACCCTAATTATAGCATTAAACATTCAAGCTAATGTCTCTAACAAGCCCTGTTTACACTAATCGAAAGTTCTAGCCGATCAATCTTAAAATCTGTTTTCTAGAAAATCATATATTTTTGACAAGCAAAATGTTTAGCACATAGTACAAGGGCATTCTTACATCGATTTTTCTTGTTTATTTCTGAAATAACATGTTCTCTTACCGTATCTAACCGGTTGAGGCGAATTTCATTTATAAATCTCGATTATTGCCTGCTTTGAAAAAATGCAAGTGATTGGTTTGAACTTTCGATTAGTGTATACTTATTTGAATGCTGGCGCAGGTTTATGTACTTCTTTTAACAAGGCTACCTATTTTAAGTATTCATTTAATAAATGCCTTGAGCTTTAACTGTTATATGTGTTACCAAATCATAGATAAGTTATTCTGACTATTTGTATAGCAGTTGTTTACTATACATGTATTAAGTCTGTCAGTGAATTAAGAAAATTTACATGGCTGAAATAAATTGAAATTCCTTATTAATTTATGGCGATTTAAACTATTATTACAGTGTGATCTATCAACCTTCGCTGTTTGCTCACATAAACAATAGATACATTTGTACCATGCGTTCAAATCGGAAGATCTGAAAGACAGTCACTGTGAAACAGCTTATTCTGGTCAAGGTATATGGATATAATTCAGATGGTGTTGACACTGTTGAGGGCTGCAAGGAAAATAACTTTGAATTGCATTTCAGCTCTATCTGTATGCCTTGTTCCCAATGTTAATTGCATACGATCACACCAACAACGCACAATATGTACCTGTGTAACTGTGTAATTGATTAACTCATAAATGTGTCTGATACACATCGCAGATGCAATGAACGGGCTTAGTGTGTGGCAATCATTGGTTCTTTGCTTGAGAAATGCTTTTGACATAATTATCAGGCAAACAATAAACCCTTTGCCAAGTCAAAGGAGGTGTTATACATTTCTTTGATGGTAATGCCACTCTACAGAGCATAATAGCTTTTCCTGTCACCTTCAAGGATCAGAGGGAACCAGTATTCAACCAGGTACGAAAGGCAGTGCATTATGGTTTTGTCACTGATACATATATACAATGTATAAGCAGCAATCTATAAAGTCTAACAAACATTCTCACAGATGATAACCTGGGTGTTATGTTCAATAATGGTGTATGCAACAAAAGGTGCTCCTTCTGAATTTCAACAACATTGGCCAGAATATGGGGGAAGAGATCTACAGCAATACACTTTTTAACAGATTGTGACACTACCAATGTGCCTATGTGTTAGTACATTGTACCAGGGAAAGCTTGCTCCTATCAAACTGATAGAGAACCCCTCCCCACTAGTTCATCTACATTCTAAGCAGGGTAGGAAAACAAAAAAAGGATTGCTCCTGGCACTCATCAGTGATATGAAGCCCTAAAATGTGTTATTCATATAAACGTAAATAAGCTGCAGTACAACATGCTTCTGAAAAAAATACTAAAGCCATACACATATACTGACTATTTCAAGTGGCATGAACATGAGTTTACTTCCACCCTGCTTTTCTGTCTTTGAGATGTACATACAAAGATTGAACTATCAAGACTTTCTCATGACAACAAGTGAGGCTTTCCAGATATGGAAAAAATGTGTGGAAATAAATTGGAAGGAAATTGAGTACCTCTGGGTGAAGGAAAACTTGAATGTACCCTAACAAAAAAGCCACTGAATTATATTTCACATTTTGTGTGATATGGGGTTCCCATGTTCAAAACTTAACAACTCAAACCTTATAAAAGATAGAAACATAATACTTGCAGTTTCCACAAGGCACATACACATTCTTTAATACAAAGTGAATTAGTAGACTAGTACAAATAAGGATGAAACTAACGACTATCAACTAATGACTAAAACCAAACTCACTGTGTATAATAGTGCATACCGTGACACTAATTGTACCGAAGCAGAAAATGAATTTAAACATAAAAAGCGACAGCTACGTGCTACAACCTTTATTTTATAGTGACTAGCAAACATGACTCGTAGGCTTGTGGTAACGGGCTCGAGCCTCATGACGGACACTATTTAAACCCCTTTATATCCATACTAATATGGATTTAAACGAACAGCTATTATTAAAGGGTATAGTGTTCTCTATCCACTTTTAGTTCGACCGACTGCGTGATTGACCAACTGTTAATGACAGGCCGATTTCGATCGCCATTCGACTAAAAGTGGATGGATAGGAGTCAACCGTTTTCGTTTTATTAAATTTAAATAAAATTAAATTTGTTGGGATAGGTCTTGTTATATATTGCCTAGTGAACGATTTGTAGACTATTTGGTCTTTGTTACATAGGTAGAAAGTATACAAATGTGTCAATGTATGTCTGAACTATTAGACGCACAGAAAACTGCGAAAACTGCATATTGAAGTTTTCAGAGCATCACACATATTTCAGTTGAGATTCCAAGATACTAATGTAATATAGCAGTCTCCACATCATGCATTATACAATTATTGACTATTGAGGCATTGGACATGATGTGATATCGACCTGGGAGTACCAATATTGACCGAGGCAGAGCCGAGGTCAATATTGGTATTCTCAGGACGATATCATATCATGTCCAATGCCTCAATAGTCAACAATTGTTTTATTATATAATTTCTCTTAACAAAAAAAATCAACAGCAACAACGAAATCTTGGCCATGGACTATGTCTTGGACAGTCTTAAATTTCTTTTTTCACATGATGACTAACTAATTTCATTTAGTTAAAAGAAGAATGAATGCATACTTTATTTGTAATTACAACTACAGACAGAGAAGATCCAGATTGAATGCCGCATAATGTGGCATTTCATCAGGGTCTACACTGTTTGCTAAGATAAAAATGATCTTCAGGAAAAACATGCAATTTTGTTCAGAAATTAAAACCTGTGACCCCTTGAATTATATAATGGACCTTTCCAAGTTTAGTGTCAATCCAGAAGGAAAAGTTCATTCGTTCATTTAAGAGTTTGGCTAATTACTGCATTCAACAGCAAAGTCTGAATTACATGTATATGATGAAACACCAAATCTTGTGAATTTCGTGCTGCTGTCACTCGCTGAATTGTATTTACAGCAAATCATGCAAGTTTCATGCTGAAAGCACACCTGTTATGGAAAGTTTTTATGAAGGCTATTTTTAGTAACTTATATTGAATTGGAAAAACCAGCAGCCCAGCCCATGTGATATGTAGTTTTATGGACTCGAGTGGATAGGCATCTGGGCCAATCAAAAGATGTCTATTTATAGGTTATATAATAATGTGATTTAGTGGTCAACTTTTGCTCTTTTTTCATATTAAATTTGAATGGGTAGGTGTTGTCATATATATTACCTATTATTTATATGAAACTTGCATGAGTTGCTGTAAATACAATTCGTAAATACAATTCGGTGAGTGACAGCAGCACGAAATTCACAAGATTTGGTGTTTCTTCATGTATATGTAATTCAGACTTTGCTGTTGAATATAGTAATTAGCAGAACTCGAACGCCTTATGCGTTTCCACTGTCCATTAACCTGAGCTTGATGAAATATTGACGCCAAAAAATAATCATATTGGACGCAGAAACATCGAATTTACCTACTCGCAAGTTACAACAAGTGAATACATAAGAAACCAGAAATAACTTCAAAAAAGATATTCAGCTGCATTTCAATTGTGAAATATATTTTCCATTACATGTTTTTTACACTTGCAAACTGGTGAAATGCCATCATGCAGCATTTCATCAGAGTATGAACTGTTTGCTAAGGAGGAAAAAAGATAGATTCCAGTTACTGCTGACATCGCCCCTCTTAAATAAAGTCCAAAGTAAGTCTCCGTTGACGGACAAATCGCAATGTAAGGTGCAACTGAAAAATGTCTATTTGTACTAGTCCAGTAAGCACATTTACATTTAAAAAAATCAAACCATATTAGGTTCATAAATCATTTATATAGAAATAATGTAACGTACGTAAGACTTGGGTGCATATTTGTTTGCAAAGGTCCATATCTGTGATGCAAAAATAGCTTGTAAGCTTAGATGATATAGCCAATTTAGAAATCTTACTTTATGGTTTAGTCATGTCATTTACTTAAATTATCAAAGATGTTGATGAGTAATATGTGTAATTGGCTGTTACAAGGTAATGATGCCATTACCAGAGTGGCATAATTCAAAAATCTTGCAAGATGAATCTGATAGAGAATTAATAAGCTGTAATGAAAAATTATTTAAACCCTTGGCTAATATATGAAGAGTTGTTAGCTAGAAACCCCTCTATGACTCTTACCTGATGGGTTTTCTTGATCATTTAAACTGCTACTCACATTTGCACCGTATGTTACAAACTTTCCATGAGTATTATGTTAACTATATTTGATGTCTCTATAAAAAAGGAGGGTTTATGGCAGTTACTGTTTTGAGTTACTTCCTCAGCAAATGAGCCAGAGTTAAAAAAAAAAAAAAAAAAAAGAAGTACATAAACCTTGCCAGCATGCAAATTAGTACAGGAAGGTGGTGTTGGAGACCTTATCTTTAACATTAAATGGTATTCTGAAGGAAACATATGTAACGTGGGGCTGCATAAATAGTGTAAGACACCATAATAAGGAACTTCAATTCATTTGAATAGCAGCCTTACAAATTTGCTATATTCACTGACAGATGCAATACATGTTTAGTCAATAACTGCCATACTGATAATTAGAAAAAAACAAATGAATCACTAAGTAGCGTATATAACGGCTAAAACTCAAGACATTTACAAAATGAATGCTAAAAATGTGTAACTGTGTAACATGAAGTTTTTAAACCTGTGCCAGACTGCGAACAAGTGTGAAAATGTCATGTTGGAGATATTGTCAGGAAATTTAATGCTTTTTTGTAGGTAACGTATGTAACATGATGTTAAACGCTAACGCTGCCACTCTCAGAGGGCTTACATATTTCATTGTGTGGCTTATATAATGTAGTATCAGGAAATCATAGTGTGCGAAATTCCCCCTGGGGGAGGGGGATCTATAGCCAGCTCAAGATCTAAAGAATTTACTTTTGAAATTTTAATGACTTTTGTGTCATATGGGGCTACCATGTTCAACATCTAATAACCCAAAAGTGTATGAGATAGGCATATAATCTTTGCAGTTTTGAAAAGGTAAATAAGAAGTCTTTGATATCAAAGCAAACTTATAAACATATTCTTCTTTCAAAAAAAAATTAAGACAAACTATATTAGATTCATTTATCATTTTGAAGGGGGTTCAATGAAAAAATGTAACGTACACTACAACTGGGGTGACCATATATGTCTTTAGAGGTCCCTGTCTGTGGCCCAGTAATAGCTTACTTAAATTATATAACCAATTTGAAAATTTTATCTTATCTTTTGCACTTTTTTGAAGTCTTAAAAAGAATTTTAATTATCAAATATTGTGTAGGGTAACGTATGTAACAGGCTGTTACAGCTTCACGCTGCCATTGTCAGAGGGCTAACATGTTACAAAATCCTTGCAAGACATTGGGCTTTACGTAAAATATGGTCTACAAAATTCCCCTTCGGGGGAGGTAAACCATATCCAGCCAGTGGCCTATGATCTAAGTACAACGACGTGAACCTACATGTCAGAGTACCCACCCCTGGAATTTCAGAATAAAAAGCTAAGAAGGATAAAAACAGGACCATAAACCAAATATAACACATTACTTGAGCGAGCGCGAAACACTTTTGGTTGAAGCCTGTTGTCTGAAAGGGATTTCAGAGCAAAAAGCAAAGAAGGATAAAAGGTTGGAAAAAATTGAAGCTCAATAAAAATTGAGGATAGAAAATAGCAAAAGCTTGAAAATCCAGTTTCTCTGAAAGAATGATACAGTATACATACATTTATACATACTTTCATAAACAAGGTGATAAAAGCCTGCTGACTAAAATAATCCAAAAAGTATCAAAATCTGAACAAATTGTTTGTTCTCAGAGAATTTCATAGCAAGTTTAAAAACTCCGAGCGAGCGAGGAAATTTTAATTAACAACAATGTGTGGTAGTTGCTTATTGTACACCGAGCGATATGTCAACTAAGACAGATTATTGGACGGGCCAAAGGCTATTCTGCCCCCCCCCCACCCCCCCAAAAAAAAAATATTGGGGGCGGGGGGGGGAGGGCAGCCTGTTCCTATACATATGGGTTATGGTGTCACCATAATACAAAATTTTCTGAATGTGGGTGAATTTTGGTGATAGTTAGTTTCTTTTCAAGGATACGGGGGATACTTTTTTTTCAAAATATTTAAAGGGATATGTGAAACATGTAGGGCCCAAAAGATGGAAGAGGCATAATAGCATTGAAACAAAAATTATACATTAGGGCAAAAATGACTAAACTTTGATACGACGGACCGGTGTGTGTGTGGGGTGGGGGGAGTAGGATTGGGGGCAGAGGGATTCTTTGAGGTGTACTTAATACATTCTGAATTTACTACACATTCCTGCTTCAATGGTCAGACCATATCTTTTGCAAAATATTGATTGATTATTTGCGAGCAGAGTATCTTTGAATAATTATATACCAGGGGAGGGGTAATAGCACTCAATATTTAAGTGTAGGTACATGTCAATCAAAGGTCAGTATCAAGGGTCCCAGTCATTGCCACTAGAGATGAGAATCTCTTTTCTGCATCTAGAGGTCAGTCCTAATATCCAGAGTCATAGACACTCCAACTAGAGTTCAGTAAAAGTATCCAAAGTCCCCGTCATTGCCACTAAATATCAGTCAAAGTATCCAGAGGCCCTGTCCTTGCCACTAGAGATCAATCAAATTATCTAGAGGCAGCGAAATTGCCACTGGAGGCCAGTACTCGTATCTAAAGTCCAAGTCATTGCCACTAGAGGTCAGTAAAAGTATCAAAAATCCTTCTCATTCAGTACTAGTATCCAGAGTTCCTGTAATTGCCACTATGGGTCAACACAAATATCCAGAGCCCCAGTCATTTCCAATTGTTGGCTATAAAAGTATCCAGAGGTCCTGTTCTTGCCATTTGATATGAGTACTTATATCTGGAGTCCCTATCATTGCCACTAGAGGTCATTAATAGTATCTAGAGTCCCTATCATTGCCATTAAAGGTCAGTACAAGAAGCCAGAAACCCTGTAATTGCCACTAGAGGTCAGTAAAGGTATCCAGAGTCCCTTTCATTGCCACTATAGATCAGTAAAAGTATCCAGAATCTCTGTCATTGCCACTAGAGGTCAAAACAAGTGTTCAGAGTCTCATTCATTGTCACTAGAGATCAATAATAGTATTGGCATACATACGGATAGATGTTTAGATGCGCTGTTAAGTGGACCTTATAAACAAGCCCTATTTGAACGGGAAATTAAGACCCTGGCATACCCACGGCACTGCGGGGACATATCGTAGGTATAATCCCGGCACTTAAGCCCCGCTATGTCCCCGGTATCTACGACCCCAAAGGGGCGGGGTTGCATTATCTCATAAACATCCGCATTTTTTCTTATTAAATGCGGATGAAAGCTTGTGCGAACGAGGCACGATCGCACGGAGTTGTCTCAAATGGAATTTTATTTTTTCTCACGATATTAAAAATAAATTGGCATGTGCGTTAGATAGGGCGCGGGGCTAACCAAATCCTGCAAAACACTCACACGCGTGCGCACGCACGCAGACAAATGGCTTGTGTCCTGGCCATACGATTATTTTTGCAGTGGAAGCTGTTTAAGTTGAAAAAGTATTAGATTTGCATATATTTACATTTAGCGCTCAGGACCATTTTAGAGTATGCTCAGCGCACCATAATAGATGTCAGTCGGGACCAATATAGAGGCTGGTCAGGACCATGATAGATGTCAGGACCAGTTTAGATGCCAGGACCACTTAAGATGATGCACATACGTATAAACCATTTTGAATGTACAACATATGGAACCTGTGCAATTTTGCACTGGTTTCATATTTTGCACAGGTTTCATATTCTGCACATTCCCTGTGGTTAATTGTAACAGCACAGTAGAATAAACACAAACGTTTCAAGTGGAGCAGTTTATTTTAATCATGTTGACTTGTCAGGTCATTCTTAAAATTATTGGTAACGCGGATCTGGAATTATGTAGGAATTCTGCAGGAATAAGTAAATAAATGACACTACCAGCGATTAGACAATTTTGTACACTCTTTTTTTACCTAGATAGTAGTAAAATGCGGTGTTTGCTTTGTTTTGTGCGCGTCTGTTTATATGTGCTTTGTGGTCACCTGCTGGGAAAGGGCTGACCTCTTGGCTCTCGTTTGTGGTGTCTTCTGTGAGTTTGACACTTTCCCATTGGTATCCTGGGTCAGGTGTGGTACTTGATTGTATCGATTCCTGATCTTTGCACCATTACTTACTTTTAATATTTTCAGCGGTATTTTTCAACTTTGCTGAGAAGGATAGGGGATTATATCTGTATCAGATTTCATTTTTACTTCGACGTAGACATTTAATCAGGATGGCACTGCGTTATGAGTCTCGCAGAGAGAACTGATTGAGAAGAGTTATCATGTGCAATTCCCGCAAAAGCCGAAGGATCGACGACATCTTGAAGTTGTGGGTGAAACAATGCGTCCAACAGGGTGTGGAGCTTACAAAAATTGTATCAGAGAAACAATTTGATTTCGCGTCTTCAGCTTTTTTGACGAAATATGTCTATAAAACCTAATCTTTGATATAAAATGATACTTTTCTTTTACTGTATGATTAAATATATTTGAAGTAGACTTCATTGTGCAAAATTCATGCAAAAATTATTAATCATTTTGGGGACCAGAGACCTTCAGAAAAACAATTTCCTCTGTTGGGGATCTTGATCTATTTAGGCGATAAAAGCCGATACCGAAAATCGTTATTCTCCGTCGGTCCGGATGTTGCTTAGGGCGGTACTGGCTTTTAGAGCTCAACACGATGGGACCTCAACTAACGTAATGACGAACTGACACAATGCAGTAAATATTGGACAACAAAGCGACATGAGAAATGAATTTAAGAAAATTATATCTTAACAGAATATTTTGGAAAATTAACAAGATAACGATCATAACTACAGAAAATGATGTTCTGTCAAACTCACAAAATGGTCTAAAAACAGCATATTATGGTCTTACAACAACAGACAATGGTCTTACTACAGCACATAATGGTATGGTAACATCACACAATGGTCTTACAACAGCACAAAATGGCCTTTTAAAACGCATAATGGCTCATTAACATCACATAATGATCTTACAATAGTACATAATGGTCCTTTACCATCACATAATGACGGCTTGGCATGACACCATTGTACACACGGCAAAACTAATGTCAAAGCGACATGACCACATGATGAATGAAGCCAACACAACACTGATCTTTCTCTATCACATAGATGATGAACAAGATATCTTACGAACGAACGTCATGCAATACTCGTAAATAGAACGCTATGCCATGTGAAAACACACTAGTGATAATTTAACCAAACAATATACATATGAAGCCAATAGAATTATAAAGTAACGAGACCACACGACAAACCAAGGCAACAAAATAATGAATTGAAATTACAACACAATGGATAAACCCAACGAAATGGTGACTTGACATAGCAGAATGACAAGTCAACATGTAAATAGATTAAATGGAGCAAACAGAACACCAAGTTAAGAATATGACATGGTAAATAAACATTACATAAAACTTGTCGACAGCACATAATGTCGTATCTTAACATAAGACAGTTATGCCGTTCCATAAAAATGGGATAGCAAGTGCATACTAACTATTCAAAACAATGGACTAAACTCCGTACATTAGTGCTACTAAAAACAAAAACAAAAAAAAACCAAAGGATTAAATTCCGTGTGGATTAAATTCCGTGAAAAAAAAACAACTAAAACAATGGCTGCTAAGCTGGATATTTCAAGTCCATGGAAATTCAAGGTGACAGGGGAACAAACGAACTTGAATAAAGCATGGGAGCAGTATCTAAAACGTTTCGATTATTATGTGAAAGCTGCCAAAATAACGAAAGATGAGCAGAAACGTGCGTTATTATTGCATATATCTGGATCAGAAGTGCAAGACATATTTGAAACCTTTGAAGATCAAGGTACGACGTACGAGGAAGCAGTGACAAAATTATCTGCGTATTCTGAACCAAAGAAAAACATTTCGTACGAACGTCACGTTTTTCACAAGAGTAAGCAGTCAGCGGGTGAAACAATCGACAACTACGTTGTCAGGCTATCCAAATTAGCTATTTCGTGTGAATTCACCGACAAAAATGAGATGATCAGAGATCAAGTAGTTAATTCTTGCTGTTCAACAAAATTAAGAAAAAAACTACTTGAAGAAGAAACTTTGACGTTAGACAAAGTGAAAACAATTGCACGTACCTACGAACTAAGCGAGACACACGCAAAACGTATGGAACCGCAAGTCGATGAACCCAGAAACGAAGAAGTCAACAGGGTGTGACTTAACCAACCAAGCCGCAGTGTGAACCAAGGGGCTCGACCTAAGACGTACCAGCGAACTTCTAGACCTCTTAGGCAGAGAAGCAGACAACCAGACAGGCGACCACAAGAGTCGACAGCGATTTGTTATCGTTGTGGTGACAGTGGACACTACGGACGATCATGTGAAAAAACAAAAGACGCTACATGTTACGCATGTGGTGGGAAACGACATTTCGCGAAAATGTGCAAATCAAAGGATAAAAAGGTGCATGTTCTTTTGGATAATTATAGTGAGGAAATATTTGTTTTAGCAGGTAAGAATGACGCCACTTTAGAGTTATCTTTAGAGAGCAAACCAGTTAAATTTTTGATTGATAGTGGGGTATCTACAAATGTAATTGATAATGATTTGTATGAACAGGTTAAATCCACAGAAAGCCGACTGTCAAAATCATTTTCCAAGATTTATCCTTATGGCAGTAACACACCCTTAGAAATGCTAGGGCAAACAAAGCTAAAACTACAAATCGCAGACTCAGAACATACTGTTGATTTTCAAGTATTAAAATCAAAAGGCAAACCAATAATCGGTAGGAAAACAGCAACTGATCTAGGACTATTGCACATCGGTAAGGTACATTCTCTTGCGCAGGAAAACACTGACACAATTATAAAGTCATTTGAGGACAGATTTCAGGGCACTGGAAAACTTAAAGAATTTCAGCACGATCTGCATATTGACAAAACAATACCTCCTGTAGCACAACCATTGCGACAAATACCTTTCAAAATGAGAAGCTTAGTCGAAGACAAAATTAAAGAGCTTGAGAAAAATGACATAATTGAGAAAATATCAGGACCAACTCCATGGGTATCCAATGTCGTAGCGGTACCGAAACCAAACAACAAAGTAAGGCTTGCAATAGACATGCGACAAGCTAACAATGCAATCATGCAAGAAAGATTCCCAATGCCGAATATTGAGGAAACTTTGCAACAAATGAATGGGGCCAGTGTGTTTACACGACTGGATCTCTGAGAAGCATTTCACCAAATAGAGCTTCGCGAATCAAGTCGCTACATCACGACATTTGTATGTCACAAAGGCCTTTATAGGTATAAACGTTTGAATTACGGAATCACATCTGCTTCAGAAATATTTCAACGCATCATACAACAAATCTTGCAAGATATTCCCAACTGCAAAAACATTGTAGATGACATAATTATTCACGCAGATAACAAAAAAAACATGACAAAGTTCTTAAAATGGTTCTAACCAGATTGCGTGAGAAGAACTTGACGTTAAACCGCGACAAATGCGAGTTCAACAAGTCATCTTTGATATTCATGTCACATGTTCTATCAAGTGAGGGCATAAGGATTTCAGAGTCCAAAATACATGCTGTCCGAGATGCAGCACCGCCAAAAAATGCAAATGAAGTCTTGTCATTTCTAGGCTTAGTAACATTCTGTTCTAAGTACATAAAAAAACGCGACGATCGCAGAACCACTGAGAAAACTGACGCGTAAAAATGTCCCATGGCAATGGTCGACAGAACAGCAAGATGCATTTGACAAACTAAAGCAGAGTCTCATAAGTGCAGAAGTTATGGCATACTATAATCCATCTGCAGAAACGCATTTAATCGTAGACGCAAGTCCATGTGGGTTAGGTGCGATATTGAACCAAAAGCAATCAAACGGAGATTTTAGACCTGTGGCGTATGCTAGCAGAACTCTAACGCCGACAGAGAGACGTTATTCTCAAATAGAACGAGAAGCATTAGCTGTGCTCTTCACAATTCAGCGCTTTAATGTTTACATCTACGGTATGCAATTCACAGTATACTCAGATCACAAAGCATTAGAAAGAATATTTACCAGCGTTCATCAAGCGCCGACAAGAATTCAAAATTTTGAGTTAAAATTACAACAGTACACATTCGCAGTCAAATATCTGAAAGGATCAGAAAATATCTCTGATATTTTATCACGCACACCAGTCGATTAAGCAGACAACACAACATGCGATTTGACTGAACATTATGTCAACAGCATAGTGCATAGTAATTTACCTATAGCATTAACCTTAGATGAACTGCAGAAAGAATGTGAGGCTGACGAAATGATCAATAAAGTGATCAAAAGCATTCAAACAAACAGGTGGGGTAAGGCTGAACAATTAAGGCCGTATCGCCAAATCAAAAATGAGTTAACTGTCAAAGATTGCATGATACTCAAAGGAAACAAACTAATAATCCCTGCAGCATTACAAAAACGCGTGCTTAATTTAGCACATGAATCACATCAGGGCATTGTCAAAACAAAACAACTACTTCGAGAAAAGGTATGGTGGCCCAATATTGACAAGGACGTATTTGACTTAATTAAAACTTGTCATGCGTGCCAAGTTACATCTGTACCTCCTCGCGAACCACCCGTAGTCATGACAAAACTACCAGATGGTCCGTGGAAACAACTTGGTATGGACATTTCGGGTCCATTTGAAAACAAGTACTACTTACTAGGAGTAATTGATTATTACTTGCGCTTTCCGCTCGTTGAAGTTCTAACATCAACCACAAGCCAATCAATCATAAACCACTTGCGGAAATGGTTTTCAATCTTCGGTTTTCCTGAAGAAATACGTTCAGATAATGCGCCAAACATGGTAAGTGAAGAAATGGAGTTTTTCTTCAAACAAAATGCCATTAAACATTCGTATTCGCTTCCATTTTTCCCAAGACAAAATGGGGAAATTGAGAGATTCAACAGATCATTGAAGAAATGCGTAAAAACAGCTGTCGTTGAAAACAAAAATTGGCGTAACGAACTCCAAACCTTCCTATTACATTACAGAGCTACAAATCACACATCAACGAATGTCAGTCCAGCCGAATTATTGCTAAATCGACCCATAAAAACGAAACTTCCCGATTTGAGAAACTGCAAAGTACCCATGAAATTGAGGACAGGCGATAAACAGCAAAAGGCAAAAATCGAATTTCATGCAAATAAATCGAAACCAATTTCATACAGAAAGTTTTCTGTGGGCCAGCCTGTTCTCATTTTAAAACAAGACAAGGGAAAATTGCTCCAAATCTGGGACAATAAAATCTACAGGGTTATTAGCCAGAAAAACACTTCATTAAAATTGCAATCAGAAAGTGGCGACATTCGTTTCAGAAGTGTGTGTCATGTAAGACCGTACTTCACTGCAAGAAACAAAACAGGTACGATTCACAAAAAATCTGAATCGAAAAGGGAAACAGAAGTGTCATAAAGAGACCAGCCAAATATGGCGACTATGTTTATTAAACAAACTGTGTTTTCAGACAAAAGGCAGACAGTGTCAGGAGAGGAAATTGAACTGTTTGAAAGTAAATAACGGTACTTCATCATATTTCAACGTTACCATGAACTACGGACGGTGTTATCTACTTTCTCTGACATTTATGTTTTGAACCCGTGAATTCGAAGCTCTGCAATTAATTGACATTTAATCATGAACCATTTATCTTGGTGTAACTTTCAGCATTCTAATCAAAAGCTATCAGAAGAAATTAAGTTCTATAGCCCGTTAAATTGATAGGCCAGAGAGCTCAATTTCAAAAGAGAGAAAGGTGTAGTATTTACTATTAGCCAATCTAGCGATGCCAAAGATGCCAGAGGCGGAGCTTGGTATTCATGAGTAATCTATATGTCTACATCCCTTTACCATGCGGGACAGACCGCTAGTTAGTTCCTAACAATAAAGATCAGCCTGTATAACCAACATGTGTTACTATCATTGAACCCACGAACATCAAACATTACATCGTCAATGCCACAATAGAAATATAAATGGCGATTTTGGTCCCGGGTTGGTCCCGGGATTAATTTCTCTTAGAATATTGGATCAAATCAAATATTTTCGTATTTTTATACCCTTTGGGATCTATTTAAACAATAATATGAAAAAATGGGGTTTATAATGTTTCTGTAGTCAAATTTTGGAATATACTCGACATCGTCAATACTGCGAAAACTGGTAAGGATCTAAAATGCATGACAGGGTCCGGTATTAGAGCTAGTAATTAAAAAAATCAAAAGTCATATGTAATCTTTATATGCATTTTTAAGAAGACCCTATAATGAACATGTGATCCAAATTTCAGGTCGATATTTGCATTTTAATTACCATTTTGATGCTTGCAAACTTTGGTCTCGGAATTTGGTCCTGGATCCCAGGCATTGGTCTGGGAACAAGACAGTTCACCGACAAGACAATTCACCGACACAGTTTTTGAAGACAGTTCACCGACATAATTGAAAACAGTTCACTGACACTTTTGAAGACAATTCACCGACACATATGCTTTATGCTAAAATGACATATAGTCGAAAATATAACTGTCAATTATGAAAAAATATAGACCAATCATGATTTGAAGTTAAAAGTAGATATACAAATTGGTAGAGAATAATGGCGATTGCTGCCAGTATGGAAGATAGTGAGGATATTTCATTCCGCTAATGAGAGAGTACATTTATTTGATTGTTGTACCGCATCAGATGGATCATGGACTTTTGATCATTGTTGGTTAGTAAGGCTAATTTCGTACACGGTAGCGTGTAATTAACAAACAATAGGCAGACCTTTAAATGCTACATGAAGCTCAACAGAAGTGATCCTTTAGCTAATGGTACTTTATTTTTTGGAAATTCGCAAACAATACAAAGTATTCTGCTTGATTTTTTTAGAAATAGGCTATATGTCTATTTTTGTTTATTTTTACATTTATTATTATTTCTTCCCCAATTTATGTTTTCTTTCTCAGTTTTCATACAGGCATTGTAATGATCGCTCTATATGCATTATCCATGGGTGTCTTCAGCGATGTTTATTAGGTCAATCACTGGTGGGGCTAATAAAAAACAAAGTGCAACAGCAATGATACAACTTCATAAGCTTTATATTAGCCATTCGTTTAATAGTATCTCAATTAATAGTGAAAATTGTGGCATTCATTATACAATATAAACTTTGTCGATGAACTGTCTTCAATTCTGACGGTGAACGGTCCTCAATTCTGTCGGTGAACTGTCTTCAAAATGCGTGTCGGTGGACTGTCTTGTCGGTGAACTGTCTCGATTCCATTGGTCCCGGCTTTTATTCCTTCCCCGGAAATCAAAGATTGCACTTCCTCTTTCACCACATCCATTTACCCGGGTGGTGCAACTTTTTTGGTCGTGTCCAATCGGGCTCATCCAACACCAATTCCGGAGAAATTTTAGAAGTGAATTAACCAACCGACTAGAATAATGCCTCCTAAGTTTGATCCGAACGCTATTATGGTTGGTAAGTTAAGAAAACTGAAGTAAATGGAGATGGAATCGTGAATATGTTACACGTGATAAAGGAAGCACAGATGACTGTCAGGTGAGCTTAACGATTCCGGGACATCTCGGCCCCTGACAAACTCGGCCCCTAACAAACTCGGCCCCTGGCAACCTCGCCCCCCCCCCCCCCCCCCCCCCAATAGAAATATTGTGCCATTAGTTTCAGGAGGCTCGAATAACCTGGAATATTTCATTGCACATGTGCTTAATCTTGTTTTTCAATCTTTCATTCTGATGGGTATGAAACAATTAGTTTTTGTTTGTTTTGTTGCTTTAAGTCCCAAGTCAACAGCTATGGTCATTGCGGGACGGTCAGTTCACCTAACCTCACTTTTATTTGGGCAAGCTTGAACAAGCAGTTCACCAGTACTTCGTGCACATACTTTCGCTTGTAACTGACAACAACCCTTCTTGAATGATTCAGCGGAAGGGAGGAGAATTAGAAACGATGTCGTTACGTAAACGGGTCCCCAATTAAAATTGCCCATTTGACGTAACGATTCGATACATGCCATGTCAGTGTAGCAAACCTATTTTGTATAATCCCGCCGCAACACTTACAGAAAATACTCCACTTATGATTAAAATTCACTTCTGGTTGTTTTTATACAAGAGTTTCCGTCATTGAATAAAATACTTTATGATTTCCCTTCTCAATAAAAATTTCTTTCACCGGGCAGCCATCTTGAGACATCTGTTTGGTATCACGAAAAAGTGTAACGAATACTTTTAAACGTGTGTGTGATGGGACCCGGTGCACACTAATGACCGGGGAGACAGGTCCAGTCAGAATATACATTGTGTTGTTGTGCGCATTTTGATATCTGCAGTTTAAAAGAGCAGTCAGAATTTTAATTTTAACTTCTTAGTTTTGATCCACTGTTTTGTAATTGGAAATGTCCGAGAAGAGAAGGGAAATGCATTTGTGCATTTGGAATGTATGGCAAAGTAAAAACGTCCACAAGTCAGTGGCGGATCCAGAGGAGGTTCGGGGAGTTCGCTCCAACCCTCTTTGAGACAAAATTATTTCATTTTCATGGAGGAATTTCAGAAAAATCAGGACAGATTAATAAATAATCAGGTAAAATTAACAAAAGAGACCCCCTTTTAAGAAATCCTGGATCCGCTACTGTAAGTCAAAATGCACACAAGTAAAACCTACCCAATTGATCAAAAACACCATATTTATATAAAAAAAAATGTTATCCAAACTTCAAAAATAAAATGTCCCCATTTTGAACTGGTAAAATATACAGAAACCTGACCATTTGCTTTAAGATATGAATTAATAAAACACTCTTTTGACAGTTAAAGTACTTGTTTTGGTGAAAATGACAGTAAATTAAAATTAAAATTTGATTATAAGTAAAATATATCATAACGTATGGGCCTACTGTTGAGTGCGGACGAGGGCACTTTACACGTGACTCACTAGTCACCCCAACATAATAGGTTTGTATGTACATATATGGAGCAGCATGTGCATTAGGCCGCATCACTTGGTGAAAGGATGATATTTCAATTCTTGAAATACATCTATTGAATCTAGTCTTATCTAAATATCTTTGAAGAGGGTAGCCTTGCATATGAGAACCCAATTCTATTTCTATTCTATAAAATATATCCATTGACTTGTACCCGTAAACAGGACTTTGGGACACAGTTCAGAGCTACGAAATTAATTATGTGTCCCTGTACAATTTGCTATTATTGATTAGACATCACTGAGTGATGGAAATATACTTTTGTTGTAATATATTTTACAGTGTAAACTTTAACCATCAAACTTTTATTCTGGTTTTTCAACTTCTCAGGCTTTAAAATTTAAATTTGTGTACATTTTTGGCCCAGGGTTATGTACTGTATAACGGTGATGCGCATATGTAAGTGGTTTTATGCATTCGTCTATATGTGGAATAATTATAATGCATATATTCGTCCGACGTACCCAATGTTGAACGCATGCACGGAAAAATGTTCATTTCATATTTGCTTTCTTGCAGGCGCTGTTCAGCAGGCCACCTATCGATTTCTTTATGGAGGGTTTCAAAGCTGCAAAGTGTTTCACACGTTTTTATCAAAACAATACAAACACCAAACTATCAGCAATTGCCTATTAACAATTTTGTTGTTGATTTAAAAACATTTCCCTTTATACATAAACTCGAAGCCTTTCGTTCGAGACAAATATAACGTTTTCTAGATAGGACATTCATATACATTGTGTATACATTATAAGATTTAAATATATCCCTTAATAATTTATACGCAAAACCATTATTACTTCTAAAACAGACCCTTAAATTTATTGTCCTAGTTATCGATAAATCATTTGCTGAACAGTCCCTGATCAGACTGCCAATGCTGTTCATGTCTGTTTAGTTTTGTTCTGGAACACAACCAACTTGTCAAAGGAATACATCTAGGACCCAAAGGGGGGGGGGTGCTAAGGGGCACATGCCCCCCCCCCCCCCCCACGAAGAAGCAATGAGTACCCTAAAAAAAAAAACCCTGCTTACTGCTGAAAAAAAAGGTGGAAGTTGTGGTGGGCACACACAGGGCTGCGAGTGTGACTCGGGCTTGCAGATGGGATTTTAAAATCTGGTCGGGGAGGAAAAACACTGCTGTACCCCCTCCCAGTCCCAAACAAAGCTCAAAATTTGGGGTGGATGCACTAAGCCCCAGTCCCAAGGCTGTGGCATGTGTGCTCCCTCCCCCCATCTTCCATTCCGTTGTTGCTTCCATTGCAAATTCCATGTAGTCTAGTCGCAAAGCTAATAAGTAATAGCTGTGCGCCTACCTTCCCCGACCAGACTCAGAGAAATGCAAAAGAGAGCCCTAGTCCCGAGTCTGCTGCCATGCTGGGTCTATGTTATTGGGTTGGGGTGAATGAAAAGTACACAATACAGTGGAACCTATGCACAATTTTTTCTTAGGTGTGGACTTGGTTGGGTTTTTTTAGAGCTTTTTTTCTTTAAATTTTAAGCCCACTCCCACTCACAAGGGCTCTGCTGTTTTTCTAAACATTGTGCTGACTCATACTTGATTACGGTAACTGGACATCTCGGCCCCCACAAACTCGGCCCCTAACAAACTTGGCCCCTAATATCTATTAATAATCATTAAATGTCTAAACAATGAACATATATTATGAGATATAGTTTATTTCAGATCATGTAATTACGATTTTATTTAGTGCTCTAACTCAACCCTAGCTCATTCAGCTCTAGGACGCACAATAAACCGTAGTTTAATCAAGTGGGCTTAAAACTCGACGTCAATATTTTCCCTTTTCTATCAATATGCAACCAGCGAAGGCTCAGGCGCAACTGTGCATCTTGAGCCTTCGTCATTTGCAAACATCATGAGTGTCGTCTACTCAGCTATTCTATCACTCATTTTTACAGAAATAAGCCCTTATGAGACACCACATATATAGTGGGACATCTGGAATGGGAATGCACTGTTTGCCTATGTCCCATAAAGTCATCACTCAAACTAATTGTTTCATACCCATTACGCACAATAAGAACAAAAATCGGAAAAAATAGATTAAGCACATGTAGAACGAAACAATTCAGCCTCTTGAAACAAATGCACACTATTTGGGTTGGGGCCGATTTTGCTAGGGGCCGAGTTTGTCAGGGGCCGAGATGTCCCGGAATCATTGATGACAAGGAAATGCAAAACTAATAGCTAAGAACAAAGTGTTTGAGTGTCTAACCTTACTTGAAATTGAGGTTATAGAATATGGAAAAATGGGCTTCAAAATGGCTTGAAATGCATTCTCAGAGACATAGATTTTCATTTTCCGGGGGTGGTCCAACCCCCACTCTCAGACTCTTCCCCCACTCGTGGCTTGCGCCAATCAGTTAAAAACTTCGGCTTCCCCCCCCCCCCCCCCCCCCCCCCCCCCCCCCCGCACACAACCCCTCTGGGTCCAGCCCTGATATAAATAACAAATTGTAGCTTTCGAAGTAAAGAGCGCTATTTGTATATAGTTATATCAAATTATTATTCAGAAATATCATTAATTTATTACATATTAGGCCTAAAATAAAAAGGGTTCACTTTTTTGCGGTTTTCCGTACTGCCTTGAATGTCAGCTACCCAGTTCGTGTCATGTCATAGGAGAGCTGTCAAGGGAAATAACTTGCATTGCAACATGTAAACAGCAATGGCGGGGTAAGTGAAAAACGAAACGGTACTTATGAATTTTAACTGATTTCAAGTGTTTTACTTGAAATTTTCGGTTCAAAACTGATTCCGTTCTTTAGATAAGATATTGATTGATTTTTGCAGGAAGTCTTATATAAGGAACATATACTTCGGGCTGTGAAATCGATGCATACGTGAATCACGTATTCAGTGTTACATTGTAAAGATGCTTTCCAGTCACTACCGTGCCGAACGATAGGAGGCTAAGGTAGTGATTTTCATTTCTAGAGGAGAATGACCGTAGAAATTATTTCATGATCAATCTCCACGAAAGTATGGGACCGGGCCGGGATCAAACTCGCGACCCCTGGATCTGCAGTCAGACTCGCACCCTATCATTCTAAAAATCTGTCCAGGGCCGGTCAATGCAGTAGGTTCTAATGATCTCCTTGTGCTATGCTAGCGGGGACTTCGTGTGCCCTGGTACCGCCACGGAAGCTAGATTGGACGGGAGTGAAGAATTATATGCATTGGCCAAATCTTTCTACATTCTTCTGGCTTTCCTATCAACTCTTATTTTGTTTTCACTTCTATCTTTCCTATCATTTCTTTTCACTCTTTCAAAGACGCAACCACCCGCGCTTTAATCGTCAAGTGTGACAGACAGCGTGTACAACATAGATGTAGATCAGTAACCACAATTAGGGACATAGGCAAACAGTGCATTCCCATTCCAGGAGCCCCATTATGGGATGTCTCATAAGGGCTTATTTCTTTAAAAAAAATGAGTGATAGAAGAGGTGACAGGGCTCACCCTGCCATTAGCCATTGTAGCCATTTGCTACTAAAAATACACAGTGGCTACAAATATAAGTCATTGGCTAAAAGTACAATATAAGTGTTTTAAAAATTACATAATTTTATTTGCGAAAAAGTGTATTTTGATCATCATCAGCTTTTAGATTTTCCAATATTGCTTTTATTATTCCTTCACATTTTATCATTGTGCCATATTTTACTCTTTGGATGCTGGATTTTTTCAATACCATCAGGGTGTCAAACAGTTTGGACCAGATCTGGCCGGACATTTTGTCGGGCCTGATCTGGGTCCAGACTGTTTGCAAAGGTTATCAGCAGACAACAAAAATGGCCCCTAGCTTGCAAAGAGTAAAACACAAAACAACTTGTTAATACTACTTTCTCGCTAAAATCTTGGCTAAAGTTAATTTCATTCGGCTCCACCTTTTTCCATTTGGCTAAAGTGTTGGCTTCAACAAATTCTGAGCCAGGGTAAGCTCTGGGTGAGTAGACGACAAGTCGTGACTCGCGTTAAAATAATAAATGTTTGCACTGAATGGCGAAGGCTCTTAATGCGCAGTTGTGTCTGAGCCTTCGCTGGTCACATATTTGGTGATTGTGAATCCCAAAGCTGAATGAGCTAGTTTGAGTCACGAGGATTGAGTCAGGGCACTTAATAAAATCGTAATTACGAGATCTGAAATACACTAGCTCATATATACATATGCATGTTCATTTTTTTATACATTGGTGATTATAATTGATATTTTTTGGGCCAAGTTGTTTGGGGCTGAGTTTGTTAGGTGCCGAGATGTCCAGCTACCAGCTTAACAGATACATACTGGTCTCTGACAGGTAACAAATGGGGAACCGTCGATATACTCTAGAATGGGACTGCTTCATAGCCCCCTCGTATGAACTAGGGATAGTAGTAACTACACGTCATAGATGTATGCTTCAGAACACAGTTACCGGTGCACTTAAGGTTTTCACTGTTTTACAATTCTCGGGACAGCTGTGACGTCACAGCCTTAACATTACAGGTAACGGGAAAATGATGAAAAATGGGCCGTATTTATTCAAATTCTCTGATGTTTTCACCAGTCAGCGCTTATTTTGAAGGGAAAACATTATCTTATGTCTCACCACTATTGCTTTGATTATGATATCGGGTGTGGGTGGGGTGAACGGCCATCGGTTTGCCATCATTTAGACATGGAAAGAAATGAGTGTCTCTATTAACACATTAGAACAGACTTTAAATCAGCGCATGCAATATTTTTGAATACTGTTGAAGCCAAAGTCATTATTCTCACTTGATATGTTAAACCTAATAAGACAATGGCTATTAAGAAGTTTCATAGGTCAAGGTTGACCTTTTACTTTTCAGCCAATGTTGCTCATATTGGAGTCCCATCAACACATTAAAACATAGTTTCCTCAGAAGCCACTAGGCCAATTGAACTCAATTTTCATATGAAGACTCCTTATGATAGGTTAGCCAAGATTTATACCAATTGTATTGGTCACATGACCAAGATGGCCACCATGCCCATATATGGTAAAAACCCTTTAAAAATCTTCTCTGGAACCAAAAGGCCAATGGATTTAGGACTTGGTATGGAGCATTTAGGATGTAGGCCCTCTCCAATTTGCACAAATGATGAATCTAGGTTGACCTTGACCTACTTTATAGCAGTGTCAAATTTGATTCCTAATGCATTTATATGGGAAAAATCTTGAAATGTTCACTTTTCTATAACTGTTTAGGCCGAAATCATAATACTTGCAAGAAATGTTTAACCTATAGTGCGTACAGGAATTCGGTGAACAACGCTTTTTTGCGTTTATTTTTATATGTGCAGACTAATCGCACAAACGACATCAGAATTTAATTCATCTATACACCGCCTAATTTGTGATTTTTTTTGTTACAAAAGGCATTGCCAAATGGGCTGTGATATGATGGAATTAGTCCTCATTTGAGCATCTGCATTTTTTAATTTACCCTAAACGCACCTTTGTACGGATCGCAGTGATTCATTTACAATTTTGGGCTTATGGGTCCTGGGACTCGCTACATCCAATATCAATGAGTCCCCACTGCAAACTAATGAGTCCTCAGCACTATTTTTAATGACAAGTCTGCCATATTATTGCATCCCAGGACTCGCTGGGACTCGCTGAAATAAAAACTTATGCGCAAAAGATGCAGGATGCGCAGGTAACAAAATCACTGGGATCGCTGCCTTTAGTTGACTATTGATGAATAATTATACAGTTTTGTAAGACGAAGTAACGTGTTAGACGAAGGGTTTCTTATTATATCAAAATAGTTCCACCAAGTGCAAATTATGGCCATAGTTTGGGCTCACAGAATTTTGGCATACAAGAAAATATTGAGGCCTTCCCAGTGGGTATCCATCCGCTTGTTCCTGTGAAATGAATCGCTGTGTTCGGTTGTTCCTCAATTCAAAATCTTGGTTGCTCCTTGAAAGTTTTATCCCTCTGATCATCAGATTGTTAACAATTTCCCAACTTGTTTCTATTAAATTAATTGAGTTTTCTATCTGTTTATTCCAAATACTGATTTGTTGACACCAGGCAATGCAAAATATAACTATAACTGTTAAGAAAAAAAGATCACAGGGCTCACCCGGAAGGTGTCACCCAAGTGAAAATAGACTCATCCAATAAAAATAATGCTCGTTCAGCCCTTTAACAGTTGATGGTTAGAAAGAGAAACTAGTGATGGAGTGGGAAGGTACTTGGAAAATATATCAGCGGATGTCATATTTTGTGTTTGGGGTCATTTTGTGCTGTGATTTTACTTTTACATTGTCTCCATAATGCGGAAAAAGTGTAGGGGTTTGATAGACATAGGGAACCATGGCAGTGCAGTATAACAACATACTGTCATGGTTTTACCAGCTAGCTTTCCCCACAGCAGTGTTGTGCCTAGGTCAAGATTTCTGGGGGACACATGTGTCCCTCTACCTTAATTTAAGGGGGACATTTACAAATTCTGGGGGACACACCAAATCTTTAAAATTTTTACCTGTTAAATTGAATAGTTATCCGGAAATTTCTGTTCATTTTTTTATTTAAATTTGAGCTCGATGTCGATAGATTTGGCTCAAGAAGGGGTGTAGATGACAGTGAAGTAGTTTCTGCTTTTGCCCTAGCTTTGATTTCATCAGCAAATTTACTATTTCTATATTAAAATAGCTTTTTCTGGCCTTCTGCTATGAAATTCGAGTTTTCCGCCATTGTTGTTGTGTATTGGACTGTGCTATTTACTTCCCTTTATTAGGTTACACTAAATACGGAAATAGTACAGGGGTTTCATTAACTTTTTTGGCATCCGGGTATCAAGGCAAAGTAGGCGGGTGATTTGACAGTATTTGCCTATAGACTCTATACAAATTTATCAAAAGTAGCAGGGGAAACATGCCTGAGTAGAAGGGGAAAATCCCCGCCTCCCTCCTCTTAATGAAACCCCTGTAGTAGAAAACAGCGAAAAATAATAAGCAGATTTTCGAGGTGCGCCCTTAGTCCCGCGCTGGGTGCGTTTTTAAGGGACATCAGCGGTAAAATCGCTGGAATCCCGCAATGCCGCGCTCTAGGCACAACACTGCCACAGTGTGGTAGTTCAGTACTATGGGGAATTACAGACACAAAATGAAAGTCCTCAACATTCCCTGGGGGGGGGCGTGGTCACAAATGACTAGTGCATAAAGGCGAAATAAATTATGCACACCAGCCATTTGTAACCATGCCCCAGCCGGGCAAATGAGCTGTTAGTACAGGGTCATGCCAGGGACCTGCAACCAGAAAATCAAAGTCCCCGCTGTTCCCCTGCTCTGTGGGCTGTAGTTACGAATGATCTGTGTATTAGTTTGTTTGATTTGATTCTTTACGTCCCATCAACAATCTTTCACTTATATAGGGACGGATCTTCCTGGGTTGAACCAGTACTAGGCTAGGATAAATGTGTCTTGCTAAAGGACCACAACACAGAACCCGCGGCCCTTCTGTCTCGAGCCAAGCACTCTACCACTGACCCACTGCGCTCCCATTTGTGTATTAGACGATATAGTGCACACCCAAATGATGTGACCCCCGTTTACAGATGGCCCTCGGCGCGAGAAAACCTGTCTTCGGAGGTTTTCGAAAAAAAAGATGCAGACCAGCCTGAGCATCCGCGCAGTCTGATCAGCGCCTTTGTTATTTGTTTTTGGGAAAGCACCATATCTAAGCTTGCTACAAGCGAAATTTCGATTTTCTAGCTAGTCTCTGTAGCTGTGGAGACTGGTTTGAGTCTCACTTTGTCTGAGACCACGACCACAGGTTTTCTCGCGACGAGGCCCATATCTGATGAATAGCCTACTCATTTTTTTTTGTTTAAAATATTATCTGTTGCCCCTACAGCTGTCCAGATATGAGGCCACGACGCGAGAAAACCTGTCTTCTGAGTTTCCGTCAAAGCGAGTCTCAAACCAGTCTCCTCGGCTTAACAGGCTAGCTAGAAAATTAAAGTTTCGCTCGTAGCGAGTCTAGATATGACTTTTTCAAAAAGCAGATAACAAAGTTGCGGATGAGACTGCACGTATGACTTGCGCCTTTGTTGTTACAAATCACCGAAGACAGTTTTTCTCAGTCGCAGTCCAATTGCTTTATGTCATTTTACCATGAGCGCTTAGAAAGCAAGATGCGAAATTTGATTTTCGTGAAATATGACAAAACTCTGACAGAATTGTTATTTGCGCAGTCTCTTCAAAGCATTTGCAGTGTGTATGTAGACACACCAAGAGATATCCTGCTGGTGACCGTTTTCTTTATCATTATCATACAACCTGATATACGATAGTAACGTGCCACCAATATAAAATACATTGAGGGAAAATGAGGAGTTTTCTAAATCGAAAACCACCAAGTTATTTTATTTTACAAGATATTCCAGACTTATTTTCCAATCTTAAACGTCCAAACATGCAATTGTATATTAGGCGGTGATATATTTTATGCATGTGCAAAATTTCAGTCCAAATTGATATCACTAAGGACATTTTAAAAAAGAAAAACGATGTCCACTGAATTTCTGATTGTACTTTAATGAGACATTGGTTTTATATAAGTACCAAATGTCAAGCTGACCTGTGACCTTTTATCCAAGGCCACTCATTTCGGTACAAGGCCACTCATGGGCAGCATTGTTCTGCGAATTTGTATCAAAATGGGGTTATTGATTACAGATTAACGGTGTTACATCAATGGAAATTTTGGGATTTATTTAAAAAAAAGGTAGTTAAGCTAAACCTATTTTATTTGAAATCTACTTTATATATATACTGACCGAAACTTCCAAACCGCCACTCTATATTTTTTCATATATCTTAACATATATGATACATACCTGGCTACAATTTACACTCAATATGGAAAAATCAATTATACAGAACCTGTCAAAATTTCATTCTCATAAATTGAAATTAACATGCTCAATTGATAGACTGTTTAAAGGCACCATCGCATTTCATTTTCACACAAACGCTAAAATGTGAACTCATCGCTTGAAATGGAGTGTTCCAGGGACCTTAAATGAAACACACCAGCTTTATGGTGTTATAAATGGACAATATTGAACATTTTGGGTTTCGCTTGTATTAAGTACGAATTTTCAGGTAATCCACAATGTTCCTATGGAAGCCCATATGGCATAAAATAATACAAGAATGCTTTATGGGAATGACATGTTTTTGTCCACAATATTATTGAAACTTTCTGGTGCTGTGAATGGATATTATTGATCACTATCGTGTTTATTTTGTAATAAAGTATTACTTTGAGTTATATTGAAAAAAAGGGGTTTTGTCAACTGGCGGTTTAGAAGTTTCGTTCAGTATATATTGTAAGCTGCTCCTATGCAAAGTAACACTTTGTTCCAACACTGCTTTCCAGTGTTAATTTGCGAGAACTCTGGTTCCCACATTTATGCTTTCAAAAGCAACCAATCGCTACAGGGGTAGTAGCCGATCTTAAATTTTTGACAGCTCTCTATTACCTTCTGTTTTAATGCCACTCACTATGCATTTTCACATGGGACTTTTCCAAGGACTCTCAAAAACAACAGATGGGAGTCCCAAGGACTCCTGAAATACAAAAGTGAGGGAAAACCCTGCTACGGTAGACAAGACAGTACAACATTTATAATTTTTAGGCTATTGGTAGTCTTGCTCGTGAGCCATTTCACCCATGAGAAGGCCCTTGTTACATTTTGATTGTTCACCAAATAACATTTCGACCATGCCTCATTTTGTCCCATTATTGTTTGTCACTCTGTCCGTATTTGATTAACATGTGCATTGGCATGCGCAGATGCAGGAATTTTTGCCAGATTAATCTGAACTTTCGAGTAAGGGCTCCAAATTGGTGCTGCATACTCTAATTTCAACAAATTAAAACGAACATCTCATTTAGGGAAATAGCTCACTTATCGCGAGAAATCCTTTCAGGGGTGTGGAAATAATAAAATTTTCTACTTGTCCAGGGACAAGTAAAAAGCCAAAATGTACTTGTCCATAGAATATTTTACTTGTCCAAAAGAAAAAATCTGTGCTTAGGGAACTATTTATTCTTTCAAAAACAGTATGAAACCAGATCAACTCTTGTAAACAGTATGGATCCTGATCAGCTGGCTTCTCTTGAATGAATCAGGATCCACAGTTTTCAATGCAAGATGTGAGCTCGTTATAATTAATCAAAATATGAAATACAGAATTTTATTAACTTAATACATTTGTACTTGTCCAAGGACAAGTGAATAGAAATTTTCAACTTGTCCTGAATGAAATGGGACCAGGTCGGACAAGTCAGGCATGGTATTTCCACAGCCATGCCTTTCATGCTCAGTTGAGTCGAGCATGAAATTTTTTTTATAACCTATCTGGGCTTTACCTAAATGTGTGTAGCAGAAAAATAATTTTCTTATTTGAGCACCCAAAACATATGCTAAAAATTATGGGTAAGATAATATACTTTTACGCTGAAAATGTTTAATTATCTAAACCTGTACCTATGAACTTGCTTTAAAATTTCAGTCTGTGTACGAGCAGTGGGTGGAGAAGTACCTGCCACCTCAACTTTAGCTCCTAAGATTGGTCCCCTTGGTCTGGTAAGTACTTTTAAGATCTTCATAAAAAGGACCCTTTCCCAGTAAAAAAAAAGCAAGCTATGTACGCCATTTTGTCCCTTTGACCATTATCGTGCTTTAAACCATGACATGTTCATCATGAACTTGTAACACTTGTGTGTATGACATATATATGGGAAACGATTTTCCCAACAACTATACTCTGGGTAAGGCGGTGAAGGGGTTAAGATTGTCACCTTGTACTGCTTAAGATCATTGTCGGGGCATTGGCCATCTCCTGTGGAGGCTATTTCTAATAATACTATGATGATTTCAGTAGCAGCCAATTTCTTGATGGATCACAGAGTATAATATGAAATGAGTTCAATAAAAAGACATGAAGTGATTTGCAAGAATATATGAGCCGCGACATGAGATTACCAACAATGTGGCATTTTCACATGTGTAGACTCGGACGAGCCTCAGCAGCCCCCTTTTAAGCTTAGAAACTCCAAATGATGTTCAGTCAGTAGCTTAACGATCATAAAATGCTCAAGCGACTAGCAAAGGCTCTGATCAGGCTGCACGTATGCGCAGGCTGATCTGAGGCTTTGCTGGTCGCACATACCATTGTTGGAAATCTCATGCACTGGCCCATGTAGCTTAAAATAACCAACTTGTTTGAAAGTCAACGTTGTCTGCTAATGATGTTTGTTTTAATTATTGTTTAACCAACAATAACTATTGGTTTTAATTTTGAGCTGGTTCCAATACTTTGATCCATATACCAGGCCTCCACCCAGGTAAGAGTGCACAATTGAAGATTAGTTTTCTTATTTCTCAACCAAAACATACGTTGTGGATAGTCATTGGATACTCAAAAAGAGCTATGATATACTATCACTTTGATACCATACACTGTCTTGAATATTTAAGCACAGTGTGTTATAGTGCCATCACATTTACACAAATTTATAACTAACACATACTCCTGGAAACCAGACCATAGGGCCAGTTAAGCAAACATTTTTAGCGTAAAATTTGTAATTTTCTTACCCATCAGTTTAAACATGTATTTTGGGTGCTCAAAAGAACCGAGACAATTCTTTTGAGTACCCACAAAATATGTTTTGGTTGAGAAATAAGAAAAATAATTTTCTGGTACACACTCATAATTATTCGGTTTACATGAAACTATTGTATTGTAGCTGATCACTGATAAGCTGTTTGTTCTTCAATATGCATTATTGGTGTCTAAATTGTTTTTCAGTCTCCAAAGAAGATTGGTGATGACATTCAGAAAAATACTGGGGACTGGAAGGGTTTGAAAATTACTTGTAAACTCACCATACAGAACAGACAGGCTAAAATTGAGGTTGTACCTAGTGCAGCTTCTTTGATTATCAAAGCTTTGAAGGAGCCTCCACGCGACAGGAAAAAGGTCAAGCATGGTATGAGAACAAAGGTCCAGATAAGGATCGTGTGTGCACATAAAATTGCATATACTTCCTTACCCATCAATCTAAAAATGTGTTTTGGGTGCTCAAAAAAGACTCACAACCGTCTCAGTACTATTTTGAGTACCCACAACATATGTTTTGGTTGAGAAATAAGAAAAATAATTTTCAAATACGAACTCTCACTGGACGCTGAAATTGGGACAGTGGTCAGAAATATTTGATTTTTCAGGGAGTTTTTATGAATATTAAAGGGAATGATGATAATATACAATCTGTAGCTTAAGTACTTGCACACAACTGATACATTGGTTGGGATGGATATGTAGTCAGGAATTTTCCTACCATTCTGAAGAAGGGGAATGGGGGCCTGGTGTTCTTTGGGGAAAGGTTTTTGAACCATCAAAAATGGATTATTTTGATACTGGACTGCCATTTCAAACAGATTAAAATTAGCAGTATAAAGCTGTAAGGAAACTTCACATTTTAGCAATTTCTATGCATCTGTAACTTGGCTATTTTTGTTTAGATTTTCAAAAAAATTTCCCCAAAATGTAGAACTAAGAAATTGTGAATGATATACACCATTTTGGTAATTTTTCACTCATTTTTGAATTGGGAAGAGGCCTATATTCGGCCCCAAATCAGGCATATGAAAATCCCTGATAGTCAAATTCGGAAAAGGCTCAGATGCATATATATATATATATATATATATACACTCCAATCACGTACATTCAAAAATCCTAGGGACTAGAGCTTTTATTTTGATGGATTGAAATTTTGACATCAAAATATATAACCCTCTGAAATAATTATTTTAAGTGTTTTCCTATCAAATCCTTTGTTTTTGGTGCATAAAAGAAACATCTCAGCGAGAAGTTTCTATTACACACCAAAAACATGTATTTTTAGACAAATTCAAATAGTTCATAAACAGGTCCTCTTATCTGAATGCAGTCCTAAATTATTTCGAATAAACGAGTACATGGTTGTATTTCGAAAAATCTGGCATAGGGAGTTGGCATGTAAAAAAAAAATAGGCACATTAAAAAATAATCTAGACTAAAATTAAAAAGTAAAAAAGAAGGCAAAGATCAGCGATCAATACAATCAAGTACCACACCTGACCCAGGATACCACATCATTTGACATGGGAAAGTGACTAAATCACAATTAGACATCACAAACAAGAGGTCAGCCCTTTCCCGGGCAGCAATAAACAGATGCGAAAGCATGACAAATACAATAACACAAATGATCCACAAAAGAAGTACAGCCTTGGAACGGTCAGTGAAAATATTTTCTGGAGGGCTTAAACCAGTTTCACGGCGCAAACCTCGACTTTATATTGACAAAGGGTCCAGCTTAGAAAATGTCAGCTTCGACTCCTGTTCTGTTTAAAACGCTCGGAAGTGAACACTAAAATATTCTATGACCACCATCTTGTAGGTAAATGAACCTGTTATCAAGAAAAATTAACATTTATTTATTAGTTTCAGGGCTGATTTTGCTTAGTGGTACGAGATCTGTCTAATAGTCTAATAGTGTCATTCCAATTATAAATCCATTTTGTTCGTAATTTATTTTTCAGTAAAACATACTGGAAACTTGACATTTGAAGACATACTAAAGATTGCAAGACAGATGAGGGAAAGAAGTATTGCTAAGCATCTGTCAGGAACTGTGAAGGAAGTCCTTGGTAAGTAAGGCCTGCACTGTTCAAATTGAGTCAGTGCATGTGATTTCCAACAATGTGGCATTTTGACAAGTGTAGACTCAGGCGAGCCTGTGCAGTCTCCTTTTAAGCTTAGAAACTCCAAATTATGTTCAGTCAGTAGCTAAACAATCATAGAATGCTAAAGCGACTAGCAAAGGCTCTGATCAGACTGCGCGTATGCGCAGGCTGATCTGAGGCTTTGCTGGTCGCACATACCACATTGTTGGAAATCTCATGCACTGGCTCAATTATGTTATAAGGCCAGGTTGGTAAGATTTGGAGGTTACATCCAGCTGGAATCCAAGGGGGTTCCTCAATGAGGACCTTTGTTTGCATGTATACATTTATAAAGGGGTTTCCCTAATTTTTAAGACTTATGAGGTCCATGTGCCAAGGGTTCCAAAGTAAAAATAAAGGTTCCTCTTTTGACACACATTTGTCCTGAAGACAAGACTCCTTATGGCATTTCTCTGTGTTTGAAGCTCTGTTATCCATGTAGAGCCATTTTCTATTTTAATTTTCAAATTATGTAGGGTATTTTTTTTAGTCAAGTATCCATTTTTTAGGAATTTCTTCAGAGTTGTGAACACTATATAACTAGTATATGTGCTGTAAGTTTACTAAAAGATTGTTGTTGTAAACTGGCCAAAATAAGTTAAGCCCCAGCTTAATTTTTCCCATAGACTTAATGCAAAAACGTTCACGTTTGTTCTATCATAACATTTTATTGAATAAAGATTTTTGCATACTATTTTCAGTGAAGTAGCAGCAATGTTTCTTCTCATGTGCTAGATTTCACTAATATTAAATGTTTCCTAGCCTGGCTTCACACTTTTCAATAAATTACCTGTTTCGTTCCCCACCATTCCTATAGTAAAATTGCCAAAAATATGGGTAATCTTGGACAATTAATCACATCAAAAGACAATCTTTATTTTCAATTGAATATTTGCATAATTAAACCTAAGATATTGTTGTCTAACTTGATTTGAGTTAGTTTTGACAGTTTTAGTTATTTTTATAATAAACAACTGAACTTCAGGAATTTAACATAGGACTGGTTCAAGTTCAACCCCCGAAGACATGTCCCGACATGACTGTAAACTGTTGACTTGGATGTAAAGAATCAACTCAAACAAAAAAAATTAGCTTGTAAAAGTGACTGAGTTTTGATACATACGCAGTGTTCTGCCAAGAAATTTTATAGGAGACATTTGTCTCTTGTCCAAATGTCTCCTGTCCTCAAAATATTGTGGGACAATGTTGATAAAACATGGAACATGTGATAACAATTTAGGAACAGATACAAATTTCTAGGGACATTTGTCCCACTGAAGCCAAACTAGATGGGATTTTTGGAAAATGTATTTGTCAAATGGTGCAAAAACGCAGCCATGGCAGAACACTGCATACGTGAATTTAATTTCAGGTCCCAAACAGAAGGCCTGAATCCTAAATGGCCTGAAATAACTGTGACCAATGATTAGAAACTTTTGTCATGTATTAGCTTTTGAATTTATCGTGTAACAAATCTTTATATGAGGTCACAGGTTTGACTTTAAACAGATTTTGCTTTACGACTCCAGTAAATGTTTTATAATTGAAGTGTGGTAGACCAACATTTGCATCTTGTGGGTTGGGTTGCAAGAACTTTGTCCAGGCACTGTAAACAAAAGGAACTTCAATTCCAGAGAGAAAAAATTAAAGTTTGTGTCCCGAACCTCTTCATTTCTTTATCTTTAACTGGGCACCTTTGAAATTGAAGTTCCAATGAAAAGAAATATAATTGTTACCAATGCAGAGATCAAATACAGCACTTGCTAAATGCTAGTAGTTTTTTTCCAAAATCAAGTAGTAGGAGCCGCTGTGGTGTAGTGGATAGGCCACTTGCCTTGTAAACCAGGGGTCGCAGGTTCGATTCCCATCTTCTCAAGTCTGTCGGATGAGACTAACTTTAAGCAGTGGCCCCGTCTCCATATGACCTTAGCTGTTGGTGGGACGTTAAACACTTACACAAACAACAACAAATTCAAGTAGAAATTGCCATCACTTACTAGAAAGCAAGTTACTCTCATATCAACCAAGCCATTCAGCATAACATAAGCTCCCTCAGAAGCTGGCTGATCAGGATCCACACTGTTTGTCATGGAACCTCGTATAAAAACCAAAAACATCATAATGATAGGATTTTTTGTCACACAGTCTATGCATTACAGACCTGAAATGCTTACTGAATTTGTTAAATTTTCTAATCCTGAAATGCTTACTGAATTTGTTAAATTTTCTAATTAGCAATATTAATTGCAAAATAAGAGTTCTACGTTCATTTTCAGTAAATAAGCAAGTAGATCAACACGGTTAGCAAGTGAATAAAATTTTTGAATTTGAAGCCTGCAATGCTGAGCAACTTACATAATAATCTGGTGCACTTTAAAAGCCTCTTCCTCTAAGTCCATAGCATTTGATCAATGATGGGGCCAAAAAAAAATAATTGTGTGGTTCGGGTAACGGCTGAAAAAAATTAGGTAGGGTAGGTAGATTTTTTTTTTTTTTTTTGCGATGGCTCACATGTTGGATGACAAAAACAACGGCTTTCTAGTTGAGAACAATTTAGAATTCTATAAGTCGGGCGCTCTGCTGTGTGTTCACATTTTGGCCTGAAGAAATTCAGCAAAACGCTGGCAGAATCCATTACTTTAACACAGAAATGGGGGAAAAACAAACGAAAAATCGGGTGATTGAAAGCGAAACCGGAAGTGGCAAATGCACGGTTATACGATCTACCCGAAATGACCGAAGCGACTATTCCGGTACTACCGAACTGTGCCGAACCATATCGCTAACTGTACCGAACAGTACCGTGATTTTTTTATATATTTTTTTAACAGGACGAAAAAAAATTAGTGTCAGGACCAAAATCATAGGTAGGGTGGGGATACCCGAACCACACAATTTTTTTGTTTTGGCCTGGGAAGTCAGTGATAAGAAACCTTTTCATAAACACCACCTAGAAAGTTGCTGTGATGTTATCTTAGGACACCTTTGGAGTTCTCATGAAAAGAAATAATGTTACCAATGCTGAGCAACTAATCTATAATCAGGTGCCCTATAAAACCCTATTCCTCTTAGGCTCTAAGTCCATATAGCATTTGATCAATGATGAGAAGTCAACAATAACAAACCTGTTCATAATCACCACCCAGAAAGTTGCTGTGATGTTATCTTAGGACACCTTTGGAGTTCTCATGAAAAGAAATAATGTTACCAATGCTGAGCAACTAATCTATAATCAGGTGCATTATTCCTCTATGTTCAAAGCATTTGATCAACAATGGAAAGTCAATAACAAACCTTAGAGTTCATACACACCACCAGTGACAACTATGTAGTTTTGCTTATATGGGTCCCAGTGAGTGGATGTGAAGAATCAACTCAAACCAAAAAAAATAGCTTGAAATAGTGACTAAATAGACCCACAAAAGTTTTGATACATACACGTATGTAATTTAAGGTCCCAAAAGAACTCCTAAATGGTCTGAAATAACTGTGCCCAATGATTAGAAACTTTTGTCATGTATTAGCTTTTGAATTTATTGTGTAACAAACCTTTATATGAGGTCACCAGTTTGATTTTAAAAAAATTCTGCTTACCAAATTTTGCTTTACGACTCCAGTTAATGTTAAATAATTGAAGTCTGATAGACCAACATTTGGCATATGCATTAGGGGGCTGGGTTGGGTTGAACTTTGTCCAGGCACTGTAATACAAAAGGAACTTCAATTCCAGAGAGAAAAAATTAAAGTTTGTGTCCCGAACCTCTTCATTTATTCAAAATCTAGGAAACAAATGCAATAAATTAAAAAAAAAGATCATCTGGTCTCTGCTACAGCACATGCATGATGTGGGTCAAGTTATTATTCTGTGTCAATATGTCAATTTAGGCATGAAATTGTAATACATGCTATGTAATGTATGCCATGTGCCAACAACCTTTTTTCAACAGCTATCCAGTGAAACTAGGCATCTGAATGTTCGTCTACATCCATATTTTGTGTGCAAACAGATAAAAGCAAACAATGAGAAAATCAATGTCGTTGATTGTGCAAAAGTTGTCAAAACACTTCAGAGACCTTCTTTCAACTTTGATTGATTACTTATCAGTAATCTTGCGTAACTCAAGGATCTATTAGCATTTTGGCATCGATTAGCCAGCCCTAGTTTGCATTGTCTAACAGGAGACTTTATAATTGAGGCTCTATGTCTATATATATACTAATATAGTATTAGATCACAGATGGAAAGTCAACAGTAACAAAGCGTTCATACACTCCCACTGGGGGCAGAAAGTTGCTGTGATGTTATCTTAGGACACCTTTGGAGTTCACATGAAAGGAAATATTGTTACCAATGCTGAGCAACTTAACCTGTAAAATGGGTGCTATTATTCTATAATCTGGTTCACTATTCCATTTGATCATTTATGGGAAGTCAACATTAACAAACCTTATTCAGAGATGATTCTAGAGTGCGTAGTTGTGTGAATCACGCAGTGCAATGAGATTTTCAAGCATTTGAACGGCTGGAATGTGGGAGAACTAAAAAAAAAATATTCTCCTGCAATTTAAAAAACCTTATGCGCAATTACTTTCGCAATGAAGTGTAAATTAAGACAACAAATCATTTGATGTATATTTCTTTTCATTTTCCGTGCCAAGTTTGAATAAATCGGAGACAGATTTGCATATGCGTCTGCCATCAAAATATTGTTACCAAGACAGTCCAATGGAAATAACCAAAGTATGTTTTGTACTTTCTTTCATACCATTGCGAGGTATTTGACCATTTGTGCTATCCCTCTCGAAATGTTGCACAATAAAATAGCATCGTTTTCAGAGTGATCACCCAATTTCTTAAAGAAATCAGACACTTGCGTTGATCAGAACACATCAAGAAGGTCCGATTTGAACCAAGCTATAGAGAAGGTTGAAACGGGAGGAGAGGGAGATGCCACTTACTAGAAGAATATTTAAAGAATATTTTAATGCCAGTGTGGGTGCTCCCCCTCAGATGCCCATTTCTAGAATCATCTCGGCGATGAACACACCACCCGGAAAGTTGCTGTGATGTTATCTTAGGACATCTTCGGAGTTCCCATGAAAAGAAAGATTGTTAGCAATGCTGAGCAACTTAACCTGTAAAATGGGTGCTATTATTCTATAATCTGGTTCACTATTCCATTTGATCATTTATGGGAAGTCAACAATAAACAAAACTTTTCATACACACCACTCACACCACCCAGACCTTAAGTTGCTGTGATGTTATCTTAGGACACCTTTGGAGTTCCCATGAAAAGAAATACTAATGCTGAGCAACCTAAACCTGTAAAGTGGGTGTTATAATTCTATAATCTGGTGCACTATACCATTTGATCATTGATGGGAAGTAAACAATAACAAACCTTTTCATACACACCACTTGCACCACCCAGACCTTAAGTTGCTGTGATGTTATCTTAGGACACCTTTGGAGTTCCCATGAAAAGAAATATTGTTACCAATGCTGAGCAACTTAAACCTGTAAAATGTGTGTTATTTTCTAGGGCTGTAGCATTTGAGATCATTGATAGAAATTTGACAGTAACAAGCCTATTGCGGTGCACAGTGGCTCAGTTGGTAGATTGTTAAGCTGGGAATGGATGGGTTGCTAGTATAAGACTTCCGAGTGTTTTGTTTTCTGTGTTTTGTCCTTGAGCAAGACCATTTTAAATTATCTGCTGCTTTTTCCTGGTTCAACACAGGAAGATCAAAAGCATCCAAACATGACTGAAAAACAGCTCTTTTTGGTGGGATTTCGAAATAAAAAATTGGAGATTTTAGACCATAGGGGCTGATATTTGGCCCCAAATCAGGACTGGGAAAATCTTTGTGCCATATTCAACAAATCTATTTAAGCTATCACCAAAATTTCTGTTAACTGCTTCAAAAACATTTCCTTACCTGTGAATTTGGCACACATATTTTGGACCAAATTGCTGCTTCAGCTATGAGTGATTCCAACACACTCAACTTGCAGAAATTAAAAAAAAATAAAATAAAAAAAAAAAGCGGTTCAATATTTGGATTTAACTTTTATTTATCTTTTTTCTTAACACTCTACCTGGATTTACCTGTAATTAATTGGGGAAAGGGTGCAAAAGTATCTGCTTTAAAAATTCAATTGATTAATTTACCTTTACAATGATATGAAACATTACAATATTAAAACTAAGTTTCATGATTGTATACAATAAATACATCGAGACCCCATTTTTCTGAAAAATATTCAGCTCAGACGATTACTTGCAGACTAATATTAAGCATGACAGGAGTTAAGACCACGATAATAAGATAGAGACTGTGCTTCAGGTTGGTTAACAAGCAAAGGTGATGTTTAGAGCCCAAATGATGAGAAAACGCTCATTAACTTTCGTTCTCCTGAAAGTATACAATGTTGAAACTTCATTCTGACTGGGCTCGGGGTCAATGGAACTACCAGTTCTCAAGATATTAGTGCTTTGGTTTTGATGATGTTTGGAGCCCAAATAATGAGAAAACGCTCATTAAAGTATATAATATTGTAACTTTCATTCTGACTGGAACTACCATTTCTCAAGAAACCGATAATAAGATAAAATAGAAACAGTGCTTTGATTTAAAATGTGATATTTGGAGCCCAAATGATGAGAATATTTATTGACTTTCGTTCTCCTGAAAGTATAATGTTGAACCTTACATTCTGACTGGGCTCAGGGTCAATGAAACTACAATTTTTCAAGATACCGATAGTAAGATAAAATAGAAACAGTGCTTTGATTTATAATGTGATGTTTGGAGCCCAAATGATGAGAATATTTATTGACTTTCGTTCTCCTGAAAGTATAATGTTGAACCTTACATTCTGACTGGGCTCGGGGTCAATGAAACTACCATATCTGAAGATACGGATAAGATAAGATAGAAACAGTGCTTTAATTTATAGTGTGATGTTTGGAGCCCAAATGATGAGAATATTTATTGACTTTCGTTCTCCTGAAAGTATAATGTTGAACCTTACATTCTGACTGGGCTCAGGGTCAATGAAACTACCATTTCTCAAGATACCAATTAAATAAGATAAAATAGAAACAGTGCTTTGATTTATAATGTGATGTTTGGAGCCCAAATGATGAGAATATTTATTGACTTTCGTTCTCCTGAAAGTATAATGTTGAACCTTACATTCTGACTGGGCTCGGGGTCAATGAAACTACAATTTTTCAAGATACCAATAATAAGATAAAATAGAAACAGTGCTTTGATTTATAATGTGATGTTTGGAGCCCAAATGATGAGAATATTTATTGACTTTCGTTCTCCTGAAAGTATAATGTTGAACCTTACATTCTGACTGGGCTCGGGGTCAATGAAACTACAATTATTCAAGATTCGGATAATAAGATAAATTAGAAACTGCTTTGGTTTTATTAACAATTAAAGGTAATGTTTCGAGCCTAAATTATGAACATTTATTGACTTTCGTTCTGAAAGTATAATATTGAAACTAACATTCTGACTGGAAAACTAAATTCTTGCATATACATATTTGTATAATAGCTGATTTTGACATCATTAAAATGAAGGAAAATCAGTGTTCAAATCGGAAGATTCACGAGCTGTGATGTTGGCTGCTTTTTGTGTCTGCTGCGTTTATACAGATGCTATCTAGACCAATTTTATCATGGGAGCAATGATCAAAGGGCTCTGAGTGCGTAAAAATCCCTGCCGCAAGCATTTGATATTCATGTTTCAACCAGCACAAACCCATGTATTAACATGGTTATTTATATGCTGTTAAAACATTGATTTGATACCTTAAATACACTCATTTTGGCCACTACACCAGAAGCATTAACAAATAGAACTTGTTGGGTTGAGAATTTAGTACTTTTCATAAATTTACGTGAATATATCGTTGAATTTATGCAATAAGAACAACCAAACATTGATTTGTAATCCAATTAACAATTTAAAACTTGATCTACTAGTCAAAATCGTCCAATAATAGCCTTAGGTGTGTCCAAAATGATACAATCTTTTTTTTATTCCTTATAGTATATTGAAAAAGCAAACCAATGATTAATGACAATTACACCTAAAACTGATAGATCCTGATGACTATGTCCTGCAATTATGAGGTTTGCCTATACGTAGTTATTATCGGGGCCAGAGAAAAACAATTTTTACGTCCCAGATAATGAGATCGAATTAATCCTCTAAATTGCATGATAATTCAGTCTGGGAATTTTTCCATGTTCCATAGTCAAGATAACGCATTTAGTCTGTTACACGTATGGGGTGCGAAAAAACGACAAATGATGCTATTAAATTTTCTATCATTTTTTATTATCTGATGCTCAACCAGATTTTTCCGGGACCTTCCACCAAGATTTTTCGCATATTGCACAAGCTCGATGAAAAAAACCATCTGAATTACAGATGCAGATCTCAGCCTTGATCAGACCTGTATATATCATTTTCGAGCACATCATAAAATTGAAAACAACACAAATTTCCACACGTTTATATCTGCTTCTGGTACACCTTCCTCACGCAAAAAGTAAATCTGACAAAAGGAGAAAATTCTCTGACCTATTTGCACCATAAACGTAGGGACCCGTAAGAGGTTGCATCACATTCCCCGATTTTTGATTCTCTTCCTAGGACTAGAAATATTTATTATAATATACAGAGCATGCAACATTTCTTTACCTTTTTAGCTCCTCGAAATCTCAACCGGACGACTTTCGAATTGTTTTTCTCGCTCAACCAGCGATTGAGCATCTGACCGTTTGGTTGGTGTGTATTGGGTTGAAATATTTGAAAATTTCTCTACCCTTAATGTAGTTGTTTGCCAGTTAATTGATATACACGATCTGTTAATCAGTCATGGTTTTCCAAGATCATTTAATCTTGGTGTGTTCATTGTTTCCTCTAATAGTTTTCTGAAAAAGCAAACCGATGATTAATGACAAAACTTAAAACTGATCTGTGATGACCATGTCCTGCAATTATGAGGTTTGCTTAATACTTATTGTAACTAGGTTTGTTGGTTAATGGATTTTCCTGATCCATTGATCAATTGTGGTTTTCCAAGATCATTTAATCTTGGTGTGTTCATTATTTCCTCTAATAGTTTTCTGAAAAAGCAAACCGATGATTAATGACAAAACTTAAAACTGATCTGTGATGACCATGTCCTGCAATTATGAGGTTTGCTTAATACTTATTGTAGCGGCTTGTGGGTTAACCCTTTGTATTCGAGAAACCCCTAAACGTGTCCTTTTGCAAACAGTGAAGACCCAGATGAAGTAGTGTACTGCATTTCATCAAGGTCTACACTGTGAAGGCAAAAAAAGATCTTCAGACAAAATAATACAATATTTTTTTTAAATTATAACCTGACACCCCTAGATATGTACAATGGACTATCCCAAGTTTATTGTATTATAGCAGAAACAGTGATTATGTTACCTGTGCATCCTGCATCTTTTGCGCATAAGTTTTTATTTCAGCGAGTCCCGGTGAGTCCTGGGATGCAATAGTCGTGCAGACTTGTCATTAAAAATAGTGTTTAGGACTCATTAGTTTGCAGTTGGGACTCATTGATATTGGAAACAGCGAGTCCCAGGACCCATAAGCCAATAATTGTAAATTAATCATTGCAGAAAGAAAAATCCTTTAGTATACAAAGAATTAATGGATTTACATGATGAATAGGGAAAATGAGTATGTATCAATTTTGGTTTTCCATGATCAATAAACATAGAACCAGATAAGGAAATTTTATTTGCGTAAAATTTTAATTATTTTCTTACCCATTAATTTAAACATGTGTTTTGGGTGCTCAAAAGTACTTATTGAGACGGTTCTTTTGAGTACCCACAACATATGTTTTGGATGAGAAATAAAAAAAAAAATAGTTTTCCAATACGCACTCGTATCTGAAGGCCTGAATAATCTTGGGGGAGCGCAGTGATAGAGTGCTTGGCTCGAGATCGAGCCTCACTGGCAAGACACTTTATCCTCTTCTTAATACTGGTTCAACCCAGGAAGACTCATCCTGACATGACTGAAGAATTGTTAGCTTGGAGGAAAATAAACAAAAAACAAAATTAATCCTGGTCTATTGTTTCCTTAAAATCAATAGACAGACCTGTAGACGAGCAGCAACAGCCTGCATATTATCGCCAATCACTGCTATTAGACGAGGAAGAGGGTGGTACTCCTGACCCGACCCCTCAGGTCGAACCCGAACCTTGAGGAGTGCGGTGGCTCACTAGGAGAGTGCTTGACTTGAGATAGAGGGGCTGTGGGCTGGGCCCTCACCTAAGGCACTTCATTGTGTCCTTGAGCAAAACACTTTATCCTCTGCTTTGAACTGGTTCAGCCGAGGAAGACCTGTCCCGACATGACTGAAAATTGTTGACTGGGACGTAAAGAATCAAAACAAAGAATCTGAACCTGGAATTGAGAAATCTCAGGAAGAGGAATGTGCTAGGAGAAGCATAGTAGCAAGGATTAGCATCAGCACTTGAAATAGTAATGATGTGATTTTAACCATTACTGAATGAATTTATAATCATGTTCAGTTGCACCATTAACCCAAAAACCATGCTTGCACCCACATTGACCTTGGTCTCACGTCTGCCTTCTACGCCATCTATACCTTCCTGCTGCATACTGATCATCGTGCTCTGCAGCTGCTGGTGGCCTTCTTGAGCCCAGCAAACATCGAAGAAATTATGTTTTCCGATCAAAGGTTCAGAATACAATGATTGCAGCAGCTTTGGGGCCTCCTTTTTAGCTCACCTGAGCCATTGGCTCATGGTGAGCTATTGTGATCGTTGGATGTCCATTGTGCGTAGTGTGTCATGTGTCGTCAACGATTGCTTCAAAGGACATCTCCTAAACTACCGGCTGGATTTTGACCAAAGTTGGTAGGAATGATCTTATGACACTCTTTAAAAATTGTTAAAATGGTTCTGGTCCATTGCATATCTAGGTCACACGGGCTAAAAATAGATTTTCAAGATGAAAATCTTCTCCGAAACCGCAAAGCTTTGATATTTGGTATGTAGCATCACCTAGTGGCCTCTACCAAGATTGTTCAAATTATCCCCTGGGGCCAAAAATGGCCCCGCCCCGGGGGTCACATGTTTTTCATAGGCTTATAATGGGAAAAAATCTTCTTGTCTGAAACCATAAGGCTTAGAGCCTTGATATTTGGTATGTAGCATCACCTAGTGGACCTATACCAAGTTTGTTCAATTTATGCCCCTGGGGCCAAAATAGCCTAGCGTCAGGGACATGGTCAGCTTTCAACAGATACCTATATGTAAGCTTTAAATTAAACTCAGGTGAGCGCTTTGGGGCCACTTGGCCCTCTTGTTCTTTAAGCCTTACCAATGAAAAGTACCTCTCCTGTATATACTTACCACTGACAATTATATGGGCCTCGTCGAGAGAAAACCGGTCTTCGGGGTTTCTGACAAAATGAGTTTTAAACCAGTCTCTTCAGCTACAGAGACTAGCTAGAAAATTGAAATGTTGCTCGAAGCAAGTCTAGATATGGTACTTCTCGATAAGCGATTAACAAATGAGCGTATGCGCAGGCTGGTCTGCACCTGTGTTGTTCGCAAACCCCCGAAGACAGGTTTTCTCGCGTGGAGGCCCATATGAGGGTTGGGTGCTATCAAATAAACAGGAATAGTGAGCTTATTTAAATCTGACTGCTGGATCATGGGTTATGCTATATGTTAATAAAAAAAATGAAATAATCTGATTTCTGATGAGAGTTCCTGGTGCCAGATAAGCGAAATTAATATTTGTAAAATCGTAATTATTTTCTTGTCCATCAGTTATAATGTATAAGGTCATTGAGACTGTTCGTTTGAGTACCCACAACATACATGTATCTTTTGGTTGAGAAATAAGAAAATTAATTTATAAGTAGGAACTCTTATCTGGAGGCCTGCAAAAATAGCCTGAGTTCCAAGGTAGTATTTGACTTACTGAATACATCTTTATTTTTCATTCAACAACAAAACTATACTCTATGCATAATTATCTACCTATTATTTCTGTAATTCAGAACAAGAGTTTATGAGCCGTGACATGAGATTTCCAACAATGTGGTGTGTGACCAACAAAGCCTAAGATCAGTCTGCGCATACGCGCAGCCTGATCAGCGCCTTTGCTAGTTGCTTGAATATTCTAAGACTGTTAAGCTACTGACCAAACATCATTTGGAGTTTCAAAGTCTAAAGGAGGCTGCACAGGCTTGTCTGAGTCTACACTTGTCAAAATGCCACATTGTTGGAAATCACATGTCACGGCTCTTATATGGGCCCCGCTGCGAGAAAACCGGTCTTCGGTGGTTTGCGAACAACAAAGGCGCAGACCAGCCTGCGCATACGCGCAGTCTGATCAGCGCCTCTGTTATTCGCTGATTGTAAAGTATCATATCCAGGCTTGATACAAGCGAAATTTCAATTTTCTAGCAAGTCTCTGTAGCTGAACAGGTTGGTTTGAGTCTCGCTATGTCGGAAACCCTGAAGACAGGTTTTCTCGCTTCGCGGCCCATATTGTTCACGTTTTTTGTATATTTCAGGAACAGCCCAGTCAGTAGGATGTCGGGTTGACAATATGCCTCCACATGATGTTATTGATAAAGTTGATGCTGGCGATTATGAAATACCAGAAGTAAGTCACTGAATGGGCCATATTATGACAAAACTGAGCCTGTTGATCTATTTTCGTTTGGTTTGGTTCTTTAAGTCCCAGTCGACAATTTTTCAGTCATGTCAGGAAGTGTCTTCATGGGTTTAACCTTTACTAAGCAGAGGATAAAGTGTCTTGCTGAAGGACACAACCCATTGCCTCCGATGAGGGTGGAACCCATAACCCCTCGATCTTGAGTCAAGCTCTCTACCACTGAGCCACCTCGCTCCTCATTGATATATTTACTGATCTATTTATACTCATGCAAATATAAGTGATTCTCACCATGAATTCTGTGCAAAACTGCAGCTGTTTGCCCTGCTCACAATTTTTCCAGACGTAATAATTTCATGGCTGGTTATTGAGCTAAATTGTATTTTGCAGGGTTTCAGCTGGACTGAAATTCGCTTCGGACATTTTGTCCGAGCAGCCCCAATATTGTTCGGACATTTGCAAATTTTTTAGGACATTTTTTCAGACACTCATTTTACCACCATAAACCGAAAATGCTATCTGCCCTTGTTATAATGAAAACAGGGGTAGTTTTGCTACCATTTCGGATGGTAGGTGCGGCCTGATTGATTGGCTGGCTTTTTATTTAATGAGGAGACTGGAGCTTGCTGATCGGTGGAAGTGGGTGGGGTACTGTTTTTTTTTTTACTGCTATTTTCTGCCGCTGCACGACTCGTTATTCACGTAAAGTGGCTGTTCAGGTAATGATGGAGCAGGCAAACTGATTTGGGGCATAAAAAACCTTGAGTTCCTGTTGTTTCTTGGTGGCAATTAAGTTTTTTAGTCATTTTATCGGCGAATGCCAATGCAAATATGCTGTCCGCTTCGAGATGAAATCGAGGTAAGAAGTTTACAGGATGCAATAGACCAATCAGGCGTTGCGTAACAAAACTTCATGACTGGTTTGCTTTAGTGAATAAGTATTTTAGGGGTAAAATTATGCGAACCAGCCTACCGCTTACAGAAATTTGGCCAATCAGCGATCGTTTTATAAAACAAAAATACTATTGCATCACTGTGCATTACCTTACAGTATGCACTTCTGAAAATCGTCTTGGACAAACTGTCCAAACTGGACAGCAAACTCTCGGACATCTTGAACTATTTTTGGACTATGTCCAATGGCCGACGCCAAACTGAATCCCTGTTTTGTGACTTGATCTGTGGATCACAATTATAGGATCACACCAGTCGGTAATTTGTGAAATGAACAAACTTTAAATTCCAAGAAAATTTGGAATTCCAGAAGGTAGACATGTGTAATGTGCAGGTAATATGATTGACAGTAAAATGTGAAAAAATCTAAGTAGGGCTGGACTTTGATCATTTTTGAACCAATCCTTTGAATTAAGTGAACCCCATGATGAAACCTATTTCATTGACTTTTGTTTTTCAGTAAGCACTGTGTTGAAATTTTGTTAGATCTGACCAGATTCTTTACTTGCACACTTTGATCATATTAATTCTTGTTTCTGTAACTCTGGCGCTGTAGCGACTATCACTCAACCCACACAAAATTTTGTCAAGCAGATAACAATTGGACTTATAAGTGATAATAGTTCGCGATGAATATTTTCAGAAGTAAAAAAAAAAAAATGACCAAAAGATTACCTTTATTAACAGCTAGGTACACTATTTTGTGCACTCGTCGACTGCAACCACCATGATGACTGCACTGTTCGAGAACAGTGGTTCTCTAGCGTGGTATTGTATAAATGAGAATTAAGATACTAATCCTTATGTTGCCTTCTTTTTTCAAATTTTTCCTTCTGTCACTCCTATATCACACATTATGGACATTTTTCGCTACAGTTTTCTCAGCAACTACTTGATTTAGGGTTATGAAATCTTTAACTCTCTCATAATTTTGTCTTTTCTCTGAAAGTGTTACAACCTCTGATGGCTACCGCCGGGGTATGTGAGCTTTGCTCAATTCTTGCTATATTTGTGGATTGCTTTACATTAGGGTTCTCAAAAAGATTTGAAGAAAAAGGCTTAAAATGTGGAAGCAGGTGGTGCCATAATCAATAGGCATGTTCGTTTACCACAGAATGTAAAACTTTTTTTCATGCTCAACTCAACTGAGCACGAAATTTATCTTGCTCATAAATGTTAGATTGCCAGCAAATGTTGACAAACTTCTTACATGCATGAAATTTATTTTTCTGATAATGATGCACTTCATAGGTCCAAGCTAAAGATGAATTTTGAGCCTAAGCTTGGCAATATTTTCTTAACATCGTTTTATGTCCTCAAAAGAACCGTCTCATTGAGACTGTTCTTTTGAGTACCTACAACACATGTTTTGGCTATGAAATTGTTGGAAATCTCATGCCGCGGCTCAAATATAAAACTTGTGCAAATTGTATACATGTTTCAAACTTTCATATTTTGTACATTTCACCAGGGTCTTTCTAGTCTCTGGATTTCATACAATTATCCTCCTTTTACAATACATTAACATTCATTTTGTTTTATTTTTCAGGAGTAAACAGACCTAGGAAAGAAAAGAAAATAAAGGAAAAAAAGTGCACATGATTCTTTCTTCTATCTTTTTATACCCCAATCTTGAACTAGAAAGGATTTTAGGGTTTTGGTCTGTTTTTAGCTCATCTGAGTTGAATGCTCAAGGTGAGCTATTGTGATCGGTCTGTCTGTCGTCCGGGTCTTGTACGTCTGTCTGTTAACTTTTTCTTTAAACACAATCTCTTGAACCACTTGTCCAAATTTCATAACTCACATGAATGTTCCCCATGATGCCCTCTTTCAACATAAATGGTTCCACTCAACCGAACAGTAGGGCAGCCAGAGCAGAAATCTTCTCTTGAACCACTGACCCAAATTCAAAATAATTTCATAGAATAATTCAATTGTTCCTCATCCCTCTACTGAAATTGCAGGTATGGTTTGGTTCCACTCTGCTGAACAGAAGGGCTGCCATTGCTCCAGATAAGAAATACCTTTGAATGGCATTTCCTCCTGAACCACTTGTCCAAATTCAAAATGATTTCACAGAATTGTTCCTCATGATGTACTCTACCAAAATTGCACAAATGGTTCTGCTCCATTGAATAAAGGGGCATAAGAAATGTCTTTAACTGCTCAGTGCCCACTGGTCAGGGAAAAGTCGGGGAAATTTGTTTTTTCTTCAAGGTCAGGGAATTCTGTAAAATGGTCAGGGAAATTAAAAATTATTCAAAAGTCCGGGAATTTTAATATGCTTTGTTCGAACTTTCAAAAACTAAACAAACAGATATATGATGATGACTGTTTTCCGGTAATTACATTATGCAATCCAGTTATTGTAAAATATATTTCTCCTTTGCTAGTTATTTTAATGTTGAAAGGTGATCTAAAACCTATTTTGGGTCACATTTGTTTTAAATTTTCAAATTCCATTGTGACTTAAGTGGTTATCTGAAGACTGAAGGACTTAGCAATCCATTTCACTAATTTAATAAATTTCTAATTGCTTAGATTTGTGCATTATCTATGAAATTGAATGTAAGTAATTACACTGGGCAAAGTAATTGAATGTAATTAATTACTTTGCACAAAAGCCATGTAATTGTAATTTAATTGAACAATTCCAATGCAATTGTAAATAATTACATTTCAAAGTATTGACCCCAAGTCTGACAGACAGCTACAATAAGGATGTGATTGTCCATTATATGTTTGGAGGGGCGCAGGTAGACTTTCATAATAAATTTGTACTTCAGTCTCTCTGAATATTGCATTTATCATAGCAAACTACCCTTCCTGGGGTTTCCAGTATACAAAGGGTTTATTCCCCATTATCAGGAATTTGATCAAGAAATGCCCATGTGGCCAAAAAACAAGAATCTTGTCTGAAACCACCAGGCCCAGAGCCTTGATATTATTCATGTTTGTAGCATCATCTTGTGAACCTCTACTAAGTTTTGTTAAAATAATGCCTCTGGCAACCAAAAATAGCCCTGCCGCGGATGTCCCATGTTTTAAAAAGTCCTTCTCAGGTGAGCAACCAAGGGCCCTCTTTTACATAGGCTTATATAGGGAAAACATGAAAAAAAAATCCTGTCTGAAACCATAAGGCCTGGAGCCTTGATATTTGGTATGTAGCATCACCTATTGGACTTCTACCCAGTTTGAGAGCTCAGTGGTAGAGTGGAGACCGAAGGGCCGTGGGTTTGAGCGTCACTGCCATGAGCAAGACACATTAACCCTTGCTTAGTACTGGTTCAACTCGGAAAGACCCATCCCTATGTAACTGAATGATTGTGACTGGGATGTAAAGCGTCTAATCAAACAAAAAATCTACGAGTTTGTTCAAATTATTATGCCCCTAGGGCCAAAAGTAGCCCGCCCAAGGTGTCACCAGGGTCATGGCCAGCTTTCAACAGATACCTATATGTAAGCTTTAAAAAAAACTGGTCAGGTGAGCAATTAAGGGCCACTTGGCCCTCTTTCGGTCATGCCATCTATAACCATCAGGTTATTATACCCCCCCCCCCCCCCCCCCCCCCCCACACACACACACAAACTTTGTGGTGGGTATACTGTTTTCACGTCCGTCCATAACGTTTTGTTTCCTTTCCTTAATAACTCGAAGAGTCATTGCTGGATTTTAATCAAACCTTGTAAACATGTTCATATATGCAAGACAAATACTTTAGACAAAAAAGGGCTAGGGGCCAATTCTATTAGAGTTATTTCCCTTTGTAGTTCTAAATGGCTTTTAATATAGGGTTTTATGCTTATGCTATTATAGGCCATACACGGGCCGATCAACTCCTACCACAGCTTTCGATGGAACAATTTGATACTTTGCCTATACAATGTAGACACATTGAACATATGCATGAAGGAGTTTGGTTCAGAAAAAAATAATTTTTGACAAAATGACAGCTGTGAGAACTTAGACAATTTTTCCCTAATAAGGTGTTTGTATATGCATAGATGGTGCCTTTATGGGCTGATCAACTCCTACCACAGCTTTTGATGGAGCAATTTGATACTTTGCCTTTATAATGTAGACACATTGAACATATGCATGAAGGAGTTTGGTTCAGAAAAAATAATTTTTGACAAAATGACAGCTGTGAGAACTTAGACAAATCCCCTAATTAGGATTTTGTATATGCATAGATGGTGCCTTTATGGGCCAATCAACTCCTACTGCAGCTTTTGATGGAACAATTTGATACTTTGCCTATACAATGTAGACACATTGAACATATGCATGAAGGAGTTTGGTTCACAAAAAATAATTTTTGACAAAATGACAGCTGTGAGAACTTGGGCAATTTTTCCCTAATAGGGTGTTTGTATATGCATAGATGGTGCCTTCATGGGCCAATCAACTCCTACCACAGCTTTTGATGGAGCAATTTGATACTTTGCCTATACAATAAAGACACATTGAACATATGCATGAAGAAGTCTGGTTGAATTTTTTTTTGACAAAATGACAGCTATGAGAACTTTGGCAATTGTTCCCTTATATGGCTTTTGTATATGCATGGATAGTGCCTTTATGGGCCGATCAACTCCTACCACAGCTTTTGATGGAGCAATTTGATACTTTGCCTTTATAATGTAGACACATTGAACATATGTATGAAGGAGTTTATAGTTTTTGTTTGCACAGATTCTACTGAAATCTTTTCAAAACTAAGGTCTGCTGGTTTGAACTATAGCTTGCCAAGTTTTTTTACTGACTTACTGTGTGGGGGGTATCTAATAAGCATTGTTATTGACTTTTTTTCATTTCATGAGCTATTGGAGCTAGCACAATAGTCTAACCACATTGTCGAATAAAGGCTCGGGTGATCCTGCGCAGACTTGGCCTGAGCCTTGCATACAAAATGTATGGATGTAGCTGAAGACTCGACCAAAATTAAAATCCTGCTGGACATCAGCATGGGCAGTTAAAGGTGGCTTTTACTCACATGCCAGTTAATACCAAACTCTTTGTGCTGGTTCAGTAGAGCTACAACCAGGAAGCCTGGCCATGAGGTTATAAAACTGTTTACATACTCAACTCAGCTGAGCATGAAAGGATCATTGAAGGTTTGGGCCTTGTACGCCTATTTTTCTGGTTCCCAGAACGCTGCTTTTAAGCTTCTAGTGTGGTGCATGTAGTGTCAGTGCAATAGGTGCATCTAATGGCAAGTGCCAGCTAGCAAAATATTTTCAAAATTTCTACGCATTCAAGAGTTATGGCGGGTAGAAAGGGGAGGGGGTCTGAAATTTCATGAAAATAAAAAGTGATTTCTGCACATTTTCTTGATTTATTTGGTAGGCACGGTGATATCTACTAAACATACCATATGCAGAGTATTAACGAATCGCGATAAATGATGAAATTGTTATAAAAACAATATGTTTTGTAATAAAATGTTTTTGGGGAGATAATTTAGAAGTTACCTGTACATTTTTGACTACATGTACCGTAAATAATGCAAAACTGAAAGCTCAACAAAAGAAATAAATATTTTTGAAGGAATGAAAGTGTCCCATTTAGCATTGGAAAGTAAAACTGATTCTAACTAGATCCTTTGAATATTACTTTTGCTTTGTTTAAAGGGCATAGCATGTTGAATGTATTTAAAGTGTCCAAATATTTATGGTATACATGCATGTATATCCCTATATGATATTTAGATATATTAAAATGATATTTTAAAAAATGTTTTCGGATTTCTATATATCTTAATGTAATACTGATTGTTGCACCCCAAATTTTACATCTTTGAAGCATTTAATATCGAAAACGGATTTCATAGCCATAAAGTACTTAGGTCAGGGTAACTTCAAGGTGAAGATAGGGACGATTATTTTTACTGAAAACCATAGGCATTTACCCATAGCAAGTGTCAATGATCCCTTATCCTGTTCATAAAATTTATGTTAAAATGCCAATGTTGGCATTTTAACCGTTATTAGGGTGATAAATACAACATCTGAGAGACTTAAAGCAAGAAACTTCTTTATTTGTCAGTATTTTAGTTTTTATGAGCAGTTGAAATTCAGTACTCAGTTGAGCATGAAAAAAGTTTTTATAACCTTGGGGCCTGGTCTGGTTAGCTTAACCCTTTAGCATCAAGAAAAAAAAAATGCATCTGAAAATCTCGTCTGCTGAAGTTGTCTGCTGCAAATAATTGCCTAGCATTACTGACAAATTAAGAATAGAAGCAAACAGCGTGGACCCAGTACAGACTGCTCGTCTGATCTGGGTCCACACTGTTTGCCATAGAGGCTTCTTAAACATTTCAGCAGACGAGAAAGCAGACGACTTTTGTTGTGATTGGCGCATTAAGGGTTTGGATGCTAGTCAAATTACCTGAAACCAATGATAAATTCAGACAAAAATCTGGATTTAAAGGGTTCAAGCTGGCCCAGTATTTTAGGAAGAAATTTGCTGATGGTAGGGAGAAGTGAGAGTCAGTTTACCTGGAACAGATTATGAGACCACAAGATAGATTGATTCTTTACATCCCAGTCAACATTTATTCAGTCATGTCGGGGCCTGGTCATGCTTGGTTGAACCAGTACTAAGCAGGGATTAATGTGTCTTGCCCAAGGAGTAGGGAGACCATGCAGTACTGCTGGTGAGGCTCAAACCTACAACCCTTTAACTGAAATGGTAGTACTCCACTGGAAATTGGAGGATTTTCACAGTGATTTGTATTGCGTTCATCATCAATGGAAAACATGGTTGCTGTGGTCAGGGAAAAAAGTTAGGGAAATTTTGAAGAAAAAAAAGTGAGGGAATTAAAAAAAATATATAAAAAAAAGATTATAGGTAACAGGCTTCTGAAAATGAAATTTTCCATAAATTGCAAGCAGTTCATTTTCAGAAACATTTCCTTTTCTAATATCATGGTTTGATATTTTTCTTTAAAGAGTAAATCAACAAGCATAAATATTTGAACAAAATTTTCGATTTGTTAAGGGATGAGCATGGCTATTATCAGCCTTCAAAAGGGTCTGGAAAATGGTGAAAAGTCTGGGAATTTCGAAATGGATATTGAGTAGCAACCCTGAAAAAGCAACTTCTTTGCTCCAGCTGCCCCAGCTAATTACCTGGATTTATGGACCCTGCATAGGGTGTTCAGGTTAGTGTTTTAAAAAAATGGTGACGAGAAAGTTCAAGATTGTGCACTCAAATATACTTATGGCCAAAAGTAACTTTACACTGTTATTATATATACCTTTTCTGGGTATCGGTGAGTGGTATTTTAAATGCGTTTTATTCATATTAAAGTTCAATCAATTATTCATATGACCTTTTAAATTTCATGTTGTTGCTGTCATAAATGCAACCACAATGCCCTAATTAAAGAAGCAAGGGGGCAAAATAAACTTTTCCAAAACGCATCACTGTAGATATGCAATTGGACAAATTTTTAATTTTAAAGAACCAGTCTGAAAGACAGGCTATTGAAATGTTTAAAGTTCAAATCAGCCTGGAACATCCTTCGAGTAACACAGAGTTGTGATTTTACGTACATACCCCTTTTTGTGAACTTTACAATGCTTTCAATGGAATTTCCCATAAGAAATTGTTTGCCGTTTTTCTTCCAAACCAATGGGATTTTTTATCAGATTATCTTGTCACATACTAAGGGCAGAAGTCCCAACAAATCATTGGTAAAAAAATCCTTATGCCATCTGAGATAAAGCTTTTAGCAGGGACTAAAAGTTACTATTGTTTTAATTCAAAGGGAGATAATTTCAAAGTGAACCAACTTTAAAATGCTGCCAAAAACAAATTATACGTCGGAGACAGAATGTCTTGCAGTATTTTTAATGTGCAATCGATGGCCCTTAAAATAGTGTGTTCAAATCCTAGGTTTACTTTGGAGTTTGTTAGGAAATGCTGATTTTGTGCTTTTAATGAAGGCACAGATAACTTGAAAGAAGATTAATTTCCCTAAGTTGTTTTTCGTGAATTAGGACAGGGCGGGAACCAGCAACTGATTGCAATATATAATTTGGTTAAACTCAAAAGCAGTAAAGATATATTCGATAGTTTAAAGTGTAAAGTTATTTTTGGCTTTAAGTATACAATATTATTTTGGTCACTTGATAGAGTGAAGTGACTGTCCTCAACAATTTGCTTTAAAATATATACTCCTGAATCGCTGATTCAAATTTTGGTTGATTTGATGCTTTACATCCCAGTCAGCAAGTTTTAGCTTGGTCATGAGCCTGAAACAGTATACCAAGGACTATGTCCTCTGTCCTTCAACATTTTTGTCTGGATGTCATCTGTTCGTCAACTTTTCAAATATCTCTGATACCACTGGGCCAATTGAACTTGATTTCATGGAGACTCCTTCGGATGGGGGAATGAAAGTCTGTTCAAATATCCCTTGTCATGTGGCCACCATGCCCATATATAAATAAAAACCTTTAAAATCTTCTCAAGATTCAGAAGGCTGATGACCTTGGAACTTCATAATTGCTGATCTACTGGCACAGAGTAATAATAATGCTTCCAAAATTGCTCGAACAACCCCTTAGCTGAACAAAATGGCAAGCAAAGCTAAAAATTGAAAAATCTTTAAAGGCCATCTTTTGAACTGCTGTGCTGAAATTCAAAATAACCATAAAGCGCCACCTACAATTTGCAGCAGACGGCAATGTCAAACTTTGCTGCTTTTTCAAAGATAACAAATAAGGCATGATATTTCATGAGAATTGTCTGCCAGCAGACAAATCTCACGAAATATAGCTTCGAAAAAATTAGGAAAGATGTCTCAAAATTTGTCTTCTGCTGCAGTTGTGATCTGCGCTTTAAGGGATAATTACAAATGTTCCAATCCTAGGATACTCTAGGCTTCTTATATTGCCCTACCAAAGTTGCTCAAATGATAAATTGCCACCCCCCCTCCCCAGGGCTAAAAATTCAGGAAAGGGACCCTGTGCCACAAATTGGCCAACTTCTAAGATAATGGCATGTATCACATACTCATACACACCTGATAAAATATTTAACCATTTGCATACTAATGGATTCTTCTTTCTGTTTTGATACAATAAACTTGGAATAATCCATTGTACATATCTAGGTGTTTCAGGTTATAATATTCAAAAGATATTGAATTATTTTGTCTGAAGATCTTTTTTACCTTTACAGTGTAGACCCTGGTGAAATGCAGCATTATGCTGCTTTCATATGGGTCTTCACTGTTTGCAAAATAACTCGTTTAGGGGTTTCCCAAGAAGGGTTAAAGGAACATCTGAAAATTTTTGGGTGATATTGTTAACTGCTGTCCATAGGAAAAAAATCAATTTCACTAGACAATGTTTACATTTTCAAATCAAGCCATTAATGAATCTTTACAAAATACCATTAATGAATCTTTAGATTTTTGTAACTGTTCATAGCCTCGTGAATTACACAAATTTGATTGACCGCTGCCAAGCTGACTTGCCCGTGCAATATGCTTTTAACATCGAATTTATTTGCCAGAAGTGACACTGGTGTTGTGATTGACAGCGAGCCACACCGGAGTCGCACGTGCAAAGCAAGCCTCTTGTTTGCTCCATTGGCTGTCCGTGTACATGCTGGCCGTTCCGCTTTTCAATTTTACACTCTGACTAAACAGTTAATACTATCATATTCTAAATACAAAACTGGTTTAATTCCTAAGTTAAAAATATTTTTTTTATATTTTAGATATTTACAATAAAATGTAAATATAAGCAATAAATTCAATTTTTGGAAGGTTCATGGAATCATGAATACTTCGCGTCTCTTGCAAAGTTAACGGGCAGCCCTTCGGGCTTCACTTATTTGCAAGAGACCTGAAAACTTCATGATACCATGAACCTTCCAAAAATTAAATGAAGCAGAGCCCCAGTTTCTTTACTATGTTATGTAAGTCAAAGTATTGGGTCAAAAATGTTTTTGGATAAAACAATCACTCCGGTCCATGGCTCAAATTGTGCAATTTTATGATTTTCTTAAAGATGACTGATTTCTTAAAAATGATGACCTTTTCTGGAAATCTGTAAAATCTTAGGAATTTGTTTATATTGTAACCTAATGTATATGTAGCAGAAAGGGTATGGAATGTACGGAAGCAATGTTCCTTTAATGTTTAATCGAAATTCTCGTCTAAAATTTTAGTTTTCAAAAAAAGAATTTCTAACATAATTTCACTTTTACATAAAGCATTCAATGGATATTTATAGGAATTATTATCAACAAGCTTCATCATTTATGGGTCACCAAACTAATTGTAAGACAAACATGTTTGTATCTTTTATAACCAACTATTGCTAAGCATCAGACTATGAGTGCATTTGCATGTTGAAGAATGGCAAAACATGAAGTGTTCCTTTAAATAGTTTCTTTACACATGTATGCACAGCGATCCAGTGGCTCTGGACAACTAATGTTTGATCTGAGCCTTCATCTCTCAATATTGTGTGTAAGACAGGCCTTTACTGTAGTATAGCCCTTCAAATGGAACACTGTTTTTCAGCAATAACATTAAATCTAAAATGCAAATTTTAAATTTAATTGGAAATATACTATTGCCATAAAGTTAAGCATATTCCATTTGATAACACCACTTAGGTTTTAGAAATGGTAAGAACGGAAACTTTTGAGAGATACCAAAAAATTATTGTGGTAGACAACAAAAGCAGAATACCAGCGATTTGATAAAGAAATGCCATGGAATCTCTGATTGTTTATAGACTGCAAACACCTTACAAAAATACCCATAAAATTTACAAAATTCAATGAAAACAGCATGGAGGCCAAGAGTCAGCAAAACTTTTGCAATAAGGCCGCGATAGTTATAATTTCTTCAAAACTTTCCCTTTGGAGCATTTCCCTTTGGAGCATACACTTTCAGGATCTGGTGCAGAAAGTCACGAAATGGCTCATAATAATCCACTACTTCCGGTTTATGTTGTGTATAGTCTTCACACTGTTGAATAACAACTTGGCACATTTTCCTCATTAAATTCACTGGGTACATGCGTTCAAGACATGAAATCCTGTCCCACTTGTGCAGTAGAGGCTAGCAAAATTCACAATGTTTTTGATACGGCTGATTACCGGTTTCAAACACATCAGCCGAGCTTGTCCCATACATGTTCGATGGGGTTTAAGTTCGGCAACAAGCTCGGCTGTGGAAGACTAGGGATGTTCTGTTGATTTTTGTATTCCTTGATGATGCAAGTACAGTGAGGTCTTGTAATGTCATCTCGGAGCACCATGTTCTGGCCATCTAGCGAGTCAAAGGGTGACCTAACACTAGATTCCAGGATTTTGTCCCATTACTTTTGAGCGTTTAAAGTCCCAGTAACCACCTTTAACTGTATCAGGTGGTCGTCAGATAATACCCCTGTATTATAATGCTTCAGTAACAATCCCTTGCACTCAAGAATCAATGTAGACAGTTACCTTTTTGTAATACTGCCACTCTATGTTTTTTCAAGGGTCTGCTTACAACACACTGAGACACGTTTAATACCCTTGCATTGTCATTTTGTTTCATACCAGCGTTCCTAATTGCAATTTTACACATTCTGTCCTCTTTCTTCTTTGTAGATTTATCCAACATACGCGTTTTAAGGCTATTTCATGACTCAACAGCAAAAGAAATTCATTTTTGCATATCAACTCCTGGACAGTACTGTGTCGTAAGCTTCTCGTTCATGGACAGACCTGAATGAAACTAATCGAACTTATCCAAAGGTGGTAGCCAAAATACAAGTGTAAATGTCGAATAAAACCCAAAACTCAAATTATTTTTCATTTCTTCGAAAATTGGGATCATACAAAAATAAGCTTAACTTTATGGCAATAGTAAAGCCCTGATCAGAAATATTTTTTTGAAGTTTGCATGCGTTTTCATAAATGCTGTCATAGGATGGCATTTTAACATTTTTAATGTTATATTCCCCTCTAGTACATTAGGCGAAACAGATCAATGACTATCTGTTGAACATAAAGCCATGTATATACTAATATAAGACAATTTATAACAATGCTTCACTGGTTTTAAATGTAGCTAGATATTGGCTTGCATTGTCGTATATCATCCTAGTCAATAATGTTTCAGTTATTTCCAACTGTGTCACAAAAATGGTGACCCAAAAGAAAGGCCATTATTCGTAGACTAAAAGCAGCTTGGAGTGCATCATAAGCCGCACAATTTGATGCCTTCAACAAGATAATTTCAGCTGTAATCTCTAAATGACATTTTATAGATGAGCAAACACTGGTATTTCTATCCCAGTACAAAAATGGGTACTGAAAGGGTATTTTCATACTAACAAAAACTAAGTTATTTATTTTTACAAGATATCAGAGCAGTAAAATTGATATCATTCTCCACCAAAATTTAAATCTAGCTAGGGTTTTGCTATTACTATGCTCATGCAACTTTTCAGTGTTAAGTAATTTGTATATAAACTTTAAAAAAACCCCGAAAAACTGTGTTCCGTTTGACAGGGCTTACCCTGGCTCAGAATTTGTTGTAGCCAACACTTTAGCCAAATGGAAAAAATTGGAGCCACATGAAATTAACTCTAGCCAAGGTTTTAGCCAGAAGTAGTATCAACAAGTTGTTCTGTATTTAACTCTTTGCCCATGTTGTCTACTGATAACCTTTGCAAACAGTTTGGACCAATATCAGGCCTGACAAAATGTCAGGCCTGATCAGGATCCAAATTGTTTGACGCCCTGATGGTATTGACAAAATCCAGAATCCAAAGAGTTAAATATGGCACAATATTCGGTAATTAAGTGTGAAGGAATAACAAAAGCAATATTGGAAAACCCAAAAGCTGATCAAAATACATTTTTTCGCAACTATGTAATTTTTGAACCACCTAGACTGTACTATTAGCCAATGACTTATATTTGTAGCCACTCTACATTTAAAGTAGCAAATGGCTACAATGGCTAATGGCAGGGTGAGCCCTGGTTTGAGGTGCAATACTACAGTAGTTCTGAGTGCGTATCAGAATTATTTTTTTTTATTTCTCAACCAAAACATATGTTGTGGGTAATCCAAAGAACCGTCTCAGAGATGGTTCTTTTGAGCACCCAAACATGCAGAATTTAGCAGTAAGAAAATATTTACAATTTTACACTGATTTTTTTGTTTATCTAAACCTGTGGTAGAGAGGAGCGATTGCCATTAACTTTACTTAAGCCAGTGTCCAGCAAAAGGTTCAAGTTGGCATGTGCACCTTTCTAAGACTGCAGTCTTCTATGGGTAGCCAAGGGTCTAACATTTCTTCAGGCTGAAAACTAAGACAGATAGTGTATGTAGATGTGCTGACTGATTTGAATCTTTGCTTCATGCGTATGCCAACTAGTACCTTACGCTGTATACAGGTTCATTTAGGTAAATCTGAATAAGTTTACTAAAATATATATTGCAAACCCTTTTTAATGTCTTTAGATTGACACTACATTAATTGAGACTCGCCGTGAAAAATCCTATCTTTAGGGTTTTGCAACAAAATAACCCTCAAACTCATCTAAGCTATAGAGACGAGCTATAACCTTGACATTTTGGATGTAGCATGTTTAGCTGTTTTATGGTTAAGTTCTCAAATTTCAAACACTTTTCTTTTCCTATTCTCAATTAAAAATGTTTATTATCGGAGCTGGAATTCACGGAAGGTTTATCAGAATTCACAGAATGATTGTCAAAATAACGAAAAGGGAAGACCCTGATCAGACTGTTTAAAAAGCAGTCTGATCTGGGTCTGCACTGTTGGTCTGTCTTTTTTGGCAGGCAACTAGTGTTCGAAATTTAAGACTTTCTACTGTTATATGCTTTCCAGAAAGTGAATAATGAACACAATCGTGATTGGACTGCGCAGACTGCAAATAAAACCAGGTTTTTTCACAATGTGGCTCAACTAATCTCTATGATTGTTCTAAACAAAATAGGCAGCCAATTGTGACATCTTGTCCTTGGGTTTCCCTCTTCCTCTTCCCCTTGGTCGTCCCCTGCCTCTTCCTCTTGGCCCACCCCTACCCCTACCCGCAGATCTGTGTCTCATGATTGCATGATGTTTTTCAACAAGGTTCTTGAAGATAGGATCACAGAATGTACAACCTGTATGCTGTGTATTACCATCCTCCAGAGGCGACTTGTCCTTAAAAAGTAGAGAAAACAAAATATGATAAGGTATACATATACAGTGCAGTACCTTTATAATGCTATGCTTGGGGTCCATAGGAATAAACCAATTTATAAGTGAACCGTGTTATAAAGGGGAACATTTTATAAAGGGATTGTAGGAAAATGACCTATAATTCCATGTACAGCCCAATTCGATTGAGTAATCGAAACACTAAAACTTAACCTTTTGCTCTAGCGTGTAAAGCGTAACGTTATCCAAAACAAACAATCAGGTTTATTTATAGACAGAAGTGTTTTTTACCTGTTACACTTTGATAAAAACCAATACTACATGTACCGGTATTTTGTCTCCTTCGTGGTTTCCGGACAAAGCGATGCTCAAACCAGTCTCCTCAGTAGAAAATTGAAATTTTGCTCCTTTCAAGTTTAGATATGATACTTTTCAAGCGTCAGCAAAAAATAAAAGCGCTGATCAGACTGTGTGGATGCGCAGGCTGGTCTGCGCCTTTTGCGCCAACGCCCAATTTTTATAGCATTTCCGGAGTCCCATCTAAATAACACTGTTGTGTTAAGTCATTTAGTTAAAACCTCACCTGAAAGGGATCGAATTTCAATTCCTAGTTTACAGGACAAGCTTCAAGGAGAGAAAAAGAAAGTGTCGATAATTCGACAACGTTAATAAAATAGTTTAAATTTTTACTGCTAGGAAATGTAACTTTCGCTTTTAATAAATTGATATGCCTTTCCTAAAATTTAAGTGCATTTATCTGAAGAGGGGATTGTTTTGTTTGATTTGATTCTTTACGTTCCATCAACAATCTTTCAGTGAAACAGGGACGGGCCCTCCTGAGGACCACAACGCAGTGACGCTGGTGAGGCTCGAACCCGCGGCCTCTCGGTCTCGAGTCAAGCACTCTACCACTGAGCCCCTAAAACAGAGGGGATTGTGCGTCAGTCAGATTTCTCACACAACTCTATTGACTGTAAATGTTCGAAAATAATTATGGACACCTGAAATAATTTTTAAAACATCCAAAAAAACAGAACACTGTCCTTTTTTAAAAAAGTGATTTTCTGAAATAACGAACACAAGTTATTTTCGGTGGGTCTGTTTGTTCTATCAGTAATCGGTGTAATTGTACCTGCGATTGTGTCATACGTAAGCAGGCGACATTTGGAACGTTCCATTCTACTTAGATAGGTTATCTGGCACGTGAGGTTTTTTTCCGCAATGCCGAACGCGCGACGCTATCCTTTTTTTGTCTGAACATGCTCACCGAGGCGATTCTGATGTGTGCTTAGAACATATACTATAACTACACATGTACAAAACTATAGTTTGTTGTGGATACTCATCAGAACCATCTCTGTGATGTGATCCTAGTGTGCAGCACTGTGCGCAGGTTTGAAATTACTTCTGAATAGAATTTTGAATAATTTCTTACATCGGCATGCACAAATTTTTCGTATTGATGCTGTTTAAAGGCGCTGATCAGACTACGCGAATGTGCAGGCTGGTCTGCGCCTTTGTTGTTCACAAACTCACCGAAGACAGGGTTTCTCGCGTCACGCCCAAATTTTATACGCTATCCTGAGTCCGATCTTATAAAAAATAAAAAAAATAACACTGTTGTGAGACTGGACTCTTCCAGGCTTGGGTCGAATTTCAAGGGGGAAAAGGAATTGAAGAAAATCTAACAATTAGTGATAATTGACTGTGTGCCTTGGTACGCATTTATAAAATGGTAAAAATTTTGACTGCTTTGAATGTAACTTCCGGCTTTTAATAAATTAATCTCTTCAAATATGCTGAGGGTGAGACAATTTAAGCATTTGTGTCAATAAAATTTACATCTGCATCAATCAGATTTATATAAAATAATTACGTTCACCTAAAATTATCGCCGAAAATAGTTTTAAACATCCTAAAAACGAACATTGTCCTATTTCTAAAATAACTAACACAAGTTTAATATTTTCAGTGGAAAATCGTCCGTTTATCTGTTTGTCGCATCTTTGACAGGTATAATTATACCGAACAGCACGTGTGCGGTTGTGTCATACGTATTAAAGTAGGCGACATTTGGAAGGTTCCATTCTACTTAGATGGGTAATCTGACACTTCACGGTCTTTTCCGCATTGCCGAACGCGCGACGTTATATTTTTGGTCTGCACATGAGTCTCAGCGGCTAATTGTGGGATACATGCAAAGAAAGCAAGAGCACATTAAAGGCATGGACTTTCGTACATGTACATGACAAAAGACCATACATGTATTGGAATTGGCTGTCTTTGCCAATAATTCCGAAATGAGTTCTTCAGCAATGGTCAACCAACATCGAGAACACACACTTTAAAGCTTGTGTTCACCATGGTAGACGTATGCCATACACTGCCTGGTCAGATATACATTTGCAAGTACTATTTTAGTAGTAGATGAACCACAGCGTTAAACAACTGGGTCTTGATATGCTTGCAAATTTTCTAAGAAAGTTTGCTTTTATACAAAAGGGCCTTTTCCCACGCTGTGGTTTGAGTCATGAACATACAACCAGTGATGCCTGGCATCTACTCCCCAACTTTATCCAAAGAGGGCCACCACCAGCCCGCAAGCGAACCGCCATTTGAATGGCATTTCGCTGGAGGGCCGATGACAGCCCGACTTTGTGTGCTGGCTATAGGATGTGTGTCACGCTGTATTGAGAATGCACATTTGCGCAGGCTCTTCTGAGCCTTAGTAACCAATGTCCGTCGACATTTTAAAGATTCATTTCAATTTTGAACGAAACATCGAGCAGGTTCGTATAAATGGATTGAAAATCCTCTCCTGAGGTATGTGAATATACCCAGCGTATCAGCAATCTTCTGGGTCCAAACGGTTACCGTTTGCAAACTTTGAAAGCAGGTCGTAAAAGGAGAGAGAGAGAGAGAGAGACGCTTGCACACGATTTTTTGTGTTTTTGGCTTGGTTTCTCAGAAATCTTGAAAGATAACGTTTTGGGTCAGTCCATCAGTCTTGTTACAGTTGCTTCCAATGAGGACCCATTGTATGTATTATCGTGCGCATTGGCGTCGGACATTCGACAGTATTAACGCTTTGCAAGCTTTCTATCGCATGCCAAAACTTTTCAATCGACGAAACATTCTTTTCTGTATTATATTCGGGTCCGATCTGGATCCAAACTGTTTGCCAATGTAGAGAGAGAGAGAGAGAGTGTATGCCCAATCAAAGTAACCAATGCATCGGCGGATCGACAAGGAGAGTTATTTTTTAAATTGAGCGACTCGTTTATTCAAGCACCACTGGAACTTTTTTACTCCAAATAAGCATCTGTGGGAATGCGTTGACAGGTTCAGAGTTTCAGTGTAGATCTTTGCAAAAATACTGATCGTACGATATGTCTGGTGGATTAAATATATTCTCGAGTGACTGACTGGAAGTGGAATTCGGCAATTGCGCATTTGCGCAGATGTAGAGCGAAGCGAAAGTGGTTCGGTTTTCTCAAGAGCAGATTCATCGGTAGTCTGGTACAAGTATAAAGCTCTTAATGGACTTGTCCGACTTGAAAGCAAATTGAGTGACATAACATGCACGTGCCTGGCTCTCGACCCGCGGGCGAATATTTAACTGATTCAGTCAGCAAGAAGTGTTTACTTTTTAAAACGGGGAACTAGGCAACTTATTTCAGCATTGGCTATAAAAATTATGAGGAACTTTTGTGATCATGTTTCGATTAATAAATTAAGTAGTATGCTTACACTTCTTGGGAAGTGGGGCTGATTCAATGCCAGATGGACGGTGAAGTAGCAACAAGAGTCCCGATGCATGCGGGTTTTTTGCACCCCATTTTAACGAAGGACTTTAGTTTGCTGAAAAGGTACTACATTGTATTGCAATGGTATTGGTTTTCAAAATACCTAGGTACACAAGTCGAGAGCTATAAATAAACTATACCTGTCGCTCATTGTAATTCATAAACACAATGGTATTTGAAAACTGTCGCGTACACATCAGATTAAAACGTTTAGGAAGTTTCAATTCGATCAGTCAATCAAATCGGGCTGTATCAGTGTGACAAAGAAGTCTTGTACAGTCAAACCTATCTTCAAGGGATAATCCAAAATAGCTTCCTTAAGACAGGCGCTTGCTTAATATAGGTTCACCTAATATAACCATTATGAATACTATAATAAATTGGAATTTATGAAGAATTAGACACTGGTTCAGTTATTGCCTTTTATGCTAGCAAAGTAAAAATAAATAATGAACACATCAGAATATGAAATTAAAGTTTAAACATTTCCTTCTACTGGAGTATAGCCCTTTAAATGCAACACTGTTTTTTGGTAATAACATTAAATCTAAAACGGGAATTTTAAACTTAATTCAAAAAATATATTTTAACCAAAAAACCCTAACCAAAAATATTTTTTTGAAGTTTGTATACGTTTTCATAAATGCTGGGATAGGATGGAATTTTAACATTCTTAATGTTTTATGCCAAATAGCATTCCCTTCTTGTACCTTGAGCGATATGGATCAATGACTATCAGTTGAATATAAAACCATGTATATACTAATATAAGACAATTTACAATGCATCAGTGGGTTTTAAATGTAGCTGTATATTGGCTTGCGTTGCTTTTTATCAGCATAGTCATCAATATTTCGGTTATCTAACCATGTCACAAAGAAGGTGACACAAACCAAAGGCTACATCTATAGATGTCTACTACCCAAAATGCCCTCTTAGTTGGAAGCGCCCATTTGCCTAGCTATTCCATGAATGAGTCTGCTTATTGATCTCACCACTCCGATATGAAAACGTGCATATTTTCCATCATATAAAGAAGCAGTAAAAGTTAAATATAAAATGAAATGTAATATATGTAAGTGCCTGTACATCTGTGATCTTATTCGTATTTTCAGGCCTGTGCATTTCTAGTTGTACGCTCGCACATACAGACACATGAACAAAACATACAATTAGGTAGCCAGAAGGAAGCAGGCAAAAATGATGGTACTTGGTAGGCATGAAACGCGTTAATATCCCATTATCCATAGAACTATATAAGCAGCTTGGATTGCATCGTAAACTGCACCATTTGATGCAACAAAATAATCGTCTGCTGTAATCTCTAATGGACATTTTATAGCTGAGCAAATTCTACAATATCTATCCAAGGTGTATTGCACTGACAGTACAAAAATGGGTACTAAACGAGTATTTCATTCCAACAAAAACTAAGTTATTTATTTTTACAAGATATCAGAGCGGTAAGATTGATAACATTCTCCGCCAAAATTTAAATCTAGTTCGGGTTTTGCTATATCTATGCGCATGCAAATTTTCAGGGTGAAAAAACCTTCATGTAAAATTTTAAAAACGAAAAAGTGTGTTCCATTTGAGGTGCAATATACCAGTAGTCTAAAGATTTCCATGTAAGTCAAGAGTTTTGTCTAGAATGGCAGAGATCTTAATTGGCACTGCATGGTATACACATATTTTCTAAAGCTAAAACTTCACTTTTTCAGTAATCAAATGCTTAATTAATATGCCAAATATTCAAATGTCGGTGCTACTAAACATGAAGAGAATGGATTTATTCCGAAATTGATTCACTTTTTGTTACATAAAAAGAAAATTATCTCAAAAGCTATTGCTTGTTTTCGACCAAGGTCTTTCCATTCTTATCTAGTAAGTATGCCTATGGCAAAGAGTATTCAATGACTGCATTCAGTTTTCACACCTTTACCATTAAACATCTGTCATGTTATGAATGAATGAACTTTGGCAGGGGTAAATGCATTTAATATTCGCAGCTGATCGGCGCCTAAGACTGGTTACCTGTTTACCACAATAAATAAGTTGTGTTTGATTATGGTATTCGATTAGTGGGGTCATACTAAATACCCCAAGGCATCACTATTAGTGCACTCAGGTCTTTGGATTACAGTGGGTACTGTCTTTAACCCATGTATGCCAATTTACAGTTTATCTGAACAAGGTACTTCTGTTGTCGTGTTTGATCAGCTCAAACTTTTTGTATTTTTGCTTTTTGCTTGATTGCGGTTCAATATACAAATGAAACATTGCACCAAGTATATGACCGGTGTACAAATAATATTCATCAAAGAAACCAATCAAACTCACTGCATCAAAATGAATGGATACCGAAAACAATGGCTGCTGAAGGACAGAATATCAGCTATTTGCGGCGAATTTAGCCGAATATGGCTGCGTTGGATGGGTGCACGCTTAATAAAAGGTGCATTTGCATTAGAAATTTTCTGAAATGCCGCTAAATGGAGGGTCATGCTTAATAGAGGTAGCCGCAATGTCAGGTTTGACTACTGTAATGCATCAATATGCTAATATTTATTGCAGAGTTTGTCAAAATTCATCCATTCATTCTTGCAATAACAAGCAGAAACAGAATTCTAACAAGAACCAAGGGCCTTAACTCTGTAATAAATTGTACCAACATGACTTAAAAACCTATTGACTGGGAGGTAAAGCATCAACTCAAACAAATAAATGTTCAGCATATTTGGGCCGCAACGCAAATAAACCTGTCTTCTGGGGTTAGCGAACAACACAGGCGCAGATCAGCCTGCGCATCCGCGCAGTCTGATCAGCGCCTTTGTTATTCGCATTTTGTAAAGTACAATATCTAAGCTTGCTACAAGTGAAATTTCAGTTTTTTTGCTAGTCTCTGTAGATGAGGAGACTGGTTTGAGTCTCGCTTTTACAGAAACCCCGAAGACGGGTTTTGTCATGACAAGGCCCATTTATCATCCTACCTTATTGAAGTCCACCTGTAGAAGATTAGATGCACAGTCAGCACAACTGTCCTCTGTGACGCTCACTTTATATGCATTCTCAAAGAAATAGATCACCACATTGCACCTGCAATATGTTGACTCGTTACATGATAACACCAACAACCTGACCTTGACCCCAGCAAAGACTCCAACCACACTGGGCATGCGCCCAGTCTGATCAGATTCTTTGCTGGGGTCAAGCTACCAAGTGTCACAGTTTTGAACCCAGATCAGGCCCAAAAATGTCGGGCCTGATCTGGATCTGGGTCCAAACTAATTGCAACAGTTATCAGCAGATGACACTTGGCGATAAAAGAGCTCAGTGTGCTTGATTTTTTTCATTCATCAACAACAACATAATTGAGCCGCGACATGAGATTTCCAACAATGTAGTATGTGCGACCAGCAAAGGCTCAGACCAGCCTGCGCGCAGTCTGATCTGAACCTCTGCTGTTGCTTGAATATCCTATGTATATTAAGCTACTGACCGAACATCATTTGGATTTTTTAAGCTAAACAGGAGGCTGCACAGGCTCGTCTGAGTCTACTCGTGGCAAAATGCTGCATTGTTGGAAATCACATGTTGCGGCTCGTATCTTTCAATAGGAAATAACTAAAATATAAAATACTCAGTGTGCACTTATAGAGCATGTATACAGTAAAACGGGTCTTAAACGGCCACTCAAAAGGAAGACCAAACATTGGTTTTCAAGACCAATTATCGCTAAATGCAGGTCAAAAGTATTGCAGAATGCCCTAAGAGAGCATTCTGCAATACTTTCAACCTTCATTAAGCTACCATTTTTCTTTAAGACCTTTGTTTTGTATTTTTTTGAGATAGTATCCAGCTTAAGACAGGTTTTACTGTAGTTACTAGGTAAACTGGTATTATTTTCAAAGAAACAGTGCCCCCCACCAAAATGCTACTTTTTGACCTATTTACTATTTAGCTCTGTTTATTATGCTCCAATGTTATATCCATGATTATTTGGTTCCAGTCAGCAAACTAGTTCATTGGATATCTGGGAGCCCAGTGGCTCAGTGGTAGAGTGCTTGACTTGACACCGAGGGGCTGCGGGTTCCAGCCTCACCGGCGTCACTGCATTGTGGTCCTTGAGCAAGACACATTTATCCCAGCTTAGTACTGGTCCAACACAGGAAGACCCGTCCCTGTTTAACTGAAAGATTGTTGATGGGACATAAATAATCAAATCAAACATCATTGGATATCTTGCACACAAGAAAGTGTTACGCCTTACCCAATGAGATCCGTGCCAAAAGCAATATGTCATCCACCCCTTTAGCGGAGGGACGTAACTTCAGTAAAACAAATTTCTCCAAAAACTTATTACAAGCCATCCTCCATCCCTGCCAAAACCAATATGTCATCCACCCCTTTAGTGGTGGGACATAAATTCTGTAAAACAAATTCCTACACAAACTTACTTATTACAAGCCATCCTCCATTTTGGCCCCGAAGTTGTATCAAGAACAAATATTCCATTCTCACATTCCACACACTCAGAAACTCCATTGTTGGCCAATGAGTGCTGACAGGTTGGGTGGGTACACTCGCTACAGCCCATTCCCTTGCGCATGTCCTTGAACGGTGGGTTGTTGAAGCAATATGGGCATAGAGGGTAAGTCTGAAAATAAAACCACTGATTCTAGAAACCTATGCATATTTACCATTTGAGCCAGTCCTTGAAATTTCCAACAATTTGGCATTTTGACATGTGTAGACTCGGACGACTTTCTGCAGCCTCCTTTTAAGCTTAGAAACTCCAAATGGTGTTCAGTCAGAAGCTTAACAATCATAAAAAATTCACGCGACTAGCAAAGGCTCTGATCAGACTGCGCATATGCGCAGGCTGATCTGAGGCTTTGCTGGTCGCACATACCACATTGTTGGAAATCTCATGCACTGGCTCATTTTCATTCTGATGGATTTTCCCATACATATTATACAATAAGCATGAATTTGTCCATTTTGTATTTTAAGGGGTGGCAGGCAAAATTATACCTAAATTTTAATACATTTCTGTCCTTGACTGTTTTTATCTTAACAAACAGTGCAGACCCTAATGAAATGGTGCATTATGCAGCATTTCTTCATGGTCTTCACTGTTTGCCAACAGTATCCAGAATGAAACTGGTTAAAGCCTTTAATTTAGGTCACCAGATGTGGGAGCTGAAAAGAACAGTCTCATCTCCAAAACATATTTAGACTGATGGATCTTACATAAGTGCTCATGTTTTATTGATTAATTTATTAAGAAGGAGAAAAGGGATAAAATGATAGGCTTATCGAGCATTTTATCATTTTTTGCAACCAGTTTATTAAATTCAATAATACAGGAACGGGTATGTTAGATTCTATTTACCATGACATTAAAATTTCTTTGAAATTGCAATTTTGACGGAAAAATGTCAAGTGGTCATTATGAACGCAACATTATTGACAACATTACATAATGTTGCTAAATATGCTAATAGTTAAGTGATTTTAACCAATGGCATAATATCACTCTGGAATATCACAAAGGAAATAATTGTTGATAATTCTTTATTAGCATATATAGTTGAATTTGAAGTCCTCAGGACTAGATGTTTTATTTTGAATTATCAGTAGTTCGAATTCTAGGGAGGTATACATAAAATAAAATATAACCCCCACAAATGATTATTTTCAGGTTTTTTTTTCTATCAAACATAAATTTTGGGTGCATAAATGAAATGTCTCAAGAAGACGTTTCTTTTATGCACTCACAACAAATGTTCTTATAGACAGTTATTAATAGATCATGAATAGTCCTTTTCTCTGAATCCAGTGTTTCCCAAATTTATTTCGAATTATTGAGTATTTCCAAAAATCTCAGTTCGAATTTTCATGGTTTTACTGTAGTACAGTCAGAACTCTTTATAACGTCACTCATTATAACAGAATATTCAATATCTGACATAAAATTGCTGGGAACGGATTTGTTTCTATTAAAATTCCCTCTTTATAACAGAATATTTACTTAACGACACCGACGGTACCTTCTGGGAACAGATATACATTTATATTGAAAATATATTCATTATAACAGAATGTTACCATGTGACAGAGAATTTTGTGATCAGAACAAGGTCTTTTTGCATGAACAGGTTTCTGTCTCACTTGATAAGTAGGAAGCTTTGTGCATTTTGATGCAATGTGAAATTGAACTGATGTATACATTTGGAATAATAGAATTTTAATTCATTTGTACAATATTTTCTTTTACCAAATAATTATTATGTTGAAATCTGGTAATGGTCAGAATTTCTTTATATCAACAAATTCACTTTAACGTCAAAGATAGCTTGGAACAAACAGTGTCGTTATAAAGAGGGTTGACTGTATTTATATCTTTTTACATAATCACATTCTTCACATGACTACTAAAATAATTGCTTCCTTTGAGCTATGCTTATTTTGGCCCCTACAAAATAAAAAAAACGAAATTTGTATTTAAGCTATCACATTTTTTTCAAGCTTTCAAAAGATAAATGATTCTAGCATTAGTTCAATCACAGTCAGAGTCTTGCTGCAGCTAACAGTGGAAAATATGACAGTGATAAATGGTAATCTTTTTTACGATTTTGACATAGTCCACCAACATTTACTGTTAAATGCTAAGTCTTATTTGGCATGGGGGTTTTTCCATTTGATTTTTTAAATTCTTAAAGCTGCATAGTCTGTAACTTTTGATCTTTTAATTTTAGAACTAATGTTTATATTTACACAGTAAAAACACAAAAATTCAGGTATACATTTTACCAATTTCGTAAATCTTTACAAATTATCAGTATCAAAACAACAGCATTTATGTTAAAATTAACTGTCTATAATTATTGGAGGGACGCAAATAATTACAAACAAGAGAAAAACACACCTGTTTTATAAGATAATTCACTTTTCCGTGCAGTTTTCAGCTATAGTGAACAGATTTATTGTGAAAAATTAACTAAATTCTACTTTTACAAATGATTTAAAAAGAAAATAAAAATTTCGAAATATGTTCATAGTTGCATACTTAGTCTCTTTAAATAATATAGATTTACAGATTAAATAGTTAACAGCCCCACATTTTGCACTGGCTTTTACATATATCACATACCAAATAACATTATGAAATAAGGTTGTGCCTTTACATGCCCCCCACCCCCATCTTAACTCCTGGTGTCATCTGCTTATATTTTTTGCAAACAGCTTGGACCCAGATCAGGCCATGTTGGGTCTGATCTGTATCCAAACTGTTTGACACTCTGATCGTATTCCTGAAATAATTTTTTGATTTTGAAAAAAAATCCGCACACAACAAAAATGTGGAAGAAACTTCCCAGTGAGTAAAGAGTTAAATGTGTGTCCATGTGTGATTTTGAATGCACAAGAACATGCATAGACATTTGTCTGAGTTGATGCTTTACCTTCCAGTTTACAATTTTTAAGTAAGTTCAAGATGTGTTCCTGGGTTGAACCAGTACTAAGCAAAAGGATAAAGTGTCTTGCTCAAGCCCACAACAATTAGTCTATGATGGGATTAGAACCCGCTGCCTCTTGGTCATCAGTTTAACACACCACGAATTGAGCTACAGTCCTCCTCATGACTATTTACCTAAAGCTGTGCAATAAAATGGGCCTCAACACGAGAAAACCTGTCTTCCAGGTTTGCATACAACATAGATAGGCGCAGACCAGTCTGAGCATCCATGCAGACTGATCAGCGCCTTTGTTACGACCTTAATCACTTTTTTGAAAGTATCTAAATATACTTCAAGCAAAATTTCATGTTTCTAGCTTGTTGTTGTAGATGAGGAAACTGGTAAACCCTAAGATCTGTTTTCTAGCTACGAGGCCCAAATAGCATACCTTTCCTCTAGAACCAGTGGTCCAGAGTACGAGCTCAAACTCATCTAGAGGGCACTTGAGTTCCTTATAGAGTTTGATATTGCCATTCTGTGGTAGAGAGTAGGTTTCATCACACGAGGAGCAGTGAAGGCGACTAGGTTTAGCCTGGACATATTTCATGTAGCGACGACATTTACCACACCTGAAAGAGATTCCAAGGTCTTCAAACTACAGATACCATAACAAAAGTTGTACAAGGGTCAGTCAAAAATAACTGAGAGTTGGTTAATATCTTTTTACTGAGTCAGCAGTTTTGGCTGAAACTTTATACACATATAGGATGAACCTTCGGGCTTCATTACTCATAGAAGTTGACGTCTTATCATCTTCAATGCGCTGTTGCTAGGCAACCGAAGACCGTCTCTCAGCGATGTGGGTTCGCGCTGACGACACTTCTGACTAAGCCGCCATGAATTTAAAATCATTTCAAAACTAAAACAGTATAATAAAGGACCTTTTATCTCTCCGATTGTATCAAACAATGTGTTAGCAATGTTTTGAAGAAGTGTAATATATAGAAAATACAATACATGCAATGTTCCTTGCCTAGCAACCAAAATCGGTGGAAATTCCAATTTTAACTAAAAGACCAGATTTTGTTGCTATGGCAACCGTTTATTCTAGGGAATATTCAAGATATGCATTCAGATGTCAAAACCAATTACTAAATACAATGAAATGGTCATATGATATGATACTTAGTTGATAATATTGCTCTAAAATGAGCCGTAACTGGTGGCTGGGGTATATTTCCAATATATTTAAACAAGCCATCCATCGCTTTAGTTAGTGAATTAAGGCGGCGCAATGTAGCTTTTTGACTGAGATATTTATCTTAGTTTATTTGAGCTTTGATTAAAAATGCCAAAGAGTGCATCTATGGGCAGGGTTAACTGCAGCATCTTGGAATATAGAACCATCTGCAGAAATTGGCGCTAATTTTTCTCTACAACTTTCATCGCGAGCACAGTTTGCTAAAATCAATAATAAAAAAGTTATCGCCAAAAATCAATGTGAAAAACATAAAAACTAGAGTTTAATACTTGTTAAAAATTTGGCTAGACTTTAGAATCTGTCCACTACTGTGAGTTGGCTTCATTCAGTGTAGTAGCAAAGATATAGCTATATTCATTCATACTACTGAAAGTATGGGTCTGATAAAATGACGGACAGATTTTAAAGGTGCTCTAAACATTTACCTAGACATGGGCTTGCCTGAAGCAGCTAGGGGTGAGAAGGACACTTCGAACAACTCGTCCATTCCCGCTATATTTTGTACGAAGTATTTAAACTTGAGATGGAAGATGTTGACACCATGCTGTAGTACATCCTGGTAATCTGCCTTTCCATGTGCTATAAGATTGAGCTGTTGTTCTACAGCAGACCTCATTGTGGGCAGAACTAGGTCAGGATCAATCTATAAATAGAACAATATACTGTGAAAACCTGTTAATGATATATGCGCAGTCTGATCACTGCTTTTATTATATGGGCCTCAATCCAAGAAAACATGACTGTTTAATGCCAACAAAAGGCAGGGCTCACCCTGCCATTAGCCATTGTAGCCATTTGCTAATAAAAATGTATAGTGGCTACAAATATAAGTCACTGGCTAAAAGTACACTCTAGGTGGTTCAAAAATTAAATTTTTGCGAAAAAAGTGTATTTTGATCAGCTTTTGATTTTCCAATATTGCTTTTATTATTCCTTCACACTTTATTATTGTGCCATATTTAACTCTTTGAATGCTGGATTTTTTCCATACCATCAGGGTGTCAAACAGTTTGGATCCAGATCAGGCCCGACATTATATCGGGCCTGATCTGGATCCGAACTGTTTGCAAAGGTTATCAGTGGATGACAAAAGGGCTGACCAGCCTGCAAATCCACAATCTGATCAGTGCCTTTGTTACTGACTCTCTGGGTAGTATTATAGCACAACTAGCTACATGCAAAGTTACAGTGATCCAGCTATTCTCTGTAGCTGAGGAGACTGAGTCATACTAACTTGGAAATCCCAAAGACAGGTTTTCGTGTGTTGAGGCCCATATTACATCAATTGGGTAAATGTATATAGTTCAGGTGAAATACAGGAGGGTTGAATTGAATAGACCTATGTACGGTTGCAGGGCTTTTTTTCACCATTTTGGGACAATGACCCATATCCCTGGGATTGGGAATTTTAGCGTGCAAATGCCAAAAATGGAGAATTTTTAGAGCTTTTAGCTGTATTGTCAAATCAAAAAATACATCATATATTTATCTGAATTTAGCTGTAGTGTAAACTTATAATCACCATTGCATGATGTATTATATGAGACTATGCAATGTTGAATATTCGACAGTTTTAAGCAAACTTTTACCATGATAAAAATGATGAATTTTATTCGATTTTTTATCTGATTTCAAATTGGGAATTTTCCTCCAAAAATTGGGAAAAAAAGATACTTTTTGGCATTGAAAATATAACCCAATAACGGCTATAAAATTGGCTGTAAAAAGGCCCTGGGTTGATGTCTAACTTCAAAACAAATGAGTAGTGCAATTCACTCTTTATATGGGGTACCATCTCCAGAAAACCTGATTTTATTGCATATTTACAATAAAGGTACATAACATACCATTCGGTACATCCACAGTCTAGTCAGAAAATTTGTTATTCCCTCTCTATACCCATCGACTAAACTTGCTACTCACAATATCAGTAATCCAGCTAGTCTCTGAAGCTGAGTAGACTGTTTAAGCCTTACCTACTAACAGATGTCGTAGATTTTCTACCAACAAGACCTAAAACTGCTTTCCAACAATGTCAAAACTTACTCCCTGTATCAAAATTAGATGTAAATCAATGTGTTAAGCTAGGGAGCAGTAAGCAGTCAACTTATATTAACCCTTTGTATATTAATGGATTCTTCTTCTGGCTTGATACAAATTCAATAAACTTGGTCCATTGTACATATCTAGGAGTGTCAGGTTACAATTTTCAAAAAAATATTGTATTATGTTGTCTAAAGATCTTTTTTGCCTTAACAAACAGTGTAGACCCTGATTAAATGCAGCATTATGGTACATTTCAACTGGGTCTTCACTGTGTTTAAGGGTTCCCCGAATACAAATTATAGAAATTGACTACAGTAAATGGTCTACAATTTCAAACACTAATTGCCTGAAAAAAATCCTAGACAATCAATGCAAAAGTAAAGAAGCAGTCTGATCTGCTATTCTGACAAGCATTTTGTGATTTCTAACCCTGATATCCAACATTTTATTTGAGAACAGAAAAAGAGAAGTGTTCAAAATTTTCAGACATTTACCGTAACTTGTTTGTTTTTTTTTTTTTGTTGCTTTACGTCCCAAGTCAACAGCTATGGTCATGGCCGGATGGTCAGTTCACCTAACCACACTTTTTCCTGGGCAAGCTTGAACAAGTAGTTAACTAGTACTTCGTGCACATACTTTCTCTTGTAACTGACAACAACCCTTCTTAACTGATTCAGTGGAAGGGAGGAGAATGACTGTAGAAATTATTTCATGATCAATCTCCACGAAAGTATGGGACCGGTCCAGGATCGAACTTGCGACCCCTGGATCTGCAGTCAGACTCGCATCTGTTGCCAGACAGGTTACCGACTGCGCTACGCGGCCCAGTTTACTGTAACTACGTTCTTTTTTCTTACCTTTTGATAGCCATGAACCAGTACAATGCCCAGTGTAGTTGGTTTCAATTTACGTCCAGGCTGAATGCTCACATAATTCCTCTCACATATGTTGTTAATGTGGACTGGTATACTAGCATCGGTACCAATACCATGCTTCTCCATCAGAGAGATCAGTTCTGATTCTGTCAGATAGTCTGGTGGACAAGTCTGTTTCTCCACCATTTTAACCTGAAAGACAATAATTGAGACAGCTACTGAGATCTGGGTCCTTATAAGGAGACAATCTTAACAGAACCATCACACCTGGGCACTATAAGCATGGAAGTAGAGGTGTTCTCATCTGGCCTGACTGGAGAGCTGTACACATTTTGTGATAGTATAAGATTATTGATATCTATAAGTATTGGTCTAATGAAGGATGCAAACAAACTCGCATCCTTGACATATATTAATTGATTTTGTTTGATTTGGTGCTTTACATCCCAGTCAGCAAGTTTTCAGTCATGTCCAGACAAGTCCTAGGTTGAACCAGTGCTCAGCAGAGGATAAAGTGTCTTGCTCAAGGACACAAAACAGTGCCTCAAGTGAGGCTCGAACCAGCAACCCCGAATCTCAAGTCCAGCACTCTGCCACTAAGCTCCATACAATAATAATTGATATAAATGCAATATCCCTTCCATTATATGGCTTGGTTTTGCTTCTTCCATTTCATGGCATGAGTTCTCTTTTTGGTTAGTTTGAAGCTAAAAATATTTGAGCCACAACATCAGATTTCAAACAATATGGTATGTGCGACCAGCAAAGGCTCAGATCAGCCAACAAGCATTGGTTGCTGTTATGATTAGAGGCTCTGATCTGTTCTATTCATCTGCAGTATGAAGGCCTGATTTTTTTAAATTGCCCAGTTCCAGTATCTAGATGTAGTCGATTCAAAAAACGTAAGAACCTTATTCTACTGATGACAAATATGCCGTGTTAATCATTAACATTGTAAAAATACAAAAAGTAAAATTGAATCGCGAAGATGCCAGTTTTGTTGATATTTAAGTTATGTTTTAGCCATAAGACTGAGGGATTTGAAAGTTAATGATAGCTCTTTCAACTAAGCTTCTGTGTGATCCCCATGACCTGACATCACAATTCTTATAAAGTTACGTCACGAAGTGATAACGTCTTGTGCCAAACGCCAACTGTCACGTGCATTGTCGCACCTTGACAGAGGCAGTCACAAATTACAAATCATCGTGGTATCCAACAGGAACTTTCGTTCAAGCGAACGGCGCCTTTAAATAGCTTACATGATTATTTTTATTTCCTTATACTCAGAATGAGATTTAAAGTTGGTTTTTAAGCTAGTGAAACTACTGACGATTCCAAAGCGGTACTTCCGGTGGCGCACCTGAGGCATCTTATAGAATACACATTCTAGATTTGGGTCAGGGGGCAAGCTCTGGATTTAGAGTATTCACAGGGCTAAAACTAGCTCCCAAGACCGAGCCCAAGACATGCAATTAACTCATTACCAAGGGAGTGTCATCTGCTGATAACCTTTACATACAGATTGGAACCGGATCAGGCCCGACAAAACATTGGGCCTGGTCTGGATCTAATCCGTTTGACACTCAGATGGTATTCCTGAAATATTTTTTTCGAAAAAGTTGATTTTGAAATAAATCAGCAGCTTGAAAATTTCACAGGGAGCAAAGAGTTAATACTATTAGCAGTATTTTTTTCTTCCAAAAATCTAAAAGTAAGTAGATTTAGCTAAAGAAACTATACTGGCCGCGCCGAGTTGTAAGCACAAGCATTTTTGCATATACATAGGGACGCCCCTGACTTCTTTTGTGGATATTCTTTTTTATTTGTGTCCGTCTTTGACATATTGCCTTGTCTGCGTCTTGCAGCCTTGTGGTCACCTGCTGGGAAAGGGCTGACCTCCAGGCGCTTATGTATGTGACATTTTTTGTGCTTTTGTCACTTTCCCATAAGGTGTCCTGGGTCAGGTGTTGTACTTGATTCTATCGATTCCTGATATTTGCCTTCTTCCATTATTTTTTACTCACATGAATACCGACTCGCAAGAAATACCGTATACTGTGCTATTCTCTCAGAATAAAGGTTGGTTGCCTATTAGGTGTGCTCATTTCATATTATGTTATGTCAACTTATGTGACAAATTTTAACATAGCACAAGTCAAGTGTCTCTGTAGCTGAGCCAGCAGGTTTTAGCTTTATTTTGTCAGAAGCCCTAAAAGCAGTGTTTCTTGCATCAAGGCCCAATTGTCTCCTTCCCTTCCAAGTGAGGACATAAATATTTTTTGATTTGCTGTCGATACTTACATCATTGATGGGGCAGATCTGTTCTCGTTTGAAGTCCGGCATTTTCTCATCACTGGTTAATGCCTGCCAGGGCATCACTGTGGTATAACCAGAATCTATCAACTGTTTACCAGTGTGGGAGAAGCGTTCGGCACCAATCTCAAAGTATACTGTTGTTTGCAAATATTTACAGTCTGGACTGAGCTGAGAAAAATGAACCAAATTAGAGCTGTGGCATGAGATTTCCAACAATTAGACATTTCGACAAGTGTAGACTCAGACGAGCCTCTGCAGTCTCCTATTAAGCTTAGAAATGCAAAACAAATATTCAAGCGACTAGCAAAGGCTCTGATCAGACTGCGCATATACGCAGGCTGATCTGAGGCTTTGCTGGTCGCACATACCACATTGTTGGAAATCTCATGCACTGGCTCATTAGAAACATATGAAAGTACTTGAAAGTACATCAATTAACTCTTTCCTTGCTGAATGTGACTTATGTCCTCTGCTGATAACCTTTGCAAACAGTTTGGACACAGATCAAGACTGACAAAATATCGGCCCTGATCTGGATCCAAACGGTATGACACTCTACTTGTAATCCTGAAAGAAATTTTTGAAAAAGTCAATTTTGTTTGTTTGTTTGATTTTATTCTTTATGTCCCATCAACAATTTTTCAGTTATAAAGGGAGGGGGTCTTCCTGGGTTGAACCAGTACTAAGCTAGCATTAATGTTCTTGCTCAAGGACACAACACAGTGACACCGGCGAGGCTCTAACTCGCTGCCCCTCGATCTCGAGTCAAGCACTCTACCATTGCGCTCCCTAAAAAAAATCAATTTTGAAACAAGCAGACAACAACAAAAAGCAAGAAAAATTACCCACCATGCAAAGATATATGCATCACTTTGATTTAGAAAATATTGTGGATGATCAAGCTGTTTCCTGTCTAAGCGAGGAGTTATATTCAAGAATTGAATTTGATTTTTTAATGTTCATGAAATGATGAATGTTACTGGCTCAGTTCAAAAATAGTTAACTTAGAACTAAACACACATGACATTCATAATTTCATGATTCTCAGTAAAATGAAATTCATCTCTTATATTTACATATTTATAATACATATCTTATATGAGCCGTGGCATGTGATTTTCAACAATGTGGCGTTTTGACAAGTGTAGACTCAGACGAGCCTGTGCAGCTCCCTTTTAAGCGTAGAAACTCCTAATGATGTTCAGTCAGTAGCTTAGCAGTCATAGAATATTCAAATGACTAGCAAAGGCTCTGATCAGACTGCGCATATGCGCAGGCTGATCTGAGGCTTTGCTGGTCGCACATACCTCATTCTTAAAAATCTCATGCAATGGCTCATATAGAATTTATTTATACATTAGGAAACATAGCAAATTAATATTTACTGTTTGATCATAATAATAATTATGAATAATGTTGGAATGAAAAATGGAACAGTCAAAATTAATTTGGACAGCCATTGAAGCAAACACAAGGACCGTTTTGCATGTGCGAATCAGGTGTTGACATGCAGTCAATCACAAGTATATTGTCACTAATGGCAAATGAATTCCTTGTTTGAAGCATTTTGCACAGCAAGTGAGCTTGATTTCCTGTTTTTTTATTGTTTGTTTTGTTGCTTTACGTCCCAAGTCAACAGCTATGGTCATTGCGGGACGGTCAGTTCACCTAACCACACTTTTTCCTGGGCAGGCTTGAACAAGTGGTTAACCAGTATTTCGTACAAATACTTTCGCTTGTAACTGACAACAACCCTTCTTGAATGAATCAGCGGAAGGGAGGAGAATGACCGTAGAAATCATTTCATGATCAATCTCCACGAAAGTATGGGACCGAACTCGCGACCCCTGGATCTGCAGTCAGACACGCATCTGTAGCCAGACACATTACTGACTGCGCTACGCGGCCCGGCATTGGTTTCTTGTTGTTCATGAGGTTTGAAAAGATATGAAAATACAAAGATTCAAAGGCTTGCTTGGAAAATGTAAATATCATAGTAAAATTAGAGGACCTGAAGGTCCTGAAGCGTTCACCTGATCTCATTTATAAAGTTAAAACAGGTCAAGGACAACTTAGGCTTATCATTGAAACATATTTTGTTTTACCATATGTAGGGGTTGCGGCCATTTTGGTCAAGTGACCTAAAATAATCAAAAGAATACTCCATATGAAACTCGAGTTCAAACAGTCAAGTGATTTTTGAGTGTATGAGGCAGTCCAAATGAGTGGCCTTGGATGAAAGGTCACAGGCCAGCTTAACATTTATATAAAACCATTGTCTCATAAGGTTAAACATTTCTCCCAAGTAACATGATTTCAGCTTAAGAAATTTTAGAAAAATGAACATTTCAAGATTTTCCCCATAAAATGCATTAGGAATTTGCAGTTATGAGTGGCCTTGGCTGAAAGGTCAACCTTGAACTTTGGAACTTTTCAAAAGCCACTTTCTCATTATATTTAACATATCAAGTGAGAATAATGACTTTGGCTTCAACAGTTTTCAAAAAATCAAATTTTCAAAAAAATTCCCATTTAAATGCATAAGGATGCAAATTTGACCTTGACATTAAGTAGGTCAAAGTCAACCTAGGATCATCACTTGAACGAACATGGAAGACCCCACATCCTCAATGCCACATACCAAGTTCCAAGGGGATCGGCATTCTGGTTCTGGAGAAAAAGATTTTTTTTAAAAGGGTTTTACCATATATGGGTGTGGTGGCCATCTTGGTCATGTGACCCGGACCATTTGAACAAACTTTTGTTCCTTCATCCTAAGGAGTCTCCATACTAAAATTTGAGTTCAATTGGCCCATTGTTTTCAGAAGAGAATATGTTTGAAAATGGACGACAGACGATGGACAGACGCCGTTGTCATTGGTTTACTATTAGCTCATCCATGAGCCATCAGCTCAGGTGAGCTGAAAAACATTGAGGCAAACGCTTTCCACAAATCAAATATTAACAATGAAAATTATCATTACACTAAATATATGTATGCAGAATTTTTCAGTCATCCAGATAAGACTGCATATTCAAAATATAATTCTTTAGCCTGCCACACACATAGTTTTAATATTCTTGTTAGTCTCTGTAGTTCAACAGACTGGTTTAAATTTTATTTGGTCCGAAACCCCAAAGACAGGTTTCTCATGTCGCAGCCCATATTACCTAAGCAGTGCACATGGATGGCACTAATCAGACTGTGTAAATAAGTAGACTAATCTACACATAAGGCATAAACTCGTTATCTCATGACAGGACTCATTAACTGGAGAATTTTGTCGCCTGATGACCTTTGCAAACAGTTTGGACCCAGATCAGGACCGACAGAATGTCGGTCCTGATCTGGATCCAAACTGTTTGACACTCTAATAGTGCTCCTGAAAGAATTTTTTGAGAAAGATCATTTTGAAAAATGTCAGCAGATGACCACAAAAGCATGAAAAATTACCCAGCATGCAAAGAGTTAAAGTAATAAATAACTACCGTGGCAATGAAGTGTCTTGTGATATAGTCATACAATCTAAATGCATCATGTCCCAGCTCATTCTCTGTGGCAGCTTTCATTGGGGTGATAGGTGGATGGTCCCCAGCATCTGAACCTTTTCTGAAATACATTCAAAATGTCAACTGTAAATGGTGGATTGTCCCCAGCATCAGAACATTTTCTGAAATACATTCAAAATGGCAACTGTAAATCATAGGTAGTCTTCAAGGGTTAAAATTGCAAACTTCACCCGAATAAGTGTATCATGCATATAACATTTCAAAACTTTATATCAGCCTCATCACGAGAAAACCTGTCTTCGGGTCTCCGGCAAAGCGAGACTAAAACCAGTCTCCTCAGCTTCAGAGACTACCTAGAAAATTGAAATTTAGCTTGGAGCAAGTTTACATATGATACTCCCATAGAGCGAATAATAAAGGCACTGATCAGACTTCATGGATGCTTAGGCTGGTCTACTTCTTTGTTGTTTGCAAACCCCGAAGACAAGTTTTCTCCGATGGAGGCCCATAAAGACGGGGGTACCTTGTGAGAACAGTTTCTCCTATAGTTTTATACAGCTTTGAAACTGCATAAGCTTATGTCATGGCCTGCAGATATGCATTTGCTTTATGATAGTTCATATATTAATGGACAAACATTAAGAGGTGGGGGGGGGGGGACATAAAGTTTCCAAATTTGCTTGTTCTTTGTGTGCTGTTTCCCTTTCATTACTCAAATTCTGACGATTTGACACTTTATCCTTTCCTTGCAAGCAGCAACTTTTGTTGTCTGCTGATAACCTTTGCAAACAATTTGGGCCCAGATCAGGACCGACAGAACCTAGATCCAAACTGTTTGACACACTGATAGTTTTCCTGAAAGAATTATTTGAAAAAAGTCAGCACGGAAAATTACCCAGCATGACCAAAAGTAAATTTGGAAAAGCATGCACTGAGCACTTTATTGGTTGTTTCCAATATACGTGATATATAAACTTCTGATCTGGGTCATGATGGGAGAAAACCTGCCTTTATGATTTCCGATCAGGTCATACTAAAACCAGCCTACTCAGCTACAGAGACTTGCTAGAATAGTGAAATTTCGCTCATAGCTAGTTTAGATATGATACTTTCCAATATTCAAATAACAAAGGCACTGATCATACTGTGCATATATGCAGGCTTGTCTGCTGCCTTATTTGTTCGCAAACCTGCAAAGACAGGTTTTCTCACCTGCAGGCCATATACATCAACCCCCCATCCACCCCCTTCAGTGGCACTTTTTCCTGGAATAGCCTATAGTTCCCAACCTTGAAAATAAAGTATAAAACAATTAGTATCTTTAAAAAGATAACTGGCGATGGTAAATAACAAACTTTGCTCATTCCAATCAAACACAAGTCCCCATTGTCTTTCCCTCAATGAAACAAGACCAAACTCTGCTCTGGACCTGTGTCGCGGGTGCAAATTGTTAATGTGTGAGCAGTCGATTTGCAAAGTTCAAATAAACAGGAATGAAATCAGATTACACTCAAGTTCAACACCCGTCAAAATTAAGAAAAAATTTGTGAAACGTGCACAAAATAGAAGGTGAACATCTTCAATGTGTGAACAATCATTGTGCAAAGTTTGAATATAAAGAAATGAATACTGTTGGAGTTACAGATTACACAAACTAGGCATCCCCTAAGCATTGCGGATGGAAAAAATGTCTAAGTTCAACACCCCTCAAAAATGAGAAAAAGATTATGAAATGTGCACAAAATAAAAGGTGCACATCTTCAATTTGTGACCAATCATTAGGCAAATTTTGAATAAAAAAGAATGAAAACTTTTGGAGTTACAGATTAAACAAACTTGGCACCCTAAAGTGTTGCGGACAGATGGACAGACAGACGGATGGATGGACGGACAGAAGGACAGAGTGGACCCACTACTAGACCTGCTTTAGCTAAAGCGACGCAGGTAACAAATCATACCTGTACCGGTGCAAAAATAAGGATTGTAGGTGCAACATTTCCTTAGAAATCTTTGATGGAAGAAAGTTCACATTAGGTCGGTACTGAGCAGGAGGGGCATTCCAGGGTGCAAACCCTAGCTGATCTTGAATAAATTACTTCGGAACTATGCCCAGAAATGACTAAGTCCTCAAAGTTCTGTGAAAAGACACAAAATTCAATCTCAATGAAACAATTTGGCCTCGTCACAAGGAATCCTGTCTCATTTCAAAATAAGACAGTGATATTCAAACAGGTCCGCTCAGCTACAGAGACTAGCAAGAAAAACTGAAATTTCTCTAATAGCAAGTCTGGCTATGATACTTTCCATCAAGGGAATAACAAAAGCCCTGATCAAACTGTGCGAATGCCTAGGCTGGTCTGCACCTTTGTTATAATTCGCAAACCCCAGAAAACAGGTTTTCTCGTGTTGGGGCCTATATAAAAACGGCCTATAAAAACCACATGCACATCTTCATACCATGACTTTTTTGAAAAGTTTTTTATAAAATCAGTATAAAACTGTTGATGGGGTTATGCACACAAGGTACCCCATGTATATAGATATTGATAGCATTCAAGTTGGAAAAATATCTTAAGTTCACAACCAGGAGTAAAAGACAAAAAGTAATCTAAGGCTAATCCATTATAGAAAAGCCACATGCACATCTTCAGACCACGACAAAAGCACCTGCAAAGATTCAAAAAGATTGGTATAAAACTGTTGTGGTAACCCCAGTCTAAGGGGGACAGATCCACTCACCACAGACTATACACCAGGGAAAGCCTAATACTATGTTCCCTCGCTTTTCACTAAAAAGGCTGGGGACAAAAAAATGGTTAAAAGAGAGTTTGTTTTGTTTGTTTTGTTGCTTTACATCCAAAGTCAACAGCTATGGTCATGGCGGGACGGTCAGTTCACCTAACCACACTTTTTCCTGGACAAGCTTGAACAAGCAGTTTACCAGTTTTTCTTGCACATACTTTCGCTTGTAACTGACAACAACCCTTCTTGAATGATTCAGCGGAAGGGTGGCGAGTGATCATAGAAATTATTTTATGATAAATCTCCTCGAAAGTATGGTTCTGGGCCGAGATTGAACTCACAACCCCTGGATCTGCAATTAGGCTCGCATCTCTTGCCAGATGGGTTTCTGACTGCGCTACGTGGCCCCGTATAAAAGAGAGCACACACGAAATAAATTCTATAAAATAACTCACTTTGGGTTGCTAAATCCGTCATTTAGAAGATCTCGTACCGCACTCCCCCAGTCCGGACTGTTCTGTTGTGTCTTCAGTGTTCCTCTGAAATATATACATGAGCCGTGACATGTGATTTCCAACCATGTGGCATTTTGATAAGTGTAGACTCAGACGAGCCTGTGCAGCCTCCTGTTAAACTTTTAATCGGTGGGTTGGTGCCTGATGCTTATCTGTAGCTGGACCCACCGTGGCTCAACTTGAGGTTTTCTTTAGCTCTATCTGTGAGTCATGAGCCCTTTTCTTTGTTTCATCATGGAGTGTTAATTTGATTAGAGTGTTTTCCATGATGATACATTGCATTAGTTAGATGGCCTCCATGCGAGCTGAACATTTCTTGTACTTCAACAACAGCAGAATCTAGGGCGAAGATTTGGTACCAGTAAAATGCATTTAAGCCCCCCAGTGGCTTAGGCTGCTGTCCGTTCTAAGGCCGTGGTTCTGTTGTTGTTGAATTTTTGTTTATTGTTACTCCCATTGTGGGAGTCTGTAATTATTCTATGTTTTGTTGTATGTTACTTTATGTCCATTCTAGTATTGCAATCATCTTGATGGGGAAGAGAGAGCTGATTGCTTTGCTTTATTTGTCTTTCTGGTGTCTTGTGATGGTTGAGCGGCTCTTCCTCGCGGTGCCACGGGGTTGTCTGCAGTGTGTGATTGTGGTATTTCCTGATCATACTCACTTATTATTTTTGAAACTCTAAATGGTTTTCAGTCAGTAGCTTAACAGTCATAGAATATTCAAGCGACAAGCAAAGGCTCTGATCAGACTGCGTGTATGCGCAGGCTGGTCTGAGCCTTTGCTGGTCGCACATACATCGTTGGAAATCTCATGCTGTGTCTCACATGTAACTGCTGAAGCAATGAATGGAAAACAGGTACATTGATTGTTTTGTTTATTTTGATTCTTTACATCCCAGTCAAAAAAATTTCAGTCATGTCGGGACGGGTGTCGCACCCCTAAATGTGAAAATGTAATAAGGCTCGATAAATGTGAAAACTTTTAACGCACAATGTAATAAGGCCCCGTAAATGTGAAAACGTTTAACCGTAAACGTGAAAACAAATATACCTAGTTGCGACGGTAAATGTGAAACCTTTTTATATGCACGAAAACAGTAATTATCATACGCAAATGCGATGACTGGCATATAAGGTGCTTTTTCATCCATGCTTCAGCGGAGCATTAGCGTAGCACCCATTACGCAGGTTATGTACGTGCGTAATAAAAATTGTAACATTCAAGGGAAGTCACTTAATGCGATAAAAATGATTTACCATTCTATAAGGAACTGCTCATAAAGGAAAGATTTGTTTCTTTTGAAATTTTGGATGTGTGCTTTCGCGAGATTTTTTTCGTTGACAATTTCAGTAAAATCCTTACAAAGTGTTTGATATTGTTTATGATTTCTCTGTGACCAGCTGAACGCATAACATTTTTTCTTCATTCAGTCTGTGATAGACGGCAATTCCACACTGAAAAATGAACTTTAAATCGTTTTTGGTATCTACGGCGAATTTTGCAGATGCATAAAATTTCACCATATGCCGACGTTAGACATATGCAATATGTATACATGTACAGTGCGTTCTATACGCACTAGATCATTGTAAGTTGTTACTTATGTTTCGTGTTTTGTCCTGTGTCAGATGTGATGCTTGATTGTATCGATTCCTGATCGTTGCATTCTTTCTTACATAGGTTAAGAGTTAACATATGTTCACGCATCTTACATGTTAGATAGGCCCGCGCAAATAAAAACGTGACCGCTGCCGCACTACCTTGCATATCGGGCCGCTACCCCGTATTTTCCTAAAGGTCCTTAGAAAAATACAGAGAGTGTCAAATACATGTATCTAAAGTTCGCAATAATTCAGTCAGTTCTCTTTATTTTGACTGAAGTTCACATGCAAACAGAGATACCAAAGTATGAAACATACCAAACGGGGTTTTACTTTTAAAGCCTGTCTCCCCCCATCCTGGGTGAACTTAAGGGGTTGTACAGAGGTCAAAATTCAAGTTTGTTATGGACATGTTGCATATCAAATTAAAGAAGATAGCTCATGCTAGCAACATGGTAGAAAATGTTAACCCATAGATTCCCCCTGACCCTGGGGGTGGGGTCAATAGGTCAAAAGTCTATTTTTTCAGCACGGTCGTGTTGCATATCAAATTAAAGGGAATGACAAATGCAGTAACCTGCAAGCAAGTATTCTGTCCTTACATAGTGAAATTTCGCTTATTTCATGTTTTGGAATTAGCTAACAAAAATGAGACTTGGCGGACACCCAGTCTAATCTGCACGGACACGCAGACTGGTCTGCGATATTTGTTGTTAGCATGCAGCAAAGTCTGCCTGTTTGCGTCGCCGCCCATAGGTTTGTATCTTTTCTTTCTTTCTTTGCATGCAAACATGCTAGAAACGGAGCTAACAACACGAAAGGGGTACTTTCATCTGTGCCCACGCATGGATTTTCTTTAAACTTTGCATATTAATAACTCATTATATGCGAACTATGAAAATGTATTTATCGAATTAGATATACCTTGAAAATATTAACCTGATCCTGGCCTTTATCATTAACATAATTTCACAGCCAATTGAGCATCTAAATATATCTTCGGCGTTCATCGTATAACGAATACGAAAATGCACGTGGTACTTTTTTTACACAATAGATGTATATTATACAGTTATTTCAAGCCTGTTTGAAGTATAGTCAAAACTATTACCCTGAGGTGCCGTGGACGACCTGATGCACTATTGCACGAGGCCGAAGGCCAAGTGCAATAGTGCATCAGGTCGTCCACGGTACCGAGGGGTAATAGTTTGACAATACTACAAACAGGCATGAAATAACTGTTTTATTAACCAACCCGTTTGATGAAATACTTAGCAGCGTTACTTGAATGGAGTTGCTGTAGACGATGCGGTTTTGCTGCAAAATGGAAAATTTCACCAAATCTGCTCAATTTTGGTCTTAAAATGTTCCGCTTGTTCTAACTAAGAAAAGGAGTACCCACACTTTATGTTTCTGACAATAAACAACGGAGTTATTGGAGTTTAAAGTTGCCAAACCATGCCTCATTTTCACCATTGTTGCATAACGTCTCCTTTCATAAACGAGCCGTAAGCGCATCCTCGTCGCATCGTTGTCACGCATGATAATAAGCGCCTGTGTGTTTTAACAGGGAAGCGGGAAACCAGGCCCATGGTATAGTGCCAGTCTATAGTCATATTTATTGACCAGTGGAATAGTTCAGCGACTCATGACATAGCAAAAATAGACAACTACTCCGTATATAGACGGTTGGGTAATACACTGCTATAATGCTCAATAGGCTATCGAGTTGACTGGTGGGTACAACACGTGAATATTGCACACTTATATTTTTAAGCTCTGCGTTGTTAGTTCGAATCCTGTACGCGACATTTATAATTGTAACTATTGAAAAGACTTTTGTTTTTATTTGTATTAAATTTTCTCCTTATGCAATATCGTTTCTCCAGTTTAATTAATTTGATCTCTTTGGTGACAATAACATTCTCTCGTAGGATCCGTAACACTGTACTTCAACTTTCCCCTGCCACCTCTTCAGTTTTTAAGATATGAGCTGCGACATGAGATTTCCAACAATGTGGCATTTTGACACGAATAGGCACAGGTGAGCCAGTGCATCCTCCTTTTAAGAATTGGAACTAAATGCTGTTCATTCAGTAGCTTACCAGGCATGGAATATTCAAGTGACTAGCAAAGGCTCTGATCAGACTGTGTGTATGCGCATCCTGGTCTGGGCCTTTGCTTGTCACACATACCACATTGTTGGAAATCTCATGTCGTGGCTCATACATGGAACTCCTTGCTGCTCTTTAGAGAAATGCTTCGACCTGCTATAACTGATTTATTTTGCTTTGGAGCCAAGAGCACGGGTTTAAGACCTTTCGCACACTAAATTATAACTCCAAGCATCAAGAAGTTGTCAGTCATTACATTTTCAAAGAAAGCCCAAACTTACATTTATTTGTGTTTATGTGCATTTCTTTGACATGAAAACAAAGAAAAAAGGAATAAAAAAAAGTGGGGTCGACCAGGATTCGAACCCAAAATTTACGTATCTGGAGATATGCTGACTAACCACACAACTACCGTGGAATGTACAACTTCATTGAGTTATCAACGGATCCCATTGCAATTGTACCAAGACGTTTATTTCCGTTATTGCTCGAAACATACCGATTGCACACGATCCATCACGAAAAACTATATATTCGGTGTAATTACTGTATTAATTCATTCATGCATAAAGGTCAGGTTCAGGTTAATATTGTAGAGGTTTTTATAGTTAAGAATAAGGTACATGTCTCTAAATTTCCATGTCCTAAATCTATATTTTTGTTTATTTCTATGATTTGTCATCTAGATTGAATCCAAAATACCATAGACATTATATTAATACCACGAAACCATTTGGATAAATTATGGTTTACGTTTTCTTCAGAAGTGATTATAAAATTTCAATATTTTTTTCAAAATTTACGAAACATGCAACATTCAGTTCAAAAGATAGATAAGTTCTAGCCTCTGTCAAGCTATCATATTATCACAAAAACATGCCATATATATCCTGCTGATCTGAGCCAAATATCATGAAAATCCAAAACCGGTAACTTTTTCATGTCCTACCTCATATGGGTATAGGTCAGTTTTAGCAAATTAATTATTTAGTTGAAATGAATCAATAACTCGACATAAGGAGGTAGTTTTTAAATCTTCTTCCACTTTTCTTAAAGAAAGACATGTTTAGACAATTTTAAATGATCCAATGGTCAGAAATGCCGAAGGTCATGGCCCTATTTATGGCACTATGGGGCCAAGACAACGTGTATCACTTCCTCAAGTCCTGCATGATATTATTTAAGAACCATAATATCCTAACAATAAACATGCGAAAACAAGAAGACCAAATATTCCCTTTACACCACAACTGAACTAGAGGAACCACATTTTGGTGCCGTGACCAGGATAAAGTTAATAGAGTCTTATCATAAGGTATCATAGAACAGTATTCTACATGAATAAGTGAGGTCCAGAAACGAAACTGTAGGCCTAGAATATACAGCCAGCTAAAGTATAAATGTTGCTATTTGATGGAAATTATCATCAGTTTCACAAAACAGAATGAACAGAGACTGTTAAAGCATTTAATTAACAATACCTTTGAAGCCAAGAGTTCTCCATGACCAAAATGGTAGATTTTAACCAATAGGTTTGACAGGCGGTTATTTTTGTGAACCAGGTTTATTAATGAGGCTTACAATTATAAAATCATAGATATAAAGTTCTTCTCCTGCATAAACTGACTTGTCATAAGGTTTCCCTTCTGTATGAATTAAAATTCTAAATAATGTTACATATTAATTGTAACATTGGTAAGATGCAGTTTTAACGTTAGAAACTAGAAATGGTAAGTACAGGTGTCACCATATCGTATCATTTTGGCTAATATTATTGGGTAAGCACTTCATTGAATAAGAATCGTGGCAGTTAATATCAAATAATATTTTTTTTCTTTTTCCAATCCATAATAGGGAAAAACACTGAACATATCAACTTCTACCATTGAACGTACTAGTATGGTGATTTAAACTGAGAAAGTATTCAAGTATGTTTAAAACTGAAACATAATAATTGTCTTTTTACATTACTATGAATCAGGGTCATGTGTTTTCATCAAATTGGAAAAATATATTACAAGTCCTTGAATTTCATGAAAGTTGGTCTACATATTCTTAACATATATGGATAGTTTATATGTTGAAATGGTATCATGACAGAGACCACAACGTGTAAAAATGTTAATTCCAAATTTGACTTAATACAAAACATACAGTTGAAATTGAGGTACCATGCCATAAAAATGAATGCCCATTCAATATCCTAATACATACAAAGCCATTTTTAGTAACAACATATAGTTATTTAATAAAACATTTCTGCGCCTGTTACATGATATGTCAATTACTTTAGAAATGATTTTAACTGGGTACCCTAAGGTATTATAGTGATATCATTCATGCGTCATGAATTAGCAATGGAATTGCATAAACACTCAAATGCACCATAAATATACTGAGGGAAAAAAGTTTAGCAATTATTTATAATGGGTTTCCCATAGGCGATCTTTGAAGCATTAGATCTTTTTAATCGGCAGGTTTGCAAACATGTCAGATGTTTGAAAATGACCTAATGGTTACCTGCAAGTGGTCAAAAGAAACAAAATCCGACATCATAGTGAGGATTTGAACTGCTGAGCATTTAAATTTCAAACGTTACTCAATTGAAAGGGAGGTAATTTGGAAAAATACGCTTTTCAACTAAAAACTGTACACAAAGGGTGAACGTAACATTCAGTTTTAAACCGTTTTTCACTTTCTTGCTTTTGGATCTAAACATTTGACAGAATAATGAAACTTTCAGTCGAAAACTAATCACACTTTTGCCAGATAAGCTGTTTTAGCAAAAGGGAATAAAATCAGACTTTACATTAAGTGAAATGTCAATCTGGTAATGTCATCGTACTCGTGAACTTTTGTCAACATATATTTTTGACACTTTGAGATTTAGAGCCCTATTTCTTCTAAACTGTTAATCCCCAAAGTATATTGCTAAACTTTTTTCCCTCAGTATATAAAAGCCATACCCCAGACAATTAAATAACATAATCTTATCAAATTCCAAGCGTGGGCAGACTCCCATGTTAATTTCCCATACCATGTAAGAGCCCGTTTGTGAACACGAAATTGGTGGTGGTATCAATACACTTGTCCTACGCTCAACGGCGTAGCCAGAACGCTGAAAAGTTATGGACATCAAAGGGAGACTACTGGATCAAGCAATGATTCTCTTCAATTGCATCCCTTTCAAATGGGAACTTCTCTTAAAGGAAAGAATTTGCTCCCAGAGGGAGCAAATTTTTTCCTTTAAGAGCAGTTTATTATAGTATGGCTAATCATTAAGTGACCTCCCTTGAATGTAAGTATTTTTTATTACGCACGTGCGTAACCTGCGTAATGGGTTCGACACAAATGATCCGCTGAAGCATTGAGAAAAAAGCACCTTATATGCCAGTCTTCGCAATTTATAGTTGCTTTTGATAATCATTGTTTATGTGTATATAAAAAATGTTTCACATTTACCGTCGCAACTAGGTATATTTGTTTTCACGTTTACGGTTAAACGTTTTCACATTTACGGGGCCTTATAACATTTAGCGTTAAAAGTTTTCACATTTACTGGGCCTTATTACATTTTCACATTTAGGGGTGCGACAGACGGGTCTTCCTGGGTTGAAACAGTACAAAGCAGCGGATAAAGTGTATTGCCCAAGGCCACAATACAGTGACTCCTCGGGCGGTGAGACTTGAACTAGCAACCTTTCGATCCCCAGTCTAATGCTCTACCAACTGAGCTACTGTTGATGTTCTAAAATTTTGAACAATAGTTGCCCGCCAAAAAGGCCTAGGCAAACAGTGCAGACCCAGATCAGGGTCTTCACTGTTTGCAACTCTGACAAGCTTTTTGTGCATGCGAGTGCTGATAGCCAACATTTGATTTTAAAACAGAAAGTAAAAAGTGTTCAAAATTTTAGAACATTTACTGTACACTACAAACTTATTTACCACACAGCCAAAAAAATTCAAACTAAACACTGTTTTGAGAAGCTATATAGTGTCTGTTCAGAAGTGTAAAATATCATGTATAAAAATCAATAATACACAAGTTTATTAAATATGCAAATTAGTTAACATTATGTGACATCCCCATAACAAAGTTACATTTACTTATAATCACATTTCCACTGCCAGTCTTTAAATAAACCTTTACATTTGAGATGTCGTCCATGCCATCATGAATGGATTAATTTAAGCAAGGCCCACATATGAGCCATTTGGGTAGACATCAAGTAACGATGTTTGTTTACTGGCATTTGCATGACACTGTACATGTATCCCCAGGACGTTAAGTGTGGAAATTTACCATTTTGGCTATTACAAAGCCTGCATTATGTCTGATTTAAATCAAAATATTCAGCAAGCCAGCAAAGTTAGGTGAAAATTGAAAAATCATACTTGACTGATACTATAAAATGATTCATACTTGACCGATAATAAATTGTAAATACAGGTCAACCTCGTTATCTCAAAGTCCAAGGGAATGGAGGAAATACTTCGAGATATCCGAAGTTCGACATAGCCAAAATGTGACGTCACCAAAATACAGTATACATGTAGAATTTTGTTGAACCAGATTTCCTATGATATACATTTGCAGTACAGATGTACATGTAGTAAAACTGTTTCTACTCAAAACTGGATTGAAATAAAGACAAAAGAAAAATATTTTGAGTTGTTTTATTTTCATTTTAATTACATAATAAAATAAAATAAGCAAACATCAAACAAAACAAGTTAATATCTCCATATACGAGAGCATATAGATAGCTAAAAACGGAGATCAATGCAGCACACTTCACTGAAAAACGTCAATTTTGTCGGAGCAGAACCACAGATATTCTAGCTGAATCAGATTAGGCTGCACTCTCGCAGTCTAATCAGAGTCTGCAAACGAAGAAATATTACACCCTTTAATATCGAAATATCTCACAGCAAAGACTGCTCAGACAGTGCAAATGCACCAGCTGTGTAAGTCTTTGCTGGCCGCAATTGTAAATTGAAGACGGTTGTGGCTTCTGGTCAAACAAAATTAAGGTCTCGTCTAGCACAAATTAAAACCAGCTGATCATTTAGATCCGTTTATCACATTTACATCCAGCTTATCATTTAGATAAGTTTATACACATTTACATCCTAAAAAAGTCAGTAATCATGGACTGCTTAGCACAACGCTTGCTCAAGTCTATCTGCGTAACGCACTTGTCTATAGCACAAAGCTTCTCGAGTATGTCGGTCACATCTGTCTGCTGCTGAAGAAAGAGTCTCAGGGTGCTACATGCTTTCAGGGCTATGTCGACCCCCGGTGGTTCTACTGGCACAATGTCGTGATCGCCAGTCATGTCATCGTCGTCGTTGTCGTCGTCTGGCATCACATCTCTGGCGGCAATGATGTCGTCTACGATGGCTTCATCTGTCAGAGTCTCGCAGGTTGGTAAGTCGTCGTCGACACTGACATAATCACTCAGCGTAAAGTTAGCCCCAACCAGTCTAGCAAGTGGCAGATCGTCGAGGGGGTCGTCCTCAATCTCAGTCTCGATGTCGTCGGTGGTCTCTGTGTCGTCGATAGTCTTGAAGCCCGCTTTCCGGTAGCAGTTGGCTATAGTGGTCTCTGTTACGTTGTTCCAGGCTTGCTGCAGGTAGTGCATACCGTCGAGTACTGTCATCTTCTCCATCTCTCTCTTCTTCTCAATAGCGCGGAGGTGACGTGCGATAACCAGCTTTCTGTAGTTGTGTTTGAGACTACGAATAACGCCCTGGTCCATAGGCTGTGTCTTGCTTGTGGTGTTTGGAGGCAAGAAGAATAAGGTCACGTTCTTCAGTCCTTTCACCTTTGGATGAGCGGGGCAGTTGTCCACTATCAAAGCACACATGCATCGCTGTCTCTGACAAAACTTGTCGAACTTGATGACCCACTTAGTGAAAATCTCGCTCGTCATCCAGGCTTTCTTGTTGGCGTCATACTTTGTCGGGAACGACTTGACATTGTTGAAACACCTGGGCTTCGCAGACCTGCCCAGGACCAGCAGGGGACGCTTGTCTGTGCCAGACATGTTTGCACACACCATAGCGGTTATTCTCTCTTTATTCTGTTTGCCCCCATGACAGTCTTTATCTTTAAACTCAAGCATCTTATCGGGCAAACAGCGGAAGAAGACACCTGTCTCATCAGCATTGTACACATTCTTAGGGTCATATTCTTTCAAAATCATGGAAAGAGTACGGTGCCACTCTTCCATTTGCTCACTACCAGTGTCGACAGAATTTTCTTCCCCGCATATGCGCTTGAAAGAAATGCCATGTCTGTCTTTAAACCGGTCGAGCCACCCATTGGAGCACTTGAACTCCCCTGCTGGGACACCTAACTTCTCAGCAAGCTCTCCAGCACGCTGCATCATGAACAGACCAGATAAGGGGATGTTGTTGTCTCTAGCAGTCTTGAACCACTTAAGGAGTGCCTCCTCAACCTCTGGGTGCCCCGCTGTACGCAGCTTCTTACGTTTGGTGCTGAAGTCTCCGTTCAAGAAAGCATTCTTAATGTCATCTGCTTTCTTCAGCCATGTAGAGAGGATGCTCTGTGCCAGTCCATAGTGGTCGGTGATCTGTTTCTTGGAGCGGGAACCTTCTATACTTCCATCAGCACTTCATACTTCATCTCAAGCGACTTGTTGTCTAATTTGCGCTTCACCCCTTTCCTTGCTGATCCAGTTATCCTCCCGATGACGGGCCCTTGGCTGGATTGCTCAACAACAGAAGTGAAGTCCACCGATCTAACAATCCCCCCAGGATCAGACCTGGGTCCTTCATTAGATTGCTCGGTATTAGACAGCGACATAATAGCAACAATTTGAGGTTAAATCTCGAAAGACACTGAGCAGTTGACAGAGCTGTCTTTAAATACACTCTGTTTGAGTTACTCATTTTTGACACTAATTTTGAGATGTTTGTGAAAAAAATTAAAGACTGTTGAAAACATCTCTCATCAAAAGACTCCGATGAACAATATTAAGTCATTAAAATTTGAAAGGGACCGCTAATTTTCTGATGCTCCAATCGAACACACCTGAGTGGTCATGTCAAGGTCAATTGGGTCAATTATCTACACAAACAGCTGATCAATTAACAATATGGCCACCTCAACACATGCTATAACTAATTGGCGATTACACGCAACAATGGATTAATTGGGCTGAAATTAAGGCTATTGTTCGATCAATCAGGTAAATTACTTTGTCATTCGGACTGTTTCACTTTTTGACCACTTCGTTACAAGCAGTGGTAAACAAAGGGAAAACTGACTTTCGGGAATGAAAAATCGCTTCGATATAGCCGAGTTTTCATGATAACCGAGTTTGACATAAGCAAGGTCGAAATACAATGCAATATAGGGGAAAAATTCGGGAATGGACGATCACTTCGACATAGCCCGTGTATTCGAGATAAGCAAGTTTGACATAGCGAGGTTGACCTGTATAAGTAATAAATTTAATTTTTGATCTATTCATGAAATCCTGAGCACATCGGGTCTCTTGCAAATTTAGTGTGAAATCTGAAGTCTTAATGTCAAAATATCAATGTTTTCACTTCAAAACAGGTATGTGAACTTAATTATATTGTCATAGATAAATAGAATCTAACAGCCATGCTCTGTTATTATTGAATTCACTGAACTCATTGGAAAATGATGAGATGCTCTACAAACTCTGGCATCTCTTAAAAAAGGTCAGTGTATGATCAACCCTGGTTGGCAATAAATCATCATCATCCAGTCTCATGTTGGTTGTTTAATCTGTCTATTTATTGTTATTCTTTGAATTTTTTATGATTATGTACGTTAAAATCAAACCTTTAGGTTAGTGTGTAGCAATGAATTCCAAACCAAAATACAGTATACAATTTTGTTATTCTTTCATCTTGAGTGAATTAACCATGGTAATTTTTGGTGCACTGCCTTTTAATTTAACCAATCATTAAACTCATTTAAACTGTAATGTGTTGATCTTTTCATGAATATCACTGAATTATTTTTAAGTAAAACCTTGTATTGGTGGAGGAGTCTTTCACAAGATCACATGTTAAAGTGTAATTTTTCTTGTCATATACGAGGGTCATCCAATTAGTTCCGACAATGACCCCATAAAACAAAACCTATTTCTCTAGGATGTGTTTCAATAATCTTCACATGTTATTTAGAATATAGGAAATTGAATCACCTGTTCAAATATTTTCCATGCTGCAATCGCTATGGTTGCTAGGCAACTAAAGAACACAAGGTAAAGGGTCATGGATGGGACACTGTATGCGGTATACATGTCAAAATTTCTAAGAAATTACAAATACCTCTATAAAAAATTTTATATCGATAAAAAAGACATTATGTATGTTAATTCTGAAAGACATATATAAAGGTTTAGCTAGGGAATGTGATGTAAGCAGGGTTTGGATTATGACATATCACCTATTTTGCAAGAAATATTCTCCTTAAAAATGAGTTATACTAATAGTTATATTTGGTATATACCATTTATAAAAAGTTATTATTTTCTATGGGTTAAGAAGCATATAGAATAGATTTATCGAAACATGTGTCTATTAATATGCAAATTGATTGTAATGGCTTTTTTAAGTGTTCAAAATATACTATTTTATAATAAACGCTTTAAGGGAGGCGAAAATGTAATTTCTGTTGTTGCCTGGCAACCAAGAACATTCAAAGAAACTAGGTTAATGTCATTGTGGTATTTATTTTTATGGGTCAATTGTGTATTCAGACAACATCACCAGCCACTAATATAACTGCATCTTAACTAACTCTACCCCCAGCAAAAAATAGTAAAAAACGTGATTTTTCGTGGCCATGGATTCTCACAGTGTTGTTTACAAATTTGTATAGCATAAGTTCAGATTGTGATAGAAACTCCATATTTCAAACATGAATAGGTAACACCCATGGCTACATGCAGAGGGTAATAGAATTCTGATTTCAACAAACAGTTTCTGAGATATAAGACCATTGTAAGAACCTATTGGATGACCCACGAACATGTACATAGCCTTAGTTAAGAAGTTTCCATATTGAATGTGTTGTGGGCATTCACTGGAAGTGCCTCCAAGAGATGCTTCCAATGAGCGCCACAAACAAATGTTACCTTTTAGAAAATAAGAAAATTATTTTGGCAATTTGCCTATTTCATCTTGAGATAAAATCATTTAAGGCCATGCTGATTCTATGCAGAGCGTGATTAAAAATTATTGTTCTTATTTCTCTACCAAAACATATGACGTCTATGTTAACAAAGACATTTGGAAGTCTTACTTAAGGTCAAAGTTCTCTGGATACTGTGTAGTCTCAGTCCTGGGATAACTGATATAACCCTGGGTGTATAGTCTCTCTGCTATCTGCATGGTTTGCTGGGGACCATATCCTTAAAATAACCAAAAATTTGCACAATGAGTTAACCTTTTTTCCATCATTCACAACAAATGTCATCTGCTCTCTTATCTGCACTTTGGTATCAAATATTGCAAACACTATGTACTCTGATCAGACTGCTCCCTTAGGAGCAGTCTGATCAGGGTTCATAGTGTTTGATTCAAAAGAAAAACATTCTGAAGTGCATTTGAATATATGCAGCAGATGTAATAAGCGGACAATATTTTGAGGTCAAAAAATATTGGCAGGTTCAGGGTTAACCCTAAAAGTGTCAATCACAACAGTACCAGATGACAGACGTTTCTTCATTTCCAGTAAAAATAATGATTGGCATCTCATGTCAATGATTGACATGACATATCAAGCCTTATTTTTTATTTTATCCTTGTCCTGCTGAACCCAAATCTATCCTTTTTCCAAATCATTGTAGATCCACATTAACTGGCCCCTGACAAAGCCATCTGATCAGGATCCACTTTGTTTTCCATTCTGATTGAAAGAACATGGTTAACAACTGGAATCTAAAAGTTAATAGGATAAAAATAAGGAAGGAGTGAAGAACATAAAATATTCAGCATTACAACAGCTATTAAGGAAGCAACAAAAGAGCTACATGCATTAAGGGGCTTTTTGGCCCCCCTATGAGGCTAAAATTGTTTTTCACCAATTTGTTCTTAAAAGTTAGTTAGAACAATAACCAAAGTGTAAAAGTCTCAAATAACTTTGACTTTAACTGATGCTAGTGTAACAAAAATGGTCGCCAAAATAGGCTGAAAATAGGAAATTTACCATTTTGGAGCAAATTTGAGACATTTGACAGACCAATTAACATAGAGCACATGTAAATACCAAAAAGATATTTTAACAGAAGATGAAAATTACCACTACATACAACATATTAAAAGTGTTTTTGGTATTTAGCTGTGCTGAGCTGATATCTGTTTCTAAAAAATCTGTCTCCAAAAGCCTTATATTTGGCCCAAAATGGCAATTTCTGTGTTTTAAGCCTATTTTGTCGGCCATTTTTGTTACCATAGCAATGGTAAAATTTTACTAAATTTCAAAATTTAACACTTCAGTTATTCTTCTAGTAAACCAATCAAAAGAAATTGGCGAAAAGCAATTTTCAGTTTTTGGCTCTTGAGGGGGGCTAATATAGCTCCTTAATGCACATACCTCTTTGAAATTTTTCTCTGCTGCAAATTTTAGGTAGCTATTTTAGGGCTAAAATTTCTGAATTAAAATCATTTATATGTGATAACAGTGTGATTTGGATTGATTCAAGAAGGGCAATTATCAGCTACTTGTAAAAGTATATAGTTAACTATTTAAGTCTTGCCCCCTGGGAAATTTTCACGTTTTATTTTGTCATCTGCTGATTTTTTTCAAAATCATCTTTTTTTGAAAAAATCTTTCGGGAATACCATCTGAGTGTCAAACAGATTGGACCCAGATCAGGCCCGACATTTTGTCGGGCCTGATCTGGGTCCAATCTGTTTGCAAAGGTTATCAGCAGATGACACTAGTAGGTATTGAGTTAAGATGACATAACCTTGCCCAGAAAAGTGATACTGTGTCTAACATGACCTAAACATTGATAAATGGGCTTGATATAAGATTTCATCTCTTAGTTGCTTAAACCCCAAAAAAGGAATTTTATAGTAAAACATATTTTATCACACTATTAAGTTATAGTACTACTTGGATGTGATGAGCATGAAAGGACCTCGGACAGTCTTAATGAAGGATTGCCCATAAAAATGACAAGAGAAAAATTTCAAAGAAAATGATATTTTTTCTGTGAAAAGATAGTAGCTTTAACCCTCGAATTATCCACAAAAGCCGTTTTCTCATTGGACAAGTAACAATTGAAAAATATGGGTTGAAAACTCTGTTTTTGCTATTCAACATATAGAAAATTGAAAAAGTTTTACTGAAGTGCTTTCCCCCATCCCTCCTCCCCCCCCCCCCCCCCCCCCGTGACCAAACTACCCCCCCCCCCCCCCCCCCCCCCCCCCCCCCCCAAGTGACCAAACTAATCCTTTTGCATACAGTTGTAGTTTTACATTACACACATCATATAAAAACGGCATGAACGGGGGGAACGCTGTCAAAATGCTCAAAAACACTTTATGATAAAAACTTATTAGAAACTTATTTTGTACAAACCTGTAGGTAAATATCAATTTAATATGGCATATATCAGAGCTTTAGTAATGAGTGCGTACCATGTTATTAATTGTCTCATTTCTAAACCAAAACATATGGTGTGGGTACTCAAAAGAACCGTCACAATGAGACGGTTCTTTAAAGCACCAAAATAAAGCCTAAATCTGATGTGTAAGAAAATATTAACAATTTTACGCTCAAAAACTGTGTTTATCTAGACTATGATTTATACAGTATGCAGATATTATACGCCTCAGTGCACAAGTTAAACTTGAAACATTACAGGTAATAGCCAAAAGTCATTGACAGCACTCTTCTTTATATGAAACAATGAAATCTTCTCACCCGAATTTTATGCAAACACATCACTTTTGTTTCAAGTTTTATGCCGCAAACATAATATTTACATGTATTCAGGTGAATACTCGACAAAACTTTGACTTTCTGTGAAATAAAATTTGGTCACAAAATATACCCCCACCCCCTAAACCCTAAAGTCTTGGCATAATTATGCAATATTTTCAAAATGTTTTTACTTTGCTGGGTGCACTAATTGTAACGGTTTGATTTAAGCACAAAAATATAGTTGTCAGTTATGCATTATCCTAGCCTAAAGGCTGTCAAAATTTGGGCAGATTTAACAGGAAACTGTCCGAGGTCCTTGGTCACTGATACCCAACCAACTCTTAACCATGACTATTGGTCCACACCAAATATTGTCATGCCAACATCTGAAAACAAACTGATCTATAGAAACAAGCTCTTTCATGTATAAAAAGACCGTGATAGAAACCACAACAAAAACAATGCTATAGTAATAGTGCAAAAAATCTAACTTATTACCGTCAAAACGTAAACTTGGGTTGCTGAATCCACAGGCTGACAACCAACTGTTTTGCCTACTTGAACTGCAAATCAGTGTCAAGCGAATCTTATATGAGCCAGTGGATGAGATTTTCAACAATGTGGTCTGTGTAACCAGCAAAGCCTCAGATCAGCCTGCGCATACGCGCAGTCTGATCAGAGCCTTTGCTAGTCGCTTGAGTATTCTATGATTGTTATAAAGCTACTGACTGAACATCATTTGGAGTTTCTAAGCTTAAAAGGAGGCTGCAGAGGCTCGTCTGAGTCTACACTTGTCAAAATGTCAAATTGTTGGAAATCTCATGTTGCGGCTCATATACAATGACCCTGTAACAGCAATATGCCCCGATTCACCCCTGTTTAGAAAACACAATCCAATGCTACACATACCTAGACCAGAGCTGGCTACCCTGAGCATCTCCACAGTATTCAAGGCCTGAGGTCGACTTTTAGCTTTCTCTTTCTTTGTAATCTCCAGAACTCTGAAAAAGTAGATGAAAAGAACTGTACATACCAAAATAAGCAAACATGTTATAAATGCACCGCACAGCTGTTTTATTTCATTCAAAGATCATAAGTAATTCCACAAATTTATTTTCCAATAGACTTGAGCTCATTGCCTACTAGTTTTATCTGCACATAACCTTTACAAATTGGACCCACTCAAAAGGTATTCCAGAAAGATTTTTCCAAAAAGTTGATTTTGAAAAAAAATCAGCAGATGACAAAAAAAAAAATGAAAAAATTCCCAGGGGACAAAGGGTTAATGCAATTTCATGTTTACAACTGTATATTGTGTGACATCAAAATCTTATTACCATTCCTTTGCACTTGATGTAAATTTGAACTAGAAATGTCAGAGAATCTGACTATAGTCCATCTGCAGTACTTTTCATGATGTAAAAAGGCCAAGTTTAAAAGATATTGAGCGGAAACGAAATTCTGACATCAATCAAGGGCCATAACTCTGTTACAAATAAGCAAAACATGAAGGTAACCGTCCGCACCTAGAACTTGTCAATATGAATGTATAAACAAAATTTCATGAAATTCTATCGTCTTGTTCTCAAGATATTGAGTGGAAACAAAATTCTGATGTCAATCAAAGGCTGCAACTCTGTTCCAAATTTGCGAAAAATGACAGGTAATAATCCCAACTTGGAACTTGTCAATATGAATGCATGTATAAAATTTTGTGAAATTCTGTTACTTTGTTCTCAAGATATTGGGCTGAACGAAATTCTGATGTCAATCAAGAGCCATAATTCTGTTACAAATTTGCTTAAAATGGCACGTAACAATTCCAACATAGCTCTTGTCAATATAAATACATATACAAAGTATAGTCAAATTCTTTCCATTTGTTCTAAAGATATTGAGATGAAACGAAATTCTGACATAAATCAAGAGCCATAACTCTGTTACAAATAAGTCAAGAATTACAGGTAACAATCCCAACCAAGATCTTGTCGATATGAATGCATATATAAAATTTGGTGAAATTCTGTTGATTTGTTCTCAAGAAATTGAGCGGAAATGAAATTCTGATGCCAAACAAGGGCCATAACTGTGTTACTAATTTGGGAAAAAATAATGTGTAAAAATCACAACCTAGTTCTTGTCAATATATTATCAATGCATGATATACAAAATTTGGTAAAATTCTATCATTCTGTTCTCAAGATATTGAGCGGAAACGAAATTCTGAACGAAATGCTGACATCAATCAAGTGCCATAACTCTATTACAAATGCATGAAAAATGATGTGTAACAATCCCAACCTAGATCTTGTCAATATCAATGTATATACGAAATTCGGTAAAGTCTATCGATTTCTTTTAAGATATTGAGCGGAAACGAAATTATGATGGACAGACAGAATGACTGACAGAATGACAGACAACCCAAATGCAGTATAGCCCCCCCCCCCCTTTTTCAAGTGGGGCTATAATAATAGACACACAAAGTATGCAACTTAGATGAAGTTTTGACATTGCATTTTTCATATACAAATGTATAAACTTTAACCAAATCTTTAAAATGCCACTTCTTACATTGACATAAATGGCGACATTGTTCAAAAGTTATCAAGTAAATCTTGTAAAATACCTAAAACCTTTTAACAGTGTTGAATCCTCTTGCGAATGGAAAAATTCAAGTACTTTTCAATGCTTTTGAGTGTTTTTAAAGTACTTTTCAAGGCAAGTTTTATTTTCAAGGACTTTTCAAGACAGTCCTGTGTATTCAAGCACTTTTCAAGCCCGTGCGAACCATGAAAGTGAATTTTCTTATAAACACAAAAATGCATTGAAGTCTACGAAAGTCCTACTTTAGGTCCTTGACTGTAGAGCCATATTGCACTAAGAATGGTCAATATTGGACGAACAAATGGTTACTTTACCTGGTTTTTTTTTTACAAACTACATCCATCATACGTTTAGATAAACAAAACTTTCAGCGTAAAATTGTAAATATTTTCTTACCCACAATTTTTAGCATATGTCTTGGGTGCTCAAAAGAACCGTCTCATTGATATGTTTCTTTTGAGTACCCATAACATAAGTTTTGGATGAGAAATAAGAAAATTATTTTTCTGTTACACACTTTTAACTAAAGGCCTGTACAAATGAATTCTTTCTTCTGGTTCGATACAATGACATGGGGTGTCCATTTTATATATCAAGGGGTCACAGGTCCAAATATATTTGTATTTCTTTCTCACCTTAGGCACCAGTGTAGACCCTGATGAAATGCCGCATCATGCGGCATTTCATCTGGGTTATCACTGTTGGCTTAAGTACTCATTTAGTAGTAACCAGTATACAAAGGGTATAACTGTGTATCACTTTGTGTGTTATTAATTACATACAAGAGCACTTTTCAAACTGAACTAAACACCAAACTAATCCTTTGATCAAAATTTGGGTATTGGAGGAAGCTTCCAACCCTCTTCTTTTAGTGGGTAAAGATAATTTTACTATAACTTTTCAACTTCCAGCTATTCTGGGGTAATGTTGCCACCTCCGTTAATTTTCTTTAATCTTTTCTACTTCTGTTGACCTGTGAAAATGTAGGAACTTACAAGCAGTTGAAAAGCTTAAAAAATTCCAACTACCCTCAGCAAGGTTTGTTTGCTCGAAAACATTTTGGATAAGAGTCTACAAAACAATAATATTGACATTTTATGTGAGAAAATTGTGTGATAAACCCACCTAGCAGAGTCTGACGACTTGATCATGCCTACAAACATCTGGGCCACTTCCTTATCAAAGATTCTCACTCTCTCCCAGTCCAGGTTAAATGTTCTATCTTCACCCTCTTGTGAAATCTGGCAAACATACAAACAAAAAAAGATTTCAGAAATGAGCTTTTACTTTTTTTATGAGTCTATGGTAGCTGTCCACTTTTAGCCCCAGGGGCATAGTTGGCAGGATTTATGTAGCAGACTAGACATTGCTATATACTAAATATATAAGCTATATAAATATATAAGCTATGGACCTCACGGTTACAGAAAGGATTTCTAAAGTTTACCCAGTATAAGTCTATGGGAGCTTTATGTTGCCATGGCAACCAGAGTTCCACTCTGATCAATCCATAAACTTTGTGCAGTCTTTCACCCAACCCGATGATGCGTTACTACTGACCAACTGAACTTAGAGATTAACCACTTTTGAAAATGACAACAGAAGAAGACAATGGATGGATGGACAATGACTGACAAGACCATTGGCATACAAATGAGCCATGGCATGAGATTTCCAACAACTTGGGATGTGCAACCAGCATAGGCTCAGACCAGCCTGCGCATACGCTTCACAGGCTTATCTGAGGCTACACTTGTCAAAATGCAAAATTGTTGAAAATCACATGTCACTGCTCAAATAACTTGGAGGAGTATTGTTCATTAAAATATCTAGCGTGAGAAGGGTCAGTTACTGATGACTCAGTGCAAAACATTTGGGACTCGTCGTGAGAAAACATGTCTTTGGGGTTTCCGACAAAGCGAGTTTCAAACCAGTCTCCTCAGCTACACAGACTAGCTAGAAAATTCAAATTTCACCTGTAGCAATATTACATATGGTACTTTCCAAATAGCGAATAACAAAGGCGCTGACCAGACTGCGCGGATGCGCAGGCTGGTCTGCACCTGTGTTGTTCCCAAACCCCCAAAGACTGGTTTCTCACGTCGAGACCCAATTAAGACAATAGACTTAAATGCATGTAACTCTTTGCCTGCTTTTGTAGTCAGTCCTTTGCAAACAGTTTGAACTCAGATATGACCTGATCTTGATTCAAACTGTTTGACACCCAGATTGTATTACTGTAAGATTAAGAGTCAGTAGACACTTCCCCATACATCAAAACACTGTTGTATTTTTTCATATTCTGACACTATGAGACTATCAGGTTCAAATAAAACTGGTTCAAGGGAGTGTGAGAGATGTTTCATATTCCTTTAACTCTCTGTAGCAGATTAAATTAAACTAAATCTACTGTTTTCCAATGTTGCAGGTTTTCAATATTTTTTAATGATTTGTTTTGTGTGTTCTTCTGTTTATATCATTGTTTTTTTTTTTGCTGATGTTGTTTTTTTTGTATCAATTTGGTTGACATTATTAAATAGTGAATTTTTGTTTGTTTTGCTGCTTTACGTCCTAAGTCAACAGCTAAGGTCATGGGGGGATGGTCAGTTCACCTAACTACACTTTTTCCTGGGCAAGCTTGAACAAGCAGTTAACCGGTACTTCCTGCAAATATTTTGGCTTGTAACTGACAACAACCCTTCTTGAATGATTCAGCGGAAGGGAGGAAAATGACCGTAGAAATTATTTCATGATCAATCTCCACGAAAGTATGGGACCAGGCCGGGATCGAACTCGCGACCCCTGAATCTGCAGTCAGACTCGCATCTGTTGCCAGACACGTTACCAACTGCGCTACGCGGCCTGGTAAATAGTGAATTTATTGGTAAAAGTCTAACTTTTCCAAAATCCCACATTTAAGATATTCAATACTTAAAATATAAAGCTTTAACTTTAAATGGCTATTGTCTTTATATAATCTGGAAATAAATCAGAGAAGCCAATATTATATGACATTCAGTATTTTGAAATACTCAAAATACTGAATTAAGGAAAAAGTCATGAAAACTTCAATGTATATGAACATCAACCTACCTGTACTTGAATAACCCAGTATGGCTCTGGTTTAAAGGACTGTATCTTGTCATGTCTGACCACACAGAACCCTAGAGTAGGAGTCTGACAGGGACCATAAGATATAAGGGTACTGTCCAAATTTCCATACTTTCCCTAATGAGCAAAGAAAATTTAAAGATAAATAACTTCTATATCCATTGTTTTAATGATCAAGATGTGAAAATGATGTAAGACAGTAAGAATAAGATAGATTATTTGTCTTAATATCAGTAACCATTTGAAAGCGATTCGATTTTCAAGTATGGTAAATGTTGGTTACCAGGACTGAAGCTGCTCATCAGAAAAGCAAACAGGAAATACCCTGATCAGACAGCTGCTTTACTTATACTTCCTGCCTTAGTAGTAAAATGCATACATCTTACATTTCACATTTAACACGTGTGTGATTTCTTTATATCTTTTTGATAGCAACCAACCAACAATGAGAGTTAGTTGCTTTTACGATTATAGGTTCTGTTCTATTCAGTTTTCAGTATGAATGCCCAATTTTCTCTGGTGTAGCCAAGTTCAGGTATCTATACCAGGCACGTAGCCAGACAGAGGTCAGGAAGCCTGGGCTTCAACATTATATGGGCCTCGACGCGAGAAACCCTGACTTTGTTACTTGCAAATAACAAAAGCGCAGTCTGATCAGCACCTTTGTTATTCCCTCTCTGAAAAATAATGTTACTTGTTCAGATATCTCTTAATTCTCCATTTTATTTTGGTGGGCTTCAACATGATAAAGACTCTGGCTACGCCCCCTGTAAATAGAGTTGGATGAGATGGAAGTAAGAATCTTATTCAACCGTTTAAAATGTTCTGTGATCATTTTTGACAATGAAAAAATACAAAAAATAAAAATGAATTGTCGAGATACTGGTTTTGTTGAAATTCAAGCCATTTGACTGAGGCATTAATCCGGTCACCAAGAACAAGAACTTGAACGTTAATAATAGCTCTTTCAAGCAAGCCCCTATGTGGTCCTCCTGCACATTACTTCACAAATCTTATAACATTGTGTCACAAAGTGATAACGTTTTGTGCTTAATGCCAACTGTCACATGCATCATCGTGCCTTTGAAAGACGATCACAAGCTACTTGGTCTAAAGATACCCAAAGGGGACTTGGCAGGAGGTTGGCCCACTATGTGTTAGTCCCGTGGACAGCATGTGGGGTTATCAAACTGAAGAATAATAAAATTCAATCAGAGTTACAAGGTAAAAGCAATGTTGATGCGAACAAATGGATGCAATAAATAGCGTCTATCAAAGACCTAGCCTTTTATCAAAACCTAGACTGGCTCCTGTCCTTAAAACAATTTTTCATCAATGTATTAAAACAGAGCCATCAGAGTTAGACTGGCTACAATTATATGATATGACACATTGATGAAAAATTGTTTTAAGGACAGTAGCCAGTCTAATTAAAACCCAACTGGATGGCTTTAAAGCATCTAGATTCTCTTCATGATACACTGAAGACGGTTCAAACAAAGGGTATGCTCAGTTGGCTCCAGGCTGCACTTGGTGCATATGTCACTTTCTTGGTTGAGTCATTCTGTCGCTGGTATATGGGATTTCGAAAGTCTTTTATTTAGCATACTGAATTCATTTTATTTACCGAACAAACTCCTATAAGCACACATCAAGGTCTTTTCTAAACAACAAGTGCATTAGTGCACAGAGCGTGACTGGCATGGAATATGATGAAGGTAGACAGAAATTTAGATCTGTAGACCCACTGTGTAGCTGTGTACACATGTTAATTCATTAAGCTACACAAATATGGGCTTGGACGCGACAAACCCTGTCTTCAGCGTTTCCAACAAAGCGAGACTCAAACCAGTCTCCACAGCAACAGATACTTGCTAGAATAGTGAAATTTCGTTTGTAGCAAGTTTTGATATGATACTTTTCAATAAGTGAATAACAAAGGTGCTGATCTGGCTGCACAGATGTGCAGGCTGGTCTGCGCCTCTGTTTATTCGCAATCCCACAAAGACAGGTTTTCTTGCCGAGGCCCATATGTGATTAGGACCAAACTTTGTGTGCTGGCTCAATTGTTTGTGCAATGAGTGTACCTGGAAAAACTTGGTCTGATATCTGGTGAAGGCACAGCCAATTCTCAGGTCCAGCTCCTGTCTAGCATCTACAGACAGTGCCTCCTGTTTGTTTGGAGATCCCAGGTTATTCATAGCTTTCTTTATGTCTGTATCTGTTATTGCACTGAAATGGGCTCTGTACACAGTCTGAAAAATTGTGTAGAGGATGGAATGAGTCATGATATACTGTATCAGGCCTCCAGATAAGAGTGCGTATTGGAAAACTATTTTCTTTATTTCTCATCCAAAACATATGTTGTGGGTACTCAAAAGAACCGTCTCAATGAGACAGTTCTATTGAGCACCCAAAACACATCTTTAAGTTGATGGGTAACAAAATAATTATAATTTACGATCATAAAATTTCCTTATCTGGTTCTATGCTGTATTTGACCTAGAAAGAGCACATTTTCCTATAAGCACACATCAACATAGGTCGGGTTAACCAAACTTTTCAGCTTAAAACTGTGAGTATTTACTTATCCGCCAGTTTAAATATTTGTTCTGGGAGTGCAAAAGAACCGTTTTGAGTACCAACAACATATGTTTTGGCTGAAAAATAAGAAAATTAATTTTTATTCACACACTCAAATCTATGGGCATGCATCAAGTACGTTATGTTTTTACGCTGTATGAACTTTTTATTTCAAGCAGATTGAGTGATTCAATTTCATGATTAAAATTGATTCATTGTGTGGATGAAAAACAGTGTAAATCTTAATCAGATCTGTACCAACAGTTTTCAAAAGAGGGTAAAGAGTTTTGAAAAAAAAATCCACACAGTCCAAATACAAGGTCATATACAATTTACAGTAAAACCTGTTTTAAGCGACCACTCAAAAATAGGCAAAACAAAGGTCTTAAAGACTGATTATCGCTTAATGCAGGTCAAAAGTATTGCAGAATGCTTCCCCTTGGAGCATTCTGCAATACTTTTGACCTGCATTAAGCGACAATTGGTTTTGAAACCCAATTTTGGTCTTCTTTCTGAAGTGCCGCTTAAGACAGGTTTTACTGTACTTATAAGAAAAATTGTCTTCGGGTCTGTCGAAAAAGACTTAACCCAGCCTGCTCATGTTAACAGCAAGTCAGCTCAAAAAACTAGCTAGAATTGTAAAAATTGTTTGTAAAAAGTACAGCATCAATTACAAGTATCATACTTGAAGATACTTTCTTATCTCTTTGCATGCTGGGTAACTTTTCATGCATTCGAACAGGGTTCATACAGGCAAGTATGAGTAAAATTCAAGGACTTTTCAAGGACTTCTAAAAGTTTTCCAACAGTTTTCAAGGAATTAAAGTTAATGAAAAATACTGATCTAAGTGTTAAAATTCTACTTCAGAAATGCCAGACTGAGATAATGGAGACATTAGTACTGGAAAATTAGTATAAAATTTTTGTGCCTATATTTGGTGCAGCATATGCTGCACCAAATAAAGGCACAACAATTTTATACTGATTTAGGTCTCTATCAACAGTGCTAAGTCCTACAGAAAATAGTAGAATTCAAGGACTTTTCAAGGCTTTTGAGTGATTTTCCAGTACTTTTCAAGGCAGATTTAATTTTCAAGGACTTTTCAAGAAAGCCCTCTAAATTCAAGTACTTTTCAAGCCTGTGCGAATCCTGCTGTCGTATGCTGACCTTTTCCAAAATTATTGTCAGGCCTCCAGATACCGGTACGGTAATTGAAATTGGTTTTTATTATTACTCAACGCTAAGAATAAGAAAAATAAACAAGCGTTTCTCAGGCCACTTTTTTGAAAAACAGATGAGGCAGGCAGGTTTTTATTTTTATTTCCCAAAAATCTGTTGAGGCCACTTTTTTTTATTTCATCGAAAACTAATGAGGCACCTTTTTTGTTCATTTTAAGTATTTAAATGTTGATATTTTGATTTTGACATATGAATCAAATAAATAAGGCCACTTTTTTTATTCATTCAAGCCTGAAAAAGACAGATGAGGGGCATTTGAAACAGATGAGGGAGGGCCCGAGAAACATTTTTCTTTATTTGGCCTAATATATACTGAGGGAAAAAAGTTTAGCAATTAGTTGTAATGGGTTTTTCCATAGGCGATCTTTATAGCATTAGATCTGTTGCGCAAACATGTCAGTTGTTTGAAAATGACCTAATGACTACCCGCAATAGATAAATTGTTACAAAATTCCGATTTCATAGTGGCGATTTGTTCTGCTGAGCATTTTGATTTCAACGCTATTCAATTGAAAGGGAGGTAATTTGAAAAAAATACGACTCAACCAAAAACTGACCGAAAAGGGCTAACAGAATATTCAGTTTTAAACCGGTTTTCACTTTTTCACTTTTAGATCTAAAGATTTGACGAATAAATGAAACTATTAGCAGAAAACTATTCGTGCTATTGCCAGATAAGCTGTTTTAGCAAGGGGACTTAAAATCAGACTTTACATTATGTGATTTATCAATTGGTTAATGTCATCGTACTCATAAACGTTTGTCAACATATATTTTTGATATTATAAAATTAAAAATCCTAATTCTTCTAAACTGTGAGTCCCCAAAGTATATTGCTACTCTTTTTTTCCCTCAGCATATGTAGTTGGTGTTTAAAAAACTGTCACATTGAGGCACTTCTTTTGAACGCCCAAAACACATCATTACATGTTTAGACTGATGGTTAAGAAAATACTAAGTATTTTAATTATAATATCCATATATACGTGGTACCTGTCCAGGTACATTTCTGTTCATTACTCCTTGCACACAATCCAGCACCTCAAAGCAGATATTTTCTCCTTCTTTGTCACAATCTAACCACAGAACAATGTAGTCAACACCTCGAGCCTGAAAATAAGCATAGAAAATTTGTGAGGAGTAGTCTTTATCCCATATAAGTCTAGCATCTTTTTGTGGGACTTGGGCAAACTGTGCCATACCAGATCAGATGCTTCAGAATGTGATTCTGCACTATTTGCTTACAGAATGTTTTGTTCAAATTTCAATAGAAATGAGCAGCTACATGTGATTTCCTACAATGTGGCATTTTGATAAGTGTAGACTCAGACGAGCCTGTGCAGCCTCCTTTAAGCTTAGAAACTGCTAATGATGTTCGGTCAGTAGCTTAACAGTCATAAAATATTCAAGCGACTAGCTAAGACTCTGATCAGACTGCGCAGTCTGAACTGAGACTTTGCTGGTCACACATACCACATTGTTGGAAATCTCATGTTGCGGCTCAAATGTAAAATACCACCTAACTGAGGATTGAAGTGCAGATATTAGCTTGTTCTGAATGATGAAAAACATTAGGCTTTGTAATGTCTATTTTGGGAGACATTAAAAAGCTTATGTTTTTCATCATCCAGTGCAAGCTTAAAAACTGAATTTCAATTCTCATATTTACATTCAATAATATCAGTGAAATACGCCATACAATCTTACAACCCAAACCAGGGGAGCGCAGTGGCTCAGTGGTAGAGTGCTTGACTCGAGACCGAAGGGCCGCGGGTTCGAGCCTCACCGGCGTCACTGCATTGTGGTCCTTGAGCAAGACACATTTATCCTAGCTTAGTACTGGTTCAACCCAGGAAGACCCGTCCCGCATAACTGAAAGATTGTTGAGTGGACGTAAAGAATCAAATCAAGCAAGAAAACAACCCAAACCAGCTTGTTACCCTTTTAAAATGATATTTGTAAAGAGGGTGTTGGTACAGCCATGATGTTAGAGGAATATAAGGGTAGTATATATAGAGACCAAGAGGGTGTTGGTACAGCCATGATGTTAGAGGAATATAAGGGTAGTATATATAGAGACCAAGCCAACTGACAATTTGAAATTCAAACCATTACGGAATAAATCATATTCTAAATCAAGCAATTGCCATAATAAGCTCAGATCCATTTTGCAGTTTATTCCATAAAAGATGCTGTTCTATGCATGAACATCATCAGGGAATAAATCGTATCTTAATTCGTGCCATAATAATCCCACATCTTTGTTGCAGTTTACTCCGTAAAAGTTGTTGCTTTATGCATGAAAATAATTACGGAATAAATCATATTCTAATTCCTGCCAATGTCATAACTGCCCCACGTCCATTTTGCAGTTTATTCCGTAAAAATTGTTGTTCTATTCATGAAAATCATAACGGCAATAAATCATACTCTAATTCATGCCAATGTCATAATAGTCCCACAGCCAATTTGCAGTTTATTCTGTAAAAATTAATGGTCTATGCATGAAAATCATAACAAATCATAACAGAATAAATTGTAGTCTAATTCACAGTACCTGAAACACGCAGTTCTCTGCAGTGAACAGAGAAGCAGCTGACAACGACCTGGTAAGTTATTAGTAATGCTAGATTTTATTTTCAAGCATCTGCATGACACAGATCATTATAAAACTGCAAGAAATGGTCATTTTTAATCGGAAAATAATCAGCTTGAATTATATTCCCCTAGAGGAATATGACGGTACATTGCCTAGTTTTGTAGCATACTACAAACTTTCCAAATGCTCCTTGTATAGTAAATTTATTGGAAGATATCTTTTTCACTTCTCATTTAATCTCCTAACAATAGGGTCTAGATTGCCTTTTTGTGCCTGCTACAAAAACACTACTTAAGAAATCAAACAGGTACAGTATCATGTCAAGGTACATAGGTAATCATTTCCAAAATTATGTGGCCAATCATTGCCAAGTTTTGTGGAAGGTTTGGTATCAATGAAGTTCGTTGAAACAATTTTAGTAAATTTGAGAACTATCTCATTCATCTCAATGAGATGGTTCTTTTGAGTACCCACAACACATGTTTTGGATGAAATATAAGAAAACTAATTTTCAATTACATGTACACAGGTTTAGATAAACAAAAATTTTCAGCGTAAAATTGTAAATATTTTCTTATCCATAATTGATAACATATATTTTGGGTGCTCAAAAGAATCCTCTCATTGAGACTGTTCTTTTGAGCACCCACAACATATGTTTGGGTTGAAAAATAAGAAGATTATTTCTGTTACACACTCTTTATCTAAAATCCTGCATGTATGCACTCTTGACAAGCTAGGCTTGATCTGGTTTTCTGTTTGTTGGCCACTAGGGTCAGAAGAACACTCACCTCTTTTGTAAGATATGCTGGCATATGGAGTTTTTCTGTAGCTTCTTTCTTCTGTGTTGGTGCATTGAACAGTTCAACCTAGAGTAAACAGCAATATCAGTGATTTATGAACAGTGAGAATCAGTTCAACTAACCCTTTATGCACCAATGGAATCTTCCCTCTGCTTTGATACAACAAACTTGGGATGGTCCACTGTATATATTGAGGGCCCTGAGATCACAGGTTATATTTTCCCAATAAAAATATATTTCCTTCTCTGAAGATCGTTTTGTCTTAGTAAATAGTGCAGACCCAGATGAAATGCTGCATAATGCAACATTTCATCTCATGATCTAGGTCTTCACTGTTTACCAAAGTATGTTTTTAGGAGTCACCAATATAGAAAAGGGTTAAAGCTTCTAGAATGTATATTATATTGTAAAATGTTATTCAATATATCTACTTTAACTTTAAATATATGTATTAATTAAAAATCTAAATGCTTTAAGATATTTAAATGTCCAAGGTTTTTCTTGAAAATGCGGAATTTGATCTGGCAAAATGAGGTAACTTGAGGTTGCATGTGGCTAGCAACAAGGTACATATAAGACTCAAACCAGCCTGATCAGCTACAAGAACTAACTAGAAAAACTTGAAATATTGGATTTAGCAATTCTGAATAGCTAATAAACTTTAGTACATGTATGTACAACAATGACACTAATCAAATGGCACAAATCGTCGCTTCAGTGCTATAGTGTTCTATCTACCATTGCACAAGTTTTGAGAAAAATGAGTTCGAAAATTTTAGCATCCTGATTTTTGATGTCTTATTTATCACAGATCTTTGAATCATACCAGAGGGTTAAAATATATACATACACTGTATATCAGAGTTCTCACTAGGATTTTGAAAATAGGAGTAAAAATGCTGTCTGCCGGAAAAAGTTGGAGTTTTACCATACTTTTCTATTGTGTCTTTTGAAAAAAGTTGGAGTCAGAATCAAAAAGTTGGAGTAAAATAATCCAAATTTGGAGTTAATGAGAACTCTGTATATGACCTTGGTTTGAAGAAATTTTTACAGTAATATGGAATTTACAGGCATTTTACAGTTTGCAGATAGAACATTATGCCCTAAAAATCCCCTTCTGCATTCAGTGCTATATTGTTCTATATTTTCCTACAGCTTATTATTCTGTTTCTGCAGTCAATTCATATACTAGTCTGAACAGAAATGATTATTTGTACCTAACAGTAGCAGATTTAGTCATTTATTTGGCGTAACAGTAACAAACCGCACAGATAATGCCATTAAAATTCATGCAAGGGAGGTAATCTGTTTCTACAGTTAATTTTTCTGTCAATGGGGTCAATTTGTATAGTACTTTAGACTGAACTGATTATTTGGACATAAAAGTAGCAGATTAAACCATTGATTTGTAATAACATCGACAAAGAACTTCTAGCGATAAGGCGTATATTTTCCCAAGTTGACATGATTACAAACACCAAATTTTCAAATTGTCCTAATGTTTTTAAAATTGGTGTAGTTTGGCAGTAAAATATGCACAGCAGGCAATAAAATATGTTTCAAAGTGATTCAACATTCACAATACTGTGAAATTGTGCACTTTCTACTCCCGACCCTCTTTTTACGTCTTTATACTGGGTGCCGTTTAGGCCAAACTTTGAGTAAATGCATTGCTAATTTTAAAAAAATAAAAATGCTAAGGATAGGAAAGCTCTTCATTTCTAAAACATTACCATATTCCTTCTGCGCATGCATACGAAATACACCTAAAATTGTGCCGTTTGTGATTAGAAAGATGAAATTGGTGTCTTTCAGTTTGTTTTTAGATGCTTTCCCCCACCCCCCCCCCCCCCCCCACTAGACCCAAAATGCCCTTTACATATGTTGTAAATGTTTATAGTGACATGTCTTTGTTCAAAGGGCATCTTGCGCCTGGGGTGGGAAAGCATCTAAAAATAAAATAAAATAAAAGGAAATGAAGAGCATTCCTATCCTTAAAATTTTAGCACTTTTATTTTTTTATAACTAGCAATGCATTTACTCAAATTCTGGTCTAAACGGCACCCAGTATAAAGACGTAAAATGAGGGGTGGGAGTAGAAAGTGCACGTTTTCACGGTATTGTAAATGGTGAATCGCTTTGAAATGTATTTTGTTGCTAAATATGCATATTTTACTGCTGAACTACACCAGTTTTAAAAACATTAGGGCAATTTGAAAATTTGGTGTTTGTAATCATGTCAACTAGGGAAAATATATGCCTTATCGCTAGAAGTTCTTACTTCAATTAAAGCAGTTTAGATATGTGTAAGGGAGGTAATCTGTTTCTACAGCTTATTATTCTATTCATGGATCAATTTGCATTATAATTTTGACTGAGCGGATTTTTTGGACCTAAAAGTAGCTGATATAGCCATTAGTTCGTCAAAAGACCGACAAGCCGCTTTAATGCAGGAAATTTAAATTTATGCAAGGGAGGTAACTGCAATTTTAGCAATTTCTCCAAGAGAAGTTACTTTATGTAGATAGAACAGTATGACACTGAACTCACCCAGTCACGTGACAAAATCATCATTGGCCATTGGATGAACATCACTTAGAACACAATAGCACTGAACGAAATTGTCTTTTTGTAGATAGAACAGAAAAGCACAGCAATTTTAAGCTTACTGGGAGGAGCAGGGTTGCCACTCAATATCCATTTCAAAATTCCCTGACTTTTCACTGACTTTTCCCTGACTTTCAACCGTTTTCCAGACCCTTTTGGAAGGCCAATTTTAGCCATTTTCATCCATCGACTATTCGAAGATTTTGCAACAATATTTGAACTTGCTGATTTAATCTTTACAGAAAAATCTTAAACCATAAATATTAGAAAAGGAATGTTTCTGAACATAAATTGCTTGCAATTTATGTTCAGAAACATTCCTTTTCTAATAATGCTTGCAAATTATGGAAACTTAAAATCTCCAGAAGCCTGTTAACTAGCATCTTTTAAGGAAAATTTTGAAATTCCCTGACTTTTCCCTGACTTTTTTCATTTTTTTAAAATTTCCCTGACTGAAAATGTAATTCCCTGACTTTTCCCTGACCTGGAAAAATTTTCATTTTCCAGAACTTTTTCCCTGACCGTGGCAACCCTGAGGAGATAGGCAAATGAAACCTTCACCAGTAGATAGAACATTTGATCCCCTTTCCAACGGTATGCATAACTCATTTTTGACCAAAATGTCACTTAGAACACAATAATTGCACTGAAGCGACGATTAATGTTAAGCAGACTGACTAGATGTAGCAACTTTAACTATTATTAAATAAACTTAATTTAAGCTAATAAAATAAGTATGTTTTTAATACTTTGCACTGCTAGGATGCCATGAATTAAGCAAAAACTATTATATTTCCTCTATCTAAATGTATTTCCTAGCTTAAGATAACCTACTATAGTACTAAGGGAGAGGAAATGTTATTCTTTTTGACACATTCTTCCAATAAATTAAAGAATGCAGATACGATATCCATTACTGTTCACACCTTCTATAAATAAATCAGGTCTTGATTTAACAAAGTTCATATTTTGTCATTAAACCAAATGAATATCCTACAAGCAAATTCCCAAAAGTGTCCCTCAACAAGATGAGAATTAAAATCATCTGACCAGTCATAATCTTCGCTAATCCCTATTCCCTTTGTTTATAGACCTTTACAAACATGACAACACAATTCAAGATCACCAGGAACACTTGGTGTTAATCAACGAGCATGTGCCAATTTCTGAACGGCAGAATACTGTATAAATGTAATTATTGGACTCAAAAATAGGAAATGTTTTACAAGATGTTTAAAAGCAACGATATTTCATAAAAACTCAATTCCAAGAACTGATTCCCATAGTTTTATCATTGAACTATCAAATAATAAGTATTTTCACATTATTTAACTTATATTTAAAAAATATCCGACATTAAAATGTAGTCATGGTGCCAAAACACCATAGGTCCATAGCAGTTAAGGTCTCAAAAATAGCACAAAATTATTATCCCCACGCTTTTTTAAAAAAGCGATGGGGATATTGCAATCACCTCCGTCTGCCCGCAACGCTATCTCCTCAGGACTAAACCATTGGACGAAATCCAACCAAATTTGGTGTGTGAGTTGCTCACATGAATGGGGTGTGCAATGGCACAATTTTCTTTTGGCCCCACCCCCTGGGGCCCTGGGGAAGGGCCAAAAGGTCAAATATTAAATTTCAATTACAAAGTCAATTTCAAAGATTTTTAAACCAAACTTTGCATGTCTTCTCACAAATGAAAGATATAAAACATATCAGACAGGATTTTCATTTGGTCGCCTGGGTCATGCCCCAGGGCCAAGGGTGGGACTTGGGGGGTTGGGGGGGTCAAAAAAATTGTTTTCCGAAATTCAACCAGATTTGGTGTGTGAGTTACTTACATGAATGGCACATGCAACGGCACAATGTTTTGGGTCCCCGTCTCCTGGGGCCTTGGGGAGGGGCCAAAAGGTCAAATATAATTAAATCTCAATTACAAAATCAAATTTCAAAGATTGTTAAACCAAAATTTGTGTCTTCTCACAAATGAAAGATATAAAACATATTAGACAGGGTTTTCATTCGGTCCCCTGGGTCATGCTGCAGGGTTTGGGACTTGGGGGTGCTGGGGGTCAAAAGTTTAATTTCCTGAACATGGTCATGAATGTGGCATGTCAAATTAAAGGGGATGAGCAGTAGACCAGGATACTATTGATACACTGAAAATGTTTACCCTAGGATCAAACTGATGACCTTGGGATGGGGTCAAATACCATTAGATTTCTTGGAGAGTGTGCGGATTTGCGATAGCGCGCCATCAAATGTGTTCTAGTTTTTTTTAAATACACTGAACAGAACACCAATTTTACTACCATCCGCAATAAAAAAATCTGCATTAAATGAATGGTCAGAAAGCATGGAATGAAAATATAACATTATGAGAATATATACTCAACAAAAAAAGTTAAGGAAATCTCAGAAAACCATGCAACATAAGAACACCAAAGCAAACAATTATTCAATTTTTATTTATTTGTTTAGATACATGTCATCAGTTGAGAAAAATGTTTACTTTAGTTTGCTAGCACAAATACCTTTGTTGTGGCAAAGTGTCAAGTAACCCAGGGGTCGAAGTCATTTTTCGCAAAAATGACTACAAAGTATTCCCTACAAAACACATGAAAAACATGTAAGTTTTCAGAACCTAAAATGCAATTCCTTTGAATGTCACATGAAATTAACTTGATAGCTTCACATCACATTTTGAAGATGAGAATGCCTTCATCAGCCCAGTCAGCGGCAATAGGACTAGCACTTGTTTCGCATACTCTGAATACTGGTGATTTTGTACTGACGGGTCAGCATCAATATCTCATACAACGCTGCATCGAAAAGCTAGGGGTTTCTTGATGGCATTATTGTGCATTGGACCCTCTGTCCAAAATTGTCATAAGCATGTTAAAATTGTAGACATGTCTGATGAGAGAACTCACCAGTCAATGGGCACAACATTGTTTTTGTTGATTCTAGTGAGGTGTGTTCTGGCATTGTCAACATAGGCCTGGTACTGTCACTGGTTTTCGCACAAAAAAGCTGGACAACAGACCTCAACACCTCATCCATGTACACTGGACTGATCAAGTGTCCCTCTATAAGCATCAAATCTGTTGTCCTATTTTTTTTTAACATCTCCATGCCGCGAGGGACCTGGCGAACGTTAATGTATGAAAATCTATGTTTACTCCGTAAATTGAATTTTTGCGAAAAATGGAGTGAAGACCAGTCAACTTTGACATGAATTTACTAAGCTGCTATGGGTGCTACAGACCCAGATAAAGCGTCATTATAAAGAAAAATGGTCACATTATACTATTGTGGAATTCAAAAGTCTTTAATAAATGTTTTAGCTTTTTTATCATAGCCCCTCAAACACAATTTCCTTAACTTTTTTTGTTGAGTATATAATCAATATTGTATAACTATCAAATCTGTCCGCCATAATTTGTTTGGTTCATTGGGGAAATGGGTTCCGGGTCATTTCGGCCCATAACAAAATCGGCCCATGTCAATTTCGGCCCATGTCAATTTCGGCCCATAGCAATTTCGGCCCATAAATTTTGTCAACCTTGATTTCTGCAAAAGGGATTGTATATTATTGAAAATAGATCTATTTCAAATTGATAAATAGAGTTATATTGAGAAAAGAACTGAAAATAGATTGACTTTACAAACTAGTAAAGACTAGAAAATGCATATCTAGAGTGGTATCTTTATCATCAAGTGCGGATCCAGAGGGGGGCAGGGGGTCTGGACCCCCCTCCCCTGGAAAATCACAAGTTATATGGGTTTCTATAGAAAATAAGCAATTGGACCCCCTCCCCTGGAAAAAATTGGATTCCCTTGGTAACTGTTGGGCCCCCTCTGGAAACTTGAAAAATGATAGTTTTCTTTGAAATTAACCATCTGACTTGTGTAAAATAAGCTGAGGACAAAAAAAAAATACGTCGTCATATTGACCTGATATTATAGACTAACATACCAATTATTCATTATTATATTTGTGGGCCGAAATTGTATAGGCCGACTTTGTTATGGGGCCGAAATCGACATGGGCCGAAATTGTTATGGGCCGAAATGTCCAGTGACCGGGGAAATGTGCTTGAACATAGATTACATAGAAGTAATGTAAAATGTTAACATCTATTATGATGGTTAGGGTTAGGTTAGGGTATTGCTTGGTAGCTGCTAAGCAACTATGTCATATTCAATCTAGCTAAGGTGGCGGACATATTCTATAGTCGCTCCTGAATAAGGAATGAACCAGGAAATAATGCCTTTTTAAAAGCAGATACTTGTACATTTAAACACTTACAGGATCAACTTTATCCCAGTTATTATAGCGCCCAACAAAATCTGAACCATAAACATGACCACAGACTGATGTCATCTTGAAAAAAGCAGTGTCATTTATTTGATTAAACCGTGCCCTGTATTCATGAACTGAACAAGCACCGTTGGATCCCTTTCTTGTGGTCACGTTGCCGTTTGACAAAATTTTTGCAATAGACTGAGCCAAAGACGGCTTCTCCGCGACCATAAGAACAGTTCTCATTTTGTCAATGTCTTCTTGTTCAATTAAAATTGACTAATATGTGAATTTTCGGCAGCTTTTTCGAATTCAGCATCCCTGCGAGACACATTAAAATCCTGGTTGTTCAGCTGCTCATTAATTTGATGACGGAAATTTAATGAGCGTTTACATGATCAAGACAAAAATTAGACTGGTTCTCTCCCTTTAATAGCTTGTCAGCATATTAAGACAGGTAACTACTAAACGCCATTGCGTCTATTTATAGCATATACACTGACGTAGTAATGGAAAAATACGTAGTATTGGAAAATACCTGGGACGTCTTGAGTCCATCTGCGGTATTGAATAAAAAGTGCATTTGCGGTTTTTAAACAACTGCTCCCAGCTAGCATCCCATCACGAGCCACTATCGACCCGCCGACGAACCGTCACCTGCGGATGGCGGTTCGTTGGCGGGCCGAAAGTGGCCCAATTGTACGTGCGGATTGGATTTTTTTATAAAGTTCATTTGTTCTATTATCAGGAATATGACAACTGAAAAGTTACAAGTTCTATAGGTTCCTATAGAAATAAGCATCCCCAACCCAACACTGGATGCGTGGATCCAGAGGGGGTTAGGTGGTCTGCACCCTACCCCCCCCCCCCCCCCCCGCATCCCCCTAAAATATCACATGTTCTATGGGTTTCTATAGAAATAAGCATTCCCCGCCACCCGAAAATAAACAAAAATACAGTTACCCCGCATCTAGTCAGGCGCAACGCGGCCCGGTACAACTATTTTCTGGAATTTCAAATGTTCACAGGGGAAACACTTATGAGACTTTCAGTTTGAACCTACAAAACTCAATCCGTGACGGGGAAGTGGGCAATTACTTATTTCTAACCGATGTGCGGATCCAGAGGGGGATAGGTGGTCCGGACACCCCCCCCCCAAAAAAAAAAAAAATAAATAAATAAATAAAAATAAATAATAATCACAAGTTCTTTAAGTTTCGTTGGAAATAAGCATTGTCCCCCCCCCCCCCCCCCCCAGATCCCCGAAAAAAAACACATGTTACCGACTGCGCCGGCCGGTAAACCTTCTGAGACTTTCAGAAAACTCAATCCGTGACAGGGAAGTGGGCAATTACTTATTTCTTACCCATGCGCGAATCCAGAGAGGGATAGGTGGTCCGGACCCCCCCCCCCCCCCCCCCCCCCCGAAAAATCACAAGTTATATAGGTTTCTATAGAAATAAGGATTTGTACCCCCCCCCAACCCCCCCCCCCCAAAAAAAAAAAATAAATAAATAAAAAGTTGCACCCCCCCCCCCCCCCCCCCCCCCCCCCCCCCCCCCCCCCGATAAATGTTTCGACCCTTTTGAACCGTAAAAAAATATAATATAGTTGCAAAAAAACCAACAATAAACACCCTTATCAGAGTTTTTTTCTGTTATTTGAGTCTGGACGCCCCCCGGCCCCTGTTTCTATCTGCGAGGAGAGGGTGGAGGGGGGGGGGGGGTACTATAATATTTTCATTCATACGTAGGCTCGCACCATTTTGGGGTTCAAAATTTTGAATTTCAATACCTTTGAGGGTTTTCAGAAAAATGAAAATTTTTTGGGGTATGAAGATTTTGTGGATATCTTTTGGGGTCATCACAAAATACCAAAAAGTTAACCCCAAAAATGGTCCGGGCCTATAGATAGCAAAGATACGTTGGGCCCACGTTGGTAGTTGGTGGAAATGTGGGCGTCGCCGCATACCAACCTTGTACCAACATCGAACCGACGCAACAATGTCGACCATTCTCTCATTATTAAACACCACTATATTATTACAAAATCCTCTGTGCCTGTATTCTGAATAATGTGTTTGGTGTTAAAAGAAGTTTATGTTTCCGGAGCACATGACATTGGGCCAGCATTGCGAAGGAGATTTGTTTGATTTGATTCTTACGTCCCATCAACAATCTTTCAGTTATGTAGGGACGGGTCTTCCTGGGTTGAACCGGTACTAAGCTATGATTAATGTGTCTTGCTCAAGGACACAACGCAGTGACGCCTGCGAGGCTCGAACCCGCGGCCCCTCTGTCTCATGTTCATTAAATAAGCCAGGTTACGAGGAAACTATCCATGCGCGGATCCAGAGGGGGCCGGGGCTCCGGGCCCAGCAAAATCACAAAGCTATAGGATTTATTTAGCAATACTCGTCTGGATCCACTTGAAAATCTCAAAGGCAAGCCAGAATTCAATGTTGGGCCATTAATTCGGCCGCTAGCGAAACGCCATTGAAATTGGCCGATGATGATACACCTTGAAAGGTATTTGGACTCTCACCATAAAAAAGTTGTTAAAGATAAATTGGACTCCCTCTAACAACACTTCCTGGGTCCGTGCATGCCTGTGTCGGGGATTTCCGATCGGATGGGGGTTACTCTGATATTTCGTAGCCTATGTGGACTGGGGCCTTTTTTTAAGGAGGGGGTCTAACTTTTAATTTCAATAATTTTAGGGGATTCAGATTGAATAAATATTTTATGGGATCTATGATAAAATTGTGGATATTTTAGGGGAGGGGGTGGGATGGTCATCATTCACAGTTAGGGAGCGTGGCGAAAAAGGAACGCATGTGCGCGACCCCCGTAATATGACTTTAAAGCATGTATAATATCATGCGCGGATCCAGGAATTTTTGACAGGGGGGGGGGGGTCCAGATTGAGACTTTTTTAGTCCTCAGCTTATTTTACAGAGGGGGGGGGGGGGGGCAATGGTTTTATTGCAGAGAAAACTATACTTTCCCAAGGATCCAGAGGGGGTCCAACATTTTCAGGGGAGGTCCATCCAAGGGGGGATCCAAATGCTAATTGCTATCACAATAACTTGTGATTTTTAGGAAGGGGGGGGGCTCCGGGGATCCATAGGTTTTAGTTACGCGGTGTGCATTCTTCTAAGATCATTTTAAAGCTGTTTAAAAAAGAAAAACGGGGGTCACTTAAAACCTGGAAACACATCCTACCAGTAACAAAATCCACTTTAAGGCCAATTTCCTCGGGTGTGGTACTTTCAGGGGTGGCACTCTCTTTAAACAATTGTGTTTTGCGTTGTGTTTTGCGTGTCTTTGTTGGTGTTTTTGAGAAGTTAATTCTCTTTTGTGGTCTAGAGAGAGGAGAGGAGCGCATCATTCTTTTAGTATTAGCACGTATCACTATCCTTGCATTTCGTTGGCACCCCTCATAAAAAAGTCTACATCTTTGATCGAGGTTCTGTAATTTCGAGTAACAGTTTCTACACATAAGGCCTAAATGAAATATATGTGTGGTTCCTGTTTCATGCCAAGAAAATTCAGGGTAGGTAGGTAGGGAAATTATTAAATTTTGTTATAACATTTAACAAAGAAAATAGTGACAGAAATTGAAAAAGTGCCCATTTTTTCTCCAAAGACGATTTTATTGTTTAGGGTATATAGGGTTAAAAAATTAGGGTAGGTAGGCAACAGGAACCACACATATATTTCATTTAAGCCTAACGCCACTCTCTACATTAATGCCCCCATATTTGGCGAGCAATGCTTTGGCGTTGATGTCTGATCTTTTTGTGGATTCGATCCTTCGGACCTCTTGTGCGCTCTTTCCACAGACCATGCAGACACGCTCTGCAGGGTGCAGATTTTTGTTTTACGGGAGTTCTATACATTTCTATCCCATGCTGTAGCCACGATGATCCACGGATGTATTAGTTTGTCTTCCTGGTGTCTCTTGATGGTTGTGTGTCTCTTCCTTGCAGTGCCATGGGGTTGTCTGCTGTTTGTGATTGTGGTATTTCCTGATCATGCTCACATACTTTTTTTAGGTAGTGAATACCCTTTAAACCTTCTTTACATGAACCACAAGACTGGTGACCTTGAAACATGGTTTGCATCATTGGATAGTAAGTGAGTATGAGCTGGCCCACCCAGTCCACTTTCTGTGCCTTTTATATAGTAAAAAATTTAATTGAATTTGGGTCACACTGGATTCATATAATACCTGGCCTATTTATGAACTTTTTCAACACCGACGCTCTTTCTGGAGCACGCGCAGGTTCTCTACTTGAAAAAATACCATATGCTGAAGAAAAAAAATCAGGTGTGTGGGATTCGATCTCTAGACCCTTACCTCGTTAAGCTAAAGCGCTACTACTTGCGCTATTTGGACAGGTATCGTCACTCGATTACATCAAAATCTAAGTACATTGAAAAAATTATTAAAATCGAAATTACAAATAACAGCAATATTTGAAAGGCTTTGTATCGAAAAGAAAGTGCGGCAAATCTTCTCAGTTTTCAGTACATGTTCATTTCTCATTTTGATGTGCGAAATTGACCCAGGATGTAAACAGATGCTCTTTCTGGAGCATGCGCAGTCGGATGAGTGGGATTCTCTACTGGTGAAAAATTACTAGTTACCAAACGTAATATGCGTAGCGGAAGTGGAGCTTTATCAACGTGGGGAACCAATCTAGACAAAAATTAATTTGACGGTACAGTATAATAAATGTAATGAACACTTTTTCTAAATTTCAGACTGCGGTATAAAACGCCAAATGCTATTTGGTGCAACCGAGCCACTTACTAGCACGAACATATATATTGAGAAGGTCGAGTTCAGTAATATGTGCAAAGTTCGTAGTACATGTTTCATAGTTTGTACACATGTTGTACATTTCCCACGAGTGTAGCAACAAAATAGAATTATCGGATGCATTTGAACTCGGACCCACATAAGTGCCGAAAATAGGTAAAAAGGGTACCTTGGTTTCTTGCTGATGTTCATAAAGACGGATGAACTTTCAATAAATATAACATTACAGTCTTAAAGATAGTATATTGAACCATTGCTTTTTTGAAGAAATATCAAAGATATACAGATAATTAATGGAGATATGATTATTTAATCTTCAACTAATGTCAGTTTTGAAAGCTCAGCCTCGACAACGTATTTCCAATATATACATTTACCTGTATATAAGTGACAAGTCCGTGTATACTGGGTCCGAGATTTGAAGAACTTTGTTTAATATTTTAAACATGTTGTCTACATGTGCATGTTGCGTACACGCTGTTTGTCAGTCCGCGGAGTGGTGCGGCTTAGAAAAGGGGGAATAAGAAATACAATGCATCGAGGAAAGGAGAGAGAAACGTTTGGCCAGATGCATTTCAACCCATCTCATGCTCATATATGCTCCTCGTGGTACTCAGGTTTGAACAAACAACATAGAAAAAACTTCAGATTTGTCAAAATAAAGCTGTGCGGTTCATTAAAAAATCTTGGTCCTAGATCACACACTGGTTTCCCTGAACTCAATAATCTCAATTTGTTGAATGTGGGTTTTAGGGTAAAACAAATTCATCTGAGTCATGTGCATAAAATCTTCAATGGAACTGGCCCATCATATCTATCTGAACATTTCATAAACGCTTCTGATGTCCACCATCACTTCACTAGAGGTACGAGGGTGATCCAAGAAGTAATGCGAACCCATCTGTAATTTCTTCCACATTTGGTATTTTTAAAAATGGTTTATATGTATATTATGATCAATTATCGATTCTTTGAGATTCTATTACTTTTTTGATAAATCACATGGCAATTCCTGTTGCCTAGCAACAAGAGAATGCAAGGTAAACGACCTTTTTCCCACTTACAGGGGTATTCTTCACACCTTTTTATTTTACATTACATAGTACAGGTAACGAACTCGAACAACCAATATTTGCATGCTCAGTAGAAAAATAAAATAAATTAAAAAAAACAAACAAAAAAAAACAATCAAACAACAACAACAAATATTTGCGAGCAATCAAATGATATTTCTAACAACTAACGTCAGCTGCGATGGGAGGGGGGGGGGGGGTTAATTAATACTTCTTCCGCTTCTCGCAGACCTGCAACCCACCCCACAAGTTATTTTAAAACATCTATAACGTCTGGATGTATCGGTCATGCTGCGGCATGCCCCGTAATCTTTGCATTTGGGACAACATGGGTGTGGAGGGGCCTCGGTAGTATGAATAAGGGTCCAAACGCTACTATACGTTTGGTTAGAAGGCAAAACCATGCGGGAACCACCGTTTCTTGGACAACTGTGCAACGGGAGAAAAACTCTCACGCTTACAAACTAAGTTCAAATGTGCAAACAGCATGCTCTACGGATAGCTTGAACAATTGCCCGAAGCATAGCATTCTTAGATTTTCGAGTTTTGCGCTGAAAATTTACTTATGATTGAAAATGTGTCAACACAACTTACCGTGTTCCATTGTTTTGCCCACTGCCTGCTTCCCGGAAGGGCCTTCGCCTCACTTTACGCTCTGCTCTTTTTGGAGAAGGAGGCCGAGATTGGAGGCCGTGACTTTACCATAATACAAATTATTATCATTCAATGTATTTCAATGTATTTTCTGTCAGAACAGAGTTGAAACCAAGTTGTATTGTTTTGAACTTTATGTATGTTAAGTGCTTAATTAGTGCCCGGTGCTATTTTGTACATATATCAACACTTCCATTTGCCTGACCTGTTAATAAGCTCACCAGAGCCAAAGGCTCATAGGAAAGCTAATGTAATCACATTGAGCTGACTTCTGTCGTCGGACTATCATCAACATTTTCAAACAACTTCTCTAAAGCTGATTAATTTCATAGTTCACATATAGATAAGGGGCATAAATAATTGTTTTGTTTTTTCAGACAGATAAGAACTCTGGTTGCTATGGCAACTTATATTTCCCATAAACTTATAATTGGAAAAGTGGAAATTGAGAATTCGTGCTAACTCATTGGAGAAATTTGTTTTTTACAGATGTTTGTAGAGTAGTCCTCGCTTTTTCATTCGACTTTTGTCTGAATGGCTTTTTGATCGGTTGACGGGGCGACATGTAGGAAAAACATTAAAAAATCATCCCAGAATCTATTAGGGCGCATTTGGACGAGCGAGGTTTTTTCGCACATTTTGCACGCCCATGGAATCCCTTTGTGCAAAATTTCAAAATAGCTGTCATAGTTTAACAATTTAACGGTCTGTTGATATGAGATACCTTTGCAGTCCATCGAAAATTGTTACAGTGCATTGCATGGCATGCTGGACTGTGTATGCTTATTATTATATTTGCCTTTTTCATTTTCCATCTCTTACTGGTATGCAATGCATAAGAAAATTTCACTTATCATTTTAGTTTAGGTCTTCTACCTTACAGTCCTTTATTCCTGAGAATCAGCCATCAAACTTTCATTCCCTGATGCCTGGGGTATGTCAGCTTTGCTCACTATTTCCTGTATTTTGATTGGTTGGCAAAGCCACTTGAGAGGTAAAATAAATTGAAATATTTGGGGTTCACTTTGTGCAACTTTATCTTGCCAATCAGTATACTAAAGGGTTTTAAGAAAGATTGTTCTACAAAAAAACAGCAACACAGTTTCCATTTATTAGCTCACCTGAGCCGAAGGCTCATGGATGAGCTAATAGTATACCAGTCACTCCTTCGTCTGTCCGTCAACATTTTCAAACATATCCTCTGAAACCACTGGGCTAATTAAACTCAAATCTCATATGGAGACTCCTTAGGATTCGGGAACGAAAGTTTGTTCAAATGGTCCTGGTCACATGACCAAGATGGCTGCCACACCCATATATGGTAAAGACCCTTTTAAAATCTTCTTCTCCAGAATCAGAAGACCGATGACCTTGGGACTTAGTATGTAGCATTGGGGATGTGGGGCCTACCAAGCTTGTTCAAATGATGATCCTAGGTTGACCTTAACCTACTTAACGTCAAGGTCTAATTTGCTTCCTAATGCATTTAAAATGGAAAATGTTTTGAAACGTTAATTTTTTGAAAACTGTAGAAGCCCAAGTCATTATTCTCACTTGATATATTTAACCTAATGAGACAATGACTATAAATAAGTTCCATAGGTCAAGATTGACCTTTGACCTTTCAGCTAAGTTGCTAATATTGGAGCCCCATCAATATATTAAAACATAGTTTTCTCACAAACCATTGGCCCAATTGAAATAAAATTTCATGTGAAGACTCCTTATGCTAAGTTAGTCAAAATTTATGCAAATTTTTTGGTCACATGACCAAGATGACCGCCATGCCCATATATGGTAAAAACCCTTTAAAAATCTTCTCCAGAACCAGAAGGTCGGTGACCTTGGGACTTGGTATTAAGCATTTGGGATGTGGGGCCTACCAAGTTTGTTCGAATTATGATCCTAAGTTGACCTTGACCTACTTAACATCAAGGTCAAATTTGCTACCTAATGCAATTAAATGGGAATTTTTTTCTGAAATATATTTTTTAATGCTGTTGAAGCGAAAGTCATTATTCTCACTTGATATGTTAAACTTAATGACGGGAGCGCAGTGGCTCAGTGGAAGAGTGCTTGACTCGAGACCGAAGGGCTGCGGGTTCGTGCCTCACTGCGTTGTAGTCCTTGAGCAAGACACATTTATCCTAGCTCAGTACTGGTTCTACCCAGGAAGACAGGTCCCTTTATAACTGAAAGATTGTTGATGGGACGTAAAGAATCAAATCAAACAAACAAATTAAACCTAATGAGACAATGGCTATAAATAAGATTCAAAGGTCAAGGTTGACCTTAACTTTTCAGCCAAGGCCACTCATATTGGAGTCCCATCAACACATTAAAACATAGTTATCTCAGAAACCACTAGGCCAATTGAGCTCAAATTTAATAGAAAGACTCCTTATGATAGGTTAGCCAAAATTTATACCAATTGTACTGGTCACATGACCAAGATGGCCACCATGCCCATATATGGTAAAAACCCTTTAAATATCTTCTTCTCTGGAACCAAAAGGCCAATGGCCTTGGGATGCATCATTGGGGATGAGGGCCCTACCAGATTTGCACAAATGATGAATCTAGGTTGACCTTGCCCTACTTTATGGCAAGGTCAAATATGATTCCTAATGTATTTATATGGGAAAAATCTTGACATATTCTAACTTTGTTAAGATCAGGTGAGCGCTTCAGGACCTTCAGGTCCTCTAGTTTTAGTTATATTGCCCTTTAGTGACAATTCTTCAAAATGGACACAGTTGATAAGAAATAAAGAACAGAAAGTTTCATCACATTATTCATCATGGAAAAATTATCTTGAAAAAAAGTACCCCATGGAAACATTTTTGGGGCTTCAAATCCAATTCAGTGTATATGACATAATAACCTTTGTCATGCAATGGCCAATCAGAACATTTCCTAATTGGCAAAGAAGCCCTCAATCTTGTTTTTCATCTTATATTACTCTGGTAATTTAACATACTGCTACACTGTAAACAACCACCCAAAATAGTCTTATTTTTCGAAATATCAGTTTCTATATTACTTAAAAGACAGTGTCCATAGTAAACATGTTTGTAATGTCAGAGTATGTCAAACACTATAAAGTACCACAAGGAATAGCAGGTTCATGGTGTGAAATGATATGATGAACTTTGGAACAATCTTTTTTAACACCCTTTAGCTCAGTTGAAAGTAAACTGCTTATATACCTTAAGTGTTGATAAATAAAAGAATAAGATGTGTAATGTTTGTATTTAATCATTCCATTGAAATATACAGAGGGAGGAAGTCCGTTCACTATTGTCGTGCCAACCAAAAGTGACAGTGACATAATATTTTGTTAACAATTATTAAGTAAAACATTCACTTTTACACTCCGCTTGAGCTAACTCGAATCGATAGATCACGTGTTTTAATCCTATCCTGTGGATAGGATTAATACACAAGTGATCTATCGATTATATGTCTTTGATAACTGTGTAAACAAAACATGACATCACTGTCACTCTTGGCTGGCAGGACATTAGCCTTGCAAGTCCAACCAAGGTCAATCCCTGCCTGGGCTGCCTCCTGAACTTTTATTTAAAAATTTCTTCCACTTTTTCCTCACCTGATTCATGAAGAGCAGCAAAAGAATATATATGCTACATACTGGTAAGCTGCCTGTAGCTGTCCCTATATGACCTCTACTGTGGAAGTAAAGCATTTATATAGCCAATCAAAAAATTGGAAGTCCTGTGATCCAGATGCCATGAACTCTAGCCATGAACATTCCACACAAAAATTTGCTTTGGCTAATTGGACTTTGAGATCTTTGAAATTTTCAAGTCCATGGTGTCCGAAATGTGGGTCAAGATAACAGTCACATAGGTATACAGAAACATACTTAAAATACATAATTTAATGGCAGAGTGACAGATAAACAATGGGTGCTTGGTCGAATTGTAGCTGAATTCAAGGTCAGTTCTCTTAACAAACTGTTCCTGGACAGTTTCCCAGTACTCGGTACATATTTTTGCTAAATGCTTTTCAAACATAAAGCTTGATGTATTACCACTTTAACTCTGATTTAGCACCTTGCATGATTGAGCCATAAGAAATTCAAAAGAAAACAATATTTTATTTGTCCTGTTAAACTAACATCACACATCATAGGGCATAAGAATGGGAATATTACGTGAACATCTCTATACTCATAACGTTTTCACAGTAGAACATTTTTTGTTGTTGTGTTTTACCTTTAATACCATAAGTTCTCAATAAAATGTATGTTGAGGATGTGTATTACAATCGCTTCTAGGGGATGATTATAAAAGATAACCACAGCATACAATTTGAGGAGCAATCTTGTTATTGGATTGGCAGCCATCTTCATCATGTGACCAGAAACATTATATAAAGTTTTGTCCCCCATTCCCTTGGAGACTATATGAATTTTGCCTTTGACATGCCAATTGGTTTGGGAGAAGCAGATCTGACAAACCAGAAGACTGAACAGAAGTTGTCAGGTATAATAGTTTTGGAGAAATGTGAAGTTTATTCCACAAAAAAGCCAATATAGCTTCTGCATTAGTCTAAACCCAAGTCAACAAAAGGCCCATAACTGTCAAAAAGTTTGCAAAGACCTCCAAATTCGAACTTGACCTGTACTAATGATGTTTTGCCCTTCAGTAAAATTTGAATGAAATTGCTGCATCCCTTCATAAGTTATTGATCGAAACCACAATTTAGCCAAACTCAAGGTAAAAAAGCCATAACTGAGTCTTATATTTGCATATTACCACCCATTTCGAACTTGACCTGTATTTTAAGATGCTTGACCTTTCTGCCAAGAAATGTAATCCCTTCAAAAGTTATCAATCAGAAACCAAAAGTGTGACAATTGGGACAACGCTTACCAGCGACAGGATACCTATGTGTCAACCATGCTTCACAGGTGACACAAAAAAATCGTAATGAGGTGGCGTCTGGTTGTTGAAGATTATAAGTCTAAGTCACAGAGTTACAGTTTGGCTGCGATTTTTCAACAGAAATAAGTTCAGGGTGTTTAGATGAACCATATTGATATGATATAGTTTCAATCTATAAATGAGTCTTTGTTTATCTGAACCTGTTTGAAACCGCATTTCCATTTTTTTTATTGTTGATAAGAGCAGTTTCAATGAGATGGTTCTTTTGAGCAGCAAAAACATGTTTCTGTTTTTTTCCCACCAGAAACATGTGTTTTGTCTCATTGAAAATGCTCTTTTCGACACTCATAACATATGTTGAAACTACTGAACGGGATAAAAATGATATTTATTAATACATTTTTGTTTACTTGGACCTGATTGCAAAACTGCGTTTCTAATTTTTCAGGAGAAACGTGTTTTGGGTGCTCAAAAGAGCAGTCTCATTGATACTAGTCTTTTCAACACTCAACACATGTTTAAATGTTGGATGAGATAGGGTTTCAATCTGTGAATAAGTACTGTATTTATCTTGTTTATAGTCCGGGTGTTTATCAAAATTACCGGTATCCCCATTTACAAAGAGGGGTGGACCTTAATTAGGAGCTGTATAATAAGTCACCGTGTAACCTGGTTTCTTATCATCAGTGATCATTGGGAAACAAAAGACGCTATCAACATAGTAACAGTGCTATTACCTGTAGTTACCATTTCATTGGAAACCAAGATAAAAATGGACCAGTATTTTTGGTGATAAAGCCACAAATTTTGAAATTTACAGTGTAAGGCAGGATTGGGTTTTCTCCATCCTTATTAGAGATAATTAAAATTTCCAAAAATCATCCAAAAAATCACCATTTTTGACATCCAAACCAGGGGATGGGCTATTATTAAGATAATTTGTTTATCTAGACTTATTTGCAAAACTACGTTCTTTAACTTTTCATCAGAAACATGTGCTCTGACTGCTCAAAAGATTTGTCTCATTGAGGCTACTCTTTTCAACACTCGACACACATGTTTAAAATACCGAATGGGATCAGGTTTCTATATGTGAATTAGTATTTGTTTATCTGGACTTGTTTGCAAAACTATGTATATCTTTTCAACAAACTGAACTTATAATGAACAACCATCACTTAAACTCTGACACAAAAACAGGCAACAGAGAACCACATCAGAATCTCCACCTTAGAACAGTCGGTAATGAATCAGTGGTGGGTTTAAACAGGTTTTTTGAGCCAAACCTCACAAAGCCTAATTACAGTAAATCATTTTTTATTGTGCAAAAATGTTTAATATGACCAAATTATATCCACAACTCAACCATGTGGGAGAAACAGTGATTGTAAATTATGAATATCTGAAGTGTTTCAGTATATAATGTATATCTATAACCCTACAATATTGCACTGTATTAATCCAGCTTTGTTGTATAAGCACAAAAACAACATACGTGTATTTTACTAATACCACAACCTCTTTTTAACACTATTTTTTTTTATCCAAGCCTATTCCCCTATAAATAATCCAGCCCAGAGATCTAATTGCAAGTCTAAGTACCCCTGTTGTCGAGTACTCATATTTTTCTTATATATTAATCAGTTTAAGCACACCGGGTGCTTAGAAAATTGCTAAGACTTGGCGTTTATTGGAAATTTTAATAATGGCTTTTGCTTCTACACGTAAGAGGTCACTCAGAATGCTAAAATATTGAATGTGGGTTGGCTTAGTACGTCAGGTATTTTGCTATTGGCTATCAAGATAATTTCTGGACTTTGGATTTACTTTTGAGGTACATTGGCACTTATATATTAGCCGGCTGTCAATAGCGTTTTAGGTCTAGTGCCAGCAGGCTGGCACTAAACCTAAAACGCTATTGACAGCCAGCTACTGGAATATAGATAAAAGGGATAATAACAAGTAAAAAGTTATAAGATATCATTTATATTTAAGTGTATTAACATTGGTGATACATGCACATAAGGTAACAAAGGTGATATAATACATGCTTAGTTATTATGTTAAAAGATAGCATTAGCTATTCAAATAATCCTACTTAAAAATTTCCCTGCTTAGTGGCAACTTTTACTTTCTACTTTTGTACTTTACAAACAGTGTGGACTAAGGTCAGCCTGGACCTGATCTGGATCCAAACTATTTGGTACTATAACACGTGTTGGAAAATGCTCAGCGTAGAGCTCCAGATTAGTGCCAGAATTGAGAGGACTGTCATACAGAGAGCGACTAGTTAAACTGAATCTCTCTACATTGGATTATAGACAGAAAAGATTTGACACTATTCAAGTTTTCAAGATTATACATAAAATTGATGGTATTTTTGACATGAATGTTTTCTTCTCATTTGATAAAAATGCCCAGTTACGAGGGCACAACCTGACACTGAAAAAAACCTAGGGCTAATAAATCAGTAAGAGCAAATTCATCCGCTTTGAGAAATATCCCAGTGTGGAATAGTTTACCGACAGATACAGTTAACTCTAATACAGTAGTAGACAGGGGACAAAAATTCCACTTGTCAGCTCGTAATTACGAGTGAAATCTAGAAAGGACGAGTAATTCTTCCCAAGTAGGACGAGCTTGGGAAGAATTACTCGAGGATGTCATATTACTCACTTGTGTTCTTTATTGCATATGCTTTTAAAGGACAAGTGCATGTGTTAATTTACAGGACAAGTGAAAATTGTGAGTCACTCGTCCTGCAGGACAAGTGCAATATTGAAATATTTTTGTCCCCTGGTAGAATTCAAAACCAAACTTGACAAAATCTGGCAAGATAGAAGATATGATAGGGCTGTTATATATTAAATTGATTAACTATATTGTTAATCTTATCACAACTCAACCGGAACCAACATCGAAAAATCATGACATCGAAGGGAATAATAAGCCATCAGGGCTTAATAATTTTCCCTAGCATCAACAAGGTATCTGACAACAAGGATGATGGTATTTCTGAAAGATTTTAAGATTGCTCATTTTGAAAAATGCAAAGCACAAAAAGTTTGCATAATTACCAAGGAGTTAATTTGAGTGTCAGCACCAAACTATCCTGGCAATAAAAGCCTGAGCAAATAAACAATCCTGAACAGTCTGCTCCTAGAGAAGCAGTCTGGTCTGGACTATCAGATTGCTTTCTTCATCATTCTCGATCAGCTGGAAGATTCCATTTTAGAAGTCACACCCTTAAAGAGTTTTTTCCTCTAAAATATATATGGGAGAAACAATATTCCTGCATCATTTTTGGTAACAATGTGGATCCAGAGCAGCTTGTTTCTGATGAAGCCATCTGATCAGGATCCACATTTTTCTTGAATAGAATTGAAATTACATGCAAGCTATACCTGTCCAGTAGTCAGTAGATAGAATGCTGGAGGTTAACCCTTTTCATGTAAGGGGTATGTAAAATATATAAAATTATGTTTTTCAGTCCTTGCAGATGGCAGTGCAGATCCTGATAAAATGCCACCATATGCTGCATTTCATCTGGGTTTTCACTGTTTGAACCTGTATACAGAATGAAAAGGAAACTGGAGAAAAGCTGTGTACATAGTAATATTCAGCAAGATTTTGGTAAATAATGTCCAAATTATTTCAAACGTCTGTAACATATAACAATTGTACATGATGGAAATCTAAGTTACATGTGCAAATGACATAATCCAAGAAGTCTGCTCCTAGAGGGGCAGTCTGATCAGGACTATCAGCTGGCTTAGTGATAACTGAGTATTCGGGATCAGCTAGACGATTAATGCTCCTTTTAGTTATTTTGGGGACAAACAATACTCTTGTAGGACTTTAACCTTGTCATGCTTAACCGACTGGACCCTTTTTGGTAACACTGTGACTTAGATCTGTGGGAGAATTTTGAAGGTTTTTACCCTATATGAGCATAGTGGACATCTTGGACATGTGACATGGACCATATATATATTTGTAAATTTATTCCCAAGGAGGTACCACATGAAAATTGGTGTTAATTGGCCAAGTGATTTTAGAGATCTTTGACAATGGTGGACATATACATGTAGCGGAGGCAGACAATCGATTGTGTCAAGCTTTACCAATTAAGTGACTAACAGTTTTCCCATTCAAATGCATAGGCAACCTTTTTTTAACCTTGTCAAAAAAAGGTTAAGGCCAACCAAGGGTCAAAGTCTATAAAAACTTTGTAGAGCTTTAACTCCAAATGCTACTATGCAAGTTGTAAGATCACAGGACTTGTGATTCTGGTGAAGGTTTTTTAAAGATTTTACCATATATGGGCAAGGCAGCCATCTAGGTCATGTGACCTGAACCATTCTTTAAATATATATAAATGTTTGGGCTCCACATAAAATTTAGCTTGGTTTGCAAAGCTGTTTCAGAGAAGTTTGAAATTGTGATCTGACAGACAACAGATGGACACAAGAGCATGGATATACTATAAATGTACATTGTCAGCCCAATGGCTCAGGTGAGCAAAAAAGGTTGGCGCTTATACAGGTACGGTTTGCTTAATGAGACAAATACAGTTTACAAATTCACATTATACAGAGGCCCAGGTAAAATCTATAACATTTAATTCAGAATTTATTGTATGTATCAATTCACAATCAAATTCACTACGAGAAAAAAGGAGCAATTGAATTTGTTCAATAATTTCTATACAAATAAACCAGAAATCTCATTTAACTTAGACACAGGCCCCCAGATAAGAGTGCATATTGGATTTTTTTTTCTTTTTATCTCATCCACAACACATGTTTTGGATGAGATATAAAGAAAAAATTTTCCAATATGCACTCTTATCCAAAACATATGTTATGGGTACTCAAAAGAACCATCTCAATGAGACGGTTCAATTGAGCACCCAAAACACATGATTAAATTAATGGATAAGGAAATAATTAAAATTTTACGCAAATAAAATTTCCTGGACCTATGTAAGACATGAGCCCAATATGAGCACAGGAAAATCAGCTGCTTAATTTCCAATCCATTGTTTTCAATACATACGAGGGGCATTTGGAAAGTTCTTAGCAGGGTCTTATATCTCCGTAACCGATTTACAAACCCTATCATGTTTGATATCATTTTAAAGAACTATCATTCCTCTATGTTATGGCACAAATTCCATGAGGATATTATAATGCAGCCACGAATAATATCATTGTGAATACATGTACTGTTTGTATACTGGAAAATGCAAAATTTCAGTGGAAAATATAAATTTTACCTTTGGAAAAGTGTGCAGAACATTAACAATAGTTTATGAAATTAGATAATTTTGTACCATTTTGTAGGCCACAATCTGGTACAGTTATAATATAATAGATGACCAATTGGATGTTTCTAATAACTAAATTCCAGAACAGCAATACCAAAACCGTCTAAAAAGCAAAGCAATGCACTATTTTTCAACTAAGAATCGCATGTCACAATGCACGTATTTTGAAAATATATAACCGAAAGTAGTTTAAAAATAACGTGCGTTGGTATTTTTGTCAAGCACACTTTATGCTCTTTGTATTGAAACCAAAATAATTTTTTAAACCAAAACAAAGGGAAGATAACTCTTATAATCTTCCCATGGGGCAGAGTAAGTTTAGCTATGAGCTGATGTTCTGGTTCATTTCAATTGAAAATGGTGGCAAACAAAAAAGTAAAAATACTTTGAGAGTAGAAATCAATCAATTTTGATATGGTCAACACGATACCATGAAAAGTTCTTATGTCATCGACTGAATGTGAGGGGTTAAGTTACCCCACCCCTTTCTTGAAAAGTAGGGGTAGTGTTATTAGGGATAATTTTCTTGAATACAGAACTAAACAAGCTACACTTTTTGCAGGATGAAATGATTTTTATGCATTGTTCGCTACAAATAAAGCAAAACATATACTCAATAGGCATTTTTCATGCTCCTGTAGTGACACAATTTATAGTAAAAGTATGAGGAAATATCGAAAAAAGTCCCATTTTTGAAAGTTTACCATTTCTCTATTAGTCAACATTTTCTGAATGTAAAGGTGTAAGTTGTGCAAGCAGCGATCGCATAAAATATTAAATAAAAATTTAGTTGGCACCAAATCGTTAATTTGTCAAACCATGATCATAAATAAGGTTCACAATTTTCCTTCGTTTTTTTACTTAAAATTTCAGCAAGTGTGTAAAACCCTACTCATTTTGAGCATGCGCTGCACGTGCACACCGAGTCCCTACTCGACAAAAATTTAACCATCAAGTAGCCGATGAATTCTAATTTCCAAAATATATTATTTGATAGCATTTTATCAACGCAATGTGGAGTAATGATGTCATGCTAAAAACTTTCCAAATGCCCTCGTAGATATTGCAATCTCTCAACTTTATAATTCTGAGTAGCACACGTTGCCTCAGCCGCTCTTACAACTAAGATTATTCAGTCCCAGTGCAAAAGGACACAGCATTCAAAAAAAAGATCGATACCAAATCCATCCACAGACTCTGCCAGAGGTTGAACCTGTTCCTGAAGACGAATAAGCTGATCAGGAGTAAGAGGGCACTCTATACTGCTCATAACCCTGTCTGCATCTTCTTCAGGTGCAGGTTCATCAAAGTCAATGCCAAAGTTCTCCACATCATCTGCTTCGTCAGCTACCGGTTCAAAGAAAAGGTCATCAACCCCTCTCTGTCCTCGGCTGGCATTCTGCAGGATGCCACTAACATACAGCTGGTGTGGAGACTTTCCCCTGACAGAGCGCATACGGTGTTGGTTCCACCCATCTTGAAACCTGTTCACATCCCTCTGCAACCTAGGAATGAACACATACTGCAAGCACCATAAATGAATAGGATCATCAGGGCTGAGAACACCTTCATGCTCTAGATGGAAGAACAGGGCATGGTATGTACCAGTGCATCCTTGAAAAAGGTCACGCCAAAGTCTTTCAATTCTCTGGTTGTGGACACTTTTTTCAGTGATGCAACTGCCTCTGTTTTCCCCCCTATACATGATCATGAAGACAGCCACTTCCATGTTTTCACCCCCATGGTCACATCTAACCCTAGATGGCACACCAAATCGTTCAGTTGCTGGCAGAAAGGCAGAAAACACCGTACTGGCTCTATTGTTGGCTGCAACATTTAGGAATGTTATCATTCTGCTATATCCATCTATGCCGCCGTGGATGACAATTCCCCATCTGAAATACAGTAATTGAGTCAAATGTACTTGATATATATATCACAGAAATCTGTTTACAATTTTCCCACAGGGACCTGTATCATGTTTTTTTTTTATTTTAGGGGCATTTTTGTATATATATTGACTGAGCGCACCAAGAGGGTATGGTGTACCGAAAGGAGCAAAAAGATGAATTATGGTATATATCATAATTAATTATGGCATATACCATAATTAATTATGGTATATGGCATAATTAATTATGTCATATACCATAATTAATTATGTCATATACCATAATTAAATATGGCATATACCATAATTCAAACTTATGACCCTCTTGGTACGCTCAGTACTTTAAAAGAATATGATATATGCTCTAATTAATTATGGTATGTACCATAATTAATTATGGTATATACATAATTATTTAGCGCATATACCATAATTCGAATTTATAGCCAATCAGATTTGACGTTACAAATATTAGCATTTTCTACTTTACCGATAAGGAAAACAAGAAAGATAACCGCTACATGACTATTTACACTAATTCCCCGTACTTGTAAAATTCTAAGATAGACTTTGTAAACAATACTTTTGACCATACTGTCAGAACGCGATGGTATATTGACATAATAGACTAGTGTAACAGACTGATTCCGCGGGCTATATCATATAATCGGTCCGTAGAACTACCGAAAACCACACATTTACCGAAAACCACCGAAAACCACATGGAAAATCATATTTATAGGGGAATTATACCCTCCTAGTATTTGTTTTTTAGTAGTTTATGTTTATATTTAATAGGATGGATAGAAAAAATAAAAAAATGAAGCCATCTTATACCGATTTTGATCGTGTAAAATGTATCGCGTCTACCGAAAACCAAAAGCAATCGCGAAAACCACTTAGAAAATCAAGTTTATAGGGGAATTATACCCTCCTAGTATTTGTTTTTTAGTAGTTTATGTTTATATACATATTATTTATGACATTTTGTTACAGGGTATATGGTGAGGCCACTTTATCATGGATTTATAGACTTATAACATATAGCGGTTAGCGAAAAGCTTAGTCCCTCGACCGAAAACCATTATCTATATCTTAGTCCCTCGACCGAAAACCAACGTACGCCAAGTATTCAATATTTAATCCAATTAACTGTGTACTTCTCAGACTTCTTGATCATCGCGCTCTTAACGTACATGCAAAACTGAGTTCAGGAAACAATTTCCATTTACCGAAAACCAATTAATATATAAAATAAAATAACTAAATTTACCATTGGATTATGAAAATGCGATGCACTAAGTCAATATTCTATAGAAAATGAAATGAACGTTTATTATTAAAGAAAAAAAAAAACGTTGAGTCATTTGACTGAGTTTTTTGAAGCATATTAACCTAACGTACAGCAGCGGCCCTCAGTCAGAAGTAACTAAGCCACGGAAAAAAGCAATTTAGGTGTTTCTTATTTTTTTGCATTTAGTTCAGATTTGACATAATATATGATAGTTTGCTTGAAAAGCGAATAATTATGCCATTTTTCTGTAAATGTGTTCGTAGGTTCATCGGATACAGTGGACATTGAGATGCTGGGAAATTTAAGTGATCCAATGCCTGATGCTTATTATTTTGTAATATTCCTTTGTTGAAAATAATAAAGAATTGTGAAATTATTCTTATTAATATTCTTTATAATTGTTGTTGTCATATTGCTGAATAATATGGGCCGAAATACTGAACAGCCTGTTCCAGGTTGAAAATCCCAATAGTCAGAAATATGACACTGATTGAGTACCAATTACCAGTTAAACCAATTACCCAATTATTAACTGCAATTAATACACACACCTCCCTTAATCCTCTGAGTGATTGAAAGATAATGCCTTTAGGCAAGAGTCAACGAGGCGTTAACGGTTACACAGTTTGATTTTAATCCCCATTAATGAAATTGTGAAACAGCATTATTCATCCGCCCTTATTCATCTGGGTCCTTCCTAAAAATGCAACGTCATCATTATCATAATCGGATTTTTGATTAAAGTGCAGGTGCAGGGGCATCATCCACATCAGTGGGCCCCTTTCCAGGTAACTGGCTAGCTGCACGCATAGCAGATCTCACACCTGATCTCCAGGTGCTCCTTTCTTGAGGGTCAACTGTGGTGAGCTTCCACTCACGGCAGTCTTTCTCTGTCAGTTTCTTCCATGTTTGTTTGGAAGCATTTAATTAGGTATAAGATGGTTTCAAACTTGATTTATTTTATCCTTCTTATTCAACATACTGCTATAAATATCTGTATTACCAAAAACAAATACTTTAAGAACATAGTAACTTATTATATCAGCTATTCGGATTGGTTTTCGGCGATTGCTTTTGGTTTTCGGTAGACGCGATACATTTTACACGGTCAAAATCGGTATAAGATGGCTTCATTTTTTTATTTTTTCTATCCATCCTATTAAATATAAACATAAACTACTAAAAAACAAATACTAGGTGGTTTTCGGTGGTTTTTGGTAAATGAGTGGTTTTCGGTAATTCTACGGACCCTCATATAATGTATATCGAAAACTTTAAACACCATGCGGAATGGTACGTTATTCTTAAGCACGAACTCGGTGGGCCGTTGGGTAGGGTACTGGGAGGGAGTTTGTGGGGGAGGGGCGAGGTAATATGCACTCTCAATTCTGATTTTACAAATACATTCTGGGCTACAGGAATCATGAATCATGAACTCATTAAAATAAGTTGACGGAACCGGTGTATCAAGAGATATGCTAAATGATCATTTCAGGGCTACCAACGACTAGACTACCAACGATTCAATATACCTTAGTTGTTCGCATTAAGAACGTTTTTCATGTCTTAAATACTCTTTTCTATTTACATCCCCCTCCCCGAAAATTTTAAACACGTACCAGAAAATAAACTAGTCGCAGCTGGCCCATATCGGATGAAGCATTAGGGTGCTTAACTGCGGTCAGAAAATAGCTGGTACATTAACTTTAATCTATACCCATGCCACATAATTAAAAATACAAGATTGGACAATAATAATAATAATAATAATAATAATAATAATTGATAATTCATGCGATTATTAAATCATACATGTAATTATAAAACTCTGCATCTACTGACCCGTTTTTCAAGTCATTATAATTAATCCATAAATACATCCATTGTAACTGATTGTAACGCCGACTTGTAACTGAAAGATTTTTTCGAGGACTGGAAGATAAGAAATGGTAAAAACATCTGCGACTCAATAAAAGCTAAACTTGTATTAACTTTTTCATGATTGTTTAATAGAGTATTTATGACAGCAATAAATAGCGATAGAATATACATGAACATCCTGTCATAAAATGTCAATTTTTTAGAATTTTCACACCTTCATAGATAATGTGTCTATCTACCTGCGCACCCAGTTTACGGTCGGGCTTTGTACCTTAGCTTTCAGTGGCGGATCCTGAGGGGGTTCGCTCAAACCCCCTCAACGCCGCCCATTTTTTAAATACCCTATGAAAATGAAATAATTTGGACACATTTTCATGGGATATTTGACAAAATTGAGATAAAATCAGCAAGGCGAACTCCCACACTTTTATACATAAGAACCCCCTTTCCAGCCTGAGAAATCCTGGATCCGCCTCTGCAACTCGTACCTATTTTTGGTCAACTCGAACCTAAATATTTTTATATTAATAAGGTCCTAAAATTTATTCGACATGTGTTTTTAATGCTGTCTTTATCTTCATTGTCTTCAGCTATTGCTTTATACCCAGAGAAGATGCCACGAACCTCATATTTTATGAATACAAAACCAGATAATCGCACTTCAACCATGCCATGGGAGCGCAGTGGCTCAGTGGTAGAATGCTTGACTCTAGACCGAGGGGCCGCGGGTTCAAACCTCACCGGCGCCACTTCGTTGCGTCCTTGAGCAAGATGTGCATAAAAGAGAAACAGGTCGATAGTTCGATATAGAAGAGCGATTCCCTGACTTAGGGATAGGACAAACATTTGATATCTTCCAGCAATCTGGAAACACACCTGTCTGTAGAGAAATCAAAATCACACTTAATAACTATTTTCTGATAGTTTTTAACAGTGGTTGAATTAGGAGAATTTGACTGGCATGTTGTTGTTGTTTTTCAGTGTTTTAAAATATTCAACTGAAATGACGTCCAAGATGGCAGCAATAACAGGGTGGGGAATCACATGGTTTTTGTTAATATGATACACTGCACAGAAAAGTAACAGACTCTTATCTATTGAAATGGTAATGTTCTTGTTGTCTGTATCCATCAATCCATTCACCACTATCGAGACCACTTTGGGTGGGTCTGGCGGTACCATAATATCATATTATTCTCACAAAAGTTCCTACTTTGGGCAAAGTCTGCCATTCTGTCAAAAAGTGAAGTGATAAATGCCAGTGTATACCGAATGGATGGTATCACTGAAAACTTTGTGACAGTGCATTTGGGTATTCGGGTAGTGGACACAGGGGACATAACTGCTGGTCTGGGGCAAGTGGAACAGATACACCTGCTGGTTAATCCCCACAACTACAGATGTTCTTGCAAGTCAGTTGCAACTGTTTCAAACATATATGCTGGTGATATGCAACTCTAACAAACATGCATGCTGGTCGAGTGCAAATGTAACCGACGTGCCAGGTGGTTGTGTGTAATTGTAGCAAACCTAGCATAGTTTAACGACATGGATGCTGCAACAGGCCTGCTAGTCTGGTGAAGCTGTTACAGACATAACTGCTGGTCCAGAGTCTTGATTTCAGATATATGTGCTGGTCATGTGCTACACAATTAAACGTGCATAATGGTAAAGCTGTCTGCTGACCCTGTAGCAATAATGGCTGTGCTGCCGGATCTGGTGAAAGTATAACAGACATGCACACTTGCAAGGTGCAGCACATGTGCTGGTTCAGTACCACACAATTAAACTCGCGTCATGGTTAGGATGTCTGACGTGATGACCTGGTGGCAATACATGACTGCTGTTTGGTGAAACTTCAACCGATATGCCTGCGGACTTGTTACCATTCAATCAGACATGCCACATGGCCCATTGAAAATCGAAGAGAAAAGCTACTCGAACAATGCCCCTCCATCAGACATTCCAACCAGAACTGTGAAACTTTTTCAGGCAATACTGTTGTTACGTTGTCAATGCAGCATACATGCCTGCTGATCCGTGTAGAGAGCTACTTAGCTATGTCGCTGCAGCTGCAACAAATATACCTGCTGGCCAAGTGCAACTGCCACACAAGCACCGCTGCTGTTCCAACATGCCTACTGGTTGAATGCTGCGGTAAGATGTATGCTTGCTGGACCGTTGCCACTCAATCAGCATGCCTGCCGATCTTTTGCCACTTAATCCTGCATGCCCGCTGGTGTGGTGCTTCTCTATCTGCCATACCTGCTGGTGTGTTGCCTCACTATCAGCCGTCCCTGCATGTGTAGAGCCTCACTATAGGCCATGCCCTCTGCCGTGATGCCTCATTGTCAGTCATGTATGCTGGTGTGGTGCCTCACAATAGGCCAGGCCGTCTGGCGTGATGCCTCATTATCAGCCATGTCTGTTGGTGCGGTGCCTCACTATGGGCCATGCTGTCTGGCGTGATGCCTCATTGTCAGCCATGTCTGCTGGTGTGGAGCCTCACTATAGGCCATGCCGTCTGGCGTGATGCCTCATTGTCAGCCATGTCTGCTGGTGTGGAGCCTCACTATAGGCCATGCCGTCTGGCGTGATGCCTCATTGTCAGCCATGTCTGCTGTTGTGGTGCCTCGGTATAGGCCATGCCTGTTGATGTGGTGGCCCACTATAGACCAAGCCTGCTGGTCCAATGCCACTACAACGGACATCTTTACTAATCGAGTGCAGATGGAAGAAGGATGGTTACAAGTCTGGTGCTACTTGTACAGAGGTGACATTACATCAGACATGCCTGCTGATCCGGTGCAACTCTTAGATATGCCTGCTTGTACAGTGCAACTCTAACAGACATGCATGCTGGGTTGGTTTATTCAGATACAGGTGTTTGTAAAGTGCTGCTCTATCATGCAAGGCATCTGGTCTGTTACAAATCCACCAGACATGCCTATGGGTAAGGTGCTGCTCCCAGGGGTTTGTAAAATTTGTCTACTTCCATCCTTAACGCCATCTTGAATATATCAAATGCTGAGTGATGCATGAGTAGCATCACTGAGATGTTACAAGGATGATGTCAGCAATTCAAGAATCAGTAAAATAAGCATTTTATATGCAAATCCCTGAACTTTGTCGGTCTCAGGGTAGATTTTCTTATATTATATTAATTAACTGCCATCTTGGCGGCCATCTTGTTTGCATTCTTATGTAAGTTTTTATTTGGTTACCAGCTAAAGGTCTTCAATTGGATTCCAACTTCATAGCAAACAATTTAAGAAGATAATGGGTTTGAGACTAATTTTTCCATATCACATTTTTTGCTTATAATTGGCCTCCATCTTTGACGCCATCTTGGATATTTCGAAACGCTCAATGATGCCAGAGTGGCATCACTCGGATTTTTCAAGGATAATGTATGCACTATCAGAATCAACAAAGAAAAAAAGTTTAAAATCAAGTTCCAGGTCCTCCTAAAATTCGCCATAATTCTGCCGGACTAATACAATAAAAACGAAGAAAAAGAAATGAAAGCATTGATGGGATTCGAAACCTGCGTATAATGGAAAATGAACGTATTTTCTGCTGCAAGCGACATTACCTACTAAGCTATTCAAGCTGATATCAAATAATTCTGACTGCTGAATATGCCTGTCTAATGTTTTGATTTCAATGTTTACAGACAAGCAAATGTAAACATGGTCATTAGATCTTGGCAGCACTATAATAGTTTGCCCAAATTGACATGAGACTGATTAATTTTCGCCAAAATCTTCGTGATATTCGTGCGTTTTCGTGAAGTACTCCGACCTAGGTCATGCTTTTATCAGGAATATGAAGATAATTTCGATTCATGAATGCAAATGGTCTGGTAGCCTAGTGGTTAGGTGACAACTTGCAGATCAAGCCTACCTGGATCGAAACTTGGATAAGCCTTTTTTATAATTGTCAAATTGCATCTTTTTTTTAATTTAAGATTGTTCTTGTATTCTATGTCATCTTGTGGTGAGCTTTACATCTTTCATTTGTATTAGGTTTCCTCACTCTTTTCTTGTCAGCGGCGACTTTTGTTGTCTGCTTATAACCTTTGCAAACAGTTTGTTCCCAGATCAGTACCAACATAACGTGTGTCCTGATCTAAATACAGACCGTTTGACACTATGATAGTGTTCCTGATAGATGCTTTTGAAAAAGTTTATTTTGAAAAAAAAAGTCTGCAGATGACAACGAAGTATTAAACTCACTCAGCGTGCAAAGAGTTATTGCTTCTCGGCTTATTGAAATTATTCACGTTTCTACGTGTGTATTTGTTGAAAAAACGTATGCCAGATTCAAATGAATATATCCATGTGTACTCAAAATCAAGAATAAAGACGAACAAACTAGCAAATGAAAAGAAAGAAGAAAAATATTAAATGCTACTGGACTCGAACCAACATCTTTTGAGCGGAAAGGACAGCCTCTTATCCATAAGGCTATCGAGGAATTGTGATTTTTCATGCATAAAAGTAATTGTGCCACAATATAAAGCACATATTTTACGAAGATTCCCGACAATTGGAGGAAAGGTCATTGAATATTCATATGTCTCAGGTCAATGTTGACAAACGATTCGATTTCAACTTGTGATTGGTATGCGCATATAACATTTTAGATGTAATCAAATGCATGTATTATTCTAAATGTAGTGAGTTAAAAACAACTTTATTATTGGTAAATATTATTGTAAAAAGAGAATGTCAACATAGTCAAAATAAGGCTGCAGGACTCTAGCTGGGCCAATTTTGGCTCCAGGGGGACATACTTTGAACAAACTTAGTATTGGTCCATTATGTGATGCTACAAACCAAATATCAAGGCTCTTGGTCTTATGGTTTCAGACAAAAGATTTTTTTTTCATTTTTCCCGAGTATAATTTGAACGAACTTGGTAGAAGTCCACTAGGTGATGCTACATACCAAATATTAAGGCTCTAAACCTTGTGGTTTCGACAAGAAATTTCATATTTACCCTATATAAGCCTATGTAAACATGTGACCCCGGGGTGGGGCCAGTTTTGGCCCCAGGGGCATAATTTGAACAAACTTGGTAGAGTTCTACTAGGTGATGCTACATACCAAATATCACGACTCTTTGCCTTGTGGATTAGTCAAGAAGATTGTTTTCATGTTGTTTTCCCTATAAAGGCCTATGTAAAACATGTGACCCCCCGGGCGGGGCCATTTTAGTCCCAGGGACATAATTTGACTAAACTGATTAAAGGTCCACTTGGTGATGCTACATACCAAATATCTAGATTCAATTCCTTGTGGTTTCAGACAAGAAATTTCATATTTTCACTATATAAGCATATGTAAAACATGTGACCCCCAGGGCGGGCCCATTTTTGGCTCCAGGGGCATAATTTGAACAAACTTGGTAGAGGTCCACTAGATTATGCTACATAAAAACTATTAATGCTCTATGCCTGGTGGTTTCAGATAAGAAGTTTTTTTTTCATTTTCCCTATATAAGTCTATGTAAAACATGTGACACCCGCGGCGGGCCCATTTTTGGCCCCAGGGGTATAATTTGAACAAATTTGGTAGAGGTCTACTATGTAATGCTACTTACCAAATATCAAGGCTTTAGGCCTTGTTGTTTTAGAGAAGAAGATTTTTTATGTTTCACTATATAAGCCTATGTAAAACGTGTGACCCCCGGGGCGGGCCTATTTTTGACCCCAGGTGCATAATTTGAACAACCTTGGTAGAGGTCTACTAGATGATGTTACATATCAAATATCAAGGCGCTATGCCTAGTGGTTTCAGACAAGAAGATTTTATTTTTTAGATTTATCTCGATAATCTATCCTTAGCCTATGTGACCTAGATATGCAACGGACCGGAACCATTTGAACAATCATTATATTAGGGCTATATAAGGATAATTCCTGTCAAGTTTGGTCAAAATCAAGTCAGTAGTTTAGGAGATGTTGTTGACGACACTCGACACACAGCGAGCTAGTAATATCAAAAAATTGCAAATACATTGTTTGCCCTTTCACCTTGATAAGACGAATGCGTCAACGACTGACCGAGCAGGGGCCTTTTCCGTTTCGTATTTTAAATCAATAGCCAAAATTCAAGACGCTACGCTGATCCGTATCCCTAGACTGGCCGGCTATGGATACATATCCATCTGTATCCATAGCCTAGTGGGCTAGAGGCACGGATCCATATTCCTAGCCGCTACGAACATGCGCGGATAAAGAAAGTTTTTTTTCAGAGGGGGTCCAACTCTGACAAACTTCTCTGTTTAAGTTGATGAGGAGAGGGGGGATGCAAATACACTAAAAGCAGGCAATCATGGACCCGCCAGCGAAACGCCATTTAAATGACGTTTCGCTAGCGGACGGATGATGGCACAACATTGAATACTGGCTTGGTAGCTTTGATCTTCTAGAGGATCCGGACCAGGAACCCTAAAGCTTTACTATTTTTCAGGGGGGAGGGTCCGGACCCCTGTCCCCTCTGGGTTTGCGCATGCACTACATAAATGGTGGTGGGGGATTAAAACTCCAAAAGAGAAGTTTAAATTTATTAATTTACTCGCTGAAAATGCAAATACGGAGTCAGAATATTATTTGGGTGGTAGAGGCGGACTCTTGAAACTTATCGCCGCCGCGAGTTGTTATCGTGCTGTGGCTTAACGTCCCAGTCAACAATTTTTCATTCATGTCGGGACGGAGAAAGACATCCAGTACTTTCGGGGACACAATGACAAGTTTCGAAACCACCGATAAGTGTGTCGTGTCCTTGAGCAAGACACTTTATTTACTCTTCATAGTACTGCTTAATTCCAATATGACTGAAAAAAGATGCTTGTGACGTAAAGCTTCACCATAAAAAAATAAGGCAAAACATGAGATTTCCAACAGTGTGGAATTTGCGACAAGCAATATCTCAAATCAGCCTGCGCATTAGCATACGCAAAACCTGATCAGAACCTTCACGAGTCGCTGAAATATTCTATGACTGCATGTTAAGCAACTGACCGACCAGGATAGGTTTTTCTAATTTTAAAGAGGAGGCTGTCCCGGCTCATCTGAGTCTGTTCATGTCAAATACCACGTTGTTGCTACTCACTATCATGTGTGTGAGATAAGGCCATTTCGGCGAATAGTCTAATGCAAAAAGAAAGAGAAAGACAGACAGACAGACAGACAGACAGACAGACAGATAGATAGATAGATAGATGTGGCTGAATCAAAATTACAGAGAAAATAGAAACTTATTTTGGAATATTTGATAAACCGATAAAACAATCTTTTCAGTTGAAGACTATGGTTCTATGCTAATTATTGCAATTATGCATTTCGGTCATGTTCAATAGATATCGGTTTTGACATGATTTTTTGTAACATGAAGAATTTGAGAGTATGGTTCATTATTTGTTTGCTTGTTTGATCTGACTCTTTACGTCCCATCAACAATCTTTCAGTTATGTAGGGACGGGTCTTCCTAGGTTGAACTAGTACTCAGCTAGGATTAATGTGTCTTGCTCAAGGACGCAACGAAGTGGCGCCGGTGAGGTTTGAACCCGCGGCCCCTCGGTCTAGAGTCAAGCATTCTACCACTGAGCCACTGCGCTCCCATGGCATGGTTGAAGTGCGATTATCTGGTTTTGTATTCATAAAATATGAGGTTCGTGGCATCTTCTCTGGGTATAAAGCAATAGCTGAAGACAATAAAGATAAAGACAGCATTAAAAACACATGTCAAATAAATTTTAGGACCTTATTAATATAAAAATATTTAGGTTCGAGTTGACCAAAAATAGGTACGAGTTGCAGAGGCGGATCCAGGATTTCTCAGGCTGGAAAGGGGGTTCTTATGTATAAAAGTGTGGGAGTTCGCCTTGCTGATTTTATCTCAATTTTGTCAAATATCCCATGAAAATGTGACCAAATTATTTCATTTTCATAGGGTATTTAAAAAATGGGCGGCGTTGAGGGGGTTTGAGCGAACCCCCTCAGGATCCGCCACTGAAAGCTAAGGTACAAAGCCCGACCGTAAACTGGGTGCGCAGGTAGATAGACACATTATCTATGAAGGTGTGAAAATTCTAAAAAATTGACATTTTATGACAGGATGTTCATGTATATTCTATCGCTATTTATTGCTGTCATAAATACTCTATTAAACAATCATGAAAAAGTTAATACAAGTTTAGCTTTTATTGAGTCGCAGATGTTTTTACCAGTTCTTATCTTCCAGTCCTCGAAAAAATCTTTCAGTTACAAGTCGGCGTTACAATCAGTTACAATGGATGTATTTATGGATTAATTATAATGACTTGAAAAACGGGTCAGTAGATGCAGAGTTTTATAATTACATGTATGATTTAATAATCGCATGAATTATCAATTATTATTATTATTATTATTATTATTATTATTATTATTGTCCAATCTTGTATTTTTAATTCTGTGGCATGGGTATAGATTAAAGTTAATGTACCAGCTATTTTCTGACCGCAGTTAAGCACCCTAATGCTTCATCCGATATGGGCCAGCTGCGACTAGTTTATTTTCTGGTACGTGTTTAAAATTTTCGGGGAGGGGGATGTAAATAGAAAAGAGTATTTAAGACATGAAAAACGTTCTTAATGCGAACAACTAAGGTATATTGAATCGTTGGTAGTCTAGTCGTTGGTAGCCCTGAAATGATCATTTAGCATATCTCTTGATACACCGGTTCCGTCAACTTATTTTAATGAGTTCATGATTCATGATTCCTGTAGCCCAGAATGTATTTGTAAAATCAGAATTGAGAGTGCATATTACCTCGCCCCTCCCCCACAAACTCCCTCCCAGTACCCTACCCAACGGCCCACTGAGTACGTGCTTAAGAATAACGTACCATTCCGCATGGCGTTTAAAGTTTTCGATATACATTATATGAGGGTCCGTAGAATTACCGAAAACCACTCATTTACCGAAAACCACCGAAAACCACCTAGTATTTGTTTTTTAGTAGTTTATGTTTATATTTAATAGGATGGATAGAAAAAATAAAAAAATGAAGCCATCTTATACCGATTTTGACCGTGTAAAATGTATCGCGTCTACCGAAAACCAAAAGCAATCGCCGAAAACCAATCGGAATAGCTGATATAATAAGTTACTATGTTCTTAAAGTATTTGTTTTTGGTAATACAGATATTTATAGCAGTATGTTGAATAAGAAGGATAAAATAAATCAAGTTTGAAACCATCTTATACCTAATTAAATGCTTCCAAACAAACATGGAAGAAACTGACAGAGAAAGACTGCCGTGAGTGGAAGCTCACCACAGTTGACCCTCAAGAAAGGAGCACCTGGAGATCAGGTGTGAGATCTGCTATGCGTGCAGCTAGCCAGTTACCTGGAAAGGGGCCCACTGATGTGGATGATGCCCCTGCACCTGCACTTTAATCAAAAATCCGATTATGATAATGATGACGTTGCATTTTTAGGAAGGACCCAGATGAATAAGGGCGGATGAATAATGCTGTTTCACAATTTTATTAATGGGGATTAAAATCAAACTGTGTAACCGTTAACGCCTCGTTGACTCTTGCCTAAAGGCATTATCTTTCAATCACTCAGAGGATTAAGGGAGGTGTGTGTATTAATTGCAGTTAATAATTGGGTAATTGGTTTAACTGGTAATTGGTACTCAATCAGTGTCATATTTCTGACTATTGGGATTTTCAACCTGGAACAGGCTGTTCAGTATTTCGGCCCATATTATTCAGCAATATGACAACAACAATTATAAAGAATATTAATAAGAATAATTTCACAATTCTTTATTATTTTCAACAAAGGAATATTACAAAATAATAAGCATCAGGCATTGGATCACTTAAATTTCCCAGCATCTCAATGTCCACTGTATCCGATGAACCTACGAACACATTAACAGAAAAATGGCATTATTATTCGCTTTTCAAGCAAACTATCATATATTATGTTAAATCTGAACTAAATGCAAAAAAATAAGAAACACCTAAAGTGCTTTTTTCCGTGGCTTAGTTACTTCTGACTGAGGGCCGCTGCTGTACGTTAGGTTAATATGCTTAAAAAAACTCAGTCAAATGACTCAACGTTTTTTTTTTAATAATAAACGTTCATTTCATTTTCTATAGAATATTGACTTAGTGCATCGCATTTTAATAATCCAATGGTAAATTTAGTTATTTTATTTTATATATTAATTGGTTTTCGGTAAATGGAAATTGTTTCCTGAACTCAGTTTTGCATGTACGTTAAGAGCGCGATGATCAAGAAGTCTGAGAAGTACACACTTAATTGGATTAAATATTGAATACTTGGCGTACGTTGGTTTTCGGTCGAGGGACTAAGATATAGATAATGGTTTTCGGTCGAGGGACTAAGCTTTTCGCTAACCGCTATATGTTATAAGTCTATAAATCCATGATTAAGTGGCCTCACCATATACCCTGTAACAAAATGTCATAAATAATATGTATATAAACATAAACTACTAAAAAACAAATACTAGGAGGGTATAATTCCCCTATAAACTTGATTTTCTAAGTGGTTTTTGCGATTGCTTTTGGTTTTCGGTAGACGCGATACATTTTACACGATCAATAATCGGTATAAGATGGCTTCTTTTTTTATTTTTTCTATCCATCCTATTAAATATAAACATAAACTACTAAAAAACAAATACTAGGAGGGTATAATTCCCCTATAAATATGATTTTCCATGTGGTTTTCGGTGGTTTTCGGTAAATGTGTGGTTTTCGGTAATTCTACGGACCGATTATATGATATAGCCCGCGGAATCAGTCTGTTACACTAGTCTATTATGTCAATGTACCATCGCGTTCTGACAGTATGGTCAAAAGTATTGTTTACAAAGTCTATCTTAGAATTTTACAAGTACGGGGAATTAGTGTAAATAGTCATGTAGCGGTTATCTTTCTTGTTTTCCTTATCGGTAAAGTAGAAAATGCTAATATTTGTAACGTCAAATCTGATTGGCTATAAATTCGAATTATGGTATATGCGCTAAATAATTATGTATATACCATAATTTATTATGGTACATACCATAATTAATTAGAGCATATATCATATTCTTTTAAAGTACTGAGCGTACCAAGAGGGTCATAAGTTTGAATTATGGTATATGCCATATTTAATTATGGTATATGACATAATTAATTATGGTATATGACATAATTAATTATGCCATATACCATAATTAAGTATATGCCATAATTAATTATGATATATACCATAATTCATCTTTTTGCTCCTTTCGGTACACCATACCCTCTTGGTGCGTTCAGTCAATATATATACAAAAATGCCCCTAAAATAAAAAAAAAACATGATAAAGGTCCCTGTGGGAAAATGTAAACAGATTTCTGTGAGAGAATATTAAATCATGGCCAATTTTGATGGTTTTATGGCGGTTGCGAGAGATATTGTGGCTGGTAAAAAGGAATTTTAGCATTATCACTTTGTTAGCATATAACGTCCTAACCATTTACGTCCTGAAATCCTATAGAGTCCCGTTGAAACTGAACCTGATTCGTTTGACATTGGTAGTGGGTGGGGTAAGTTTTATGGACGTTGCGAGGGGTCCGTAAACTCACCAAATTGGGCCTGATCACCGAATCGGGCCCGAAATTGGCATATTTCTTTCCTTCAGACGTCATTGATATGATTCTATACATACTTTACAAACATAAGATAATAATATAAATGTATTTAACCATTTTGGGCCCGACTGATCAGGTAGTAGAAGTAGTTGCAGAACTGCGACTTTAGATTTTTTTTCGATCTGGCTGAATCTAATATGATAACATAAAATAAAAATCCATCATATCGCCCTGAATTCAGTGCTAGTAGTAGAAGGGGCTTATTCTAGTTTTGCTATGAACAAAATTTCAATTAGTATCTGAACAGGCTGTCCAGAATATCACTGTCCGAAACCCCAAAGACAGGTTTAATTTAGATTTGTCTTACAGGTTTTCTTGCGCCACATAGGGCGACAATTTTGCATTAATTCTGCCAAATGCCGAGAGTATTTAGTTTTTCACTTGATCATCGCGATCTCGGGCCCAATTTATACAGGGTCCGAGTCGCGATCAATGGAGATAGCTCAACGTCGGATGCCAAAAAAGTTTTTCAACACTGACATAAGGTACAGTGAGATGACGTAAATAAGTAAAGCATGAAGAAATGGAAAGGGAGAAACAATGTAAATTTGGTAACTGGACATCTCGGCCCCTAACCAACTTGGCCCCTGACCTACTCGGCCCCTTACCAAACTTGGTCCCTAATACCTATTAATAATCATTAAATGTCTAAACAATGAACATATATAATATTATGAGTTAATATATTTCAGATCATGTAATTAAAATTTTATTTAGTGGCTTAACTCAAACCTAGCTCATTCAGCTTAGGACTCAGTTTAATCAAGTGGGCTTGGGACTTGACGCCTATATTTTCCCTTATCTATCAATTAAAACATGCGTTTTGGGTACTCATACATATGTTTTAGTTGAAAAAAAGAACACAATTTTCAGTTACACACTCTTATCATCCCATGCAAGGAGACGGTGGTACTTTATGTCCAATATGCGACCAGCGAAGGCTCAGGCGCAACTGCGCATCTAGAGCCTTCGCCATTTGCAAACATTTATTTTTTTAACCCTTAGACGACCAGTCACGACTCATTATTGTCCTCTACTCACCTATTCTATCACTCATTTTTACAGAAATAAGCCCTTATGAGACACCACATAATGGGGCTTCTGGAATGGGAATGCACTGTTTGCCTATGTCCCATAAAGTCATCACTCAAGCTAATTGTTTCATACCCATTACCCATGCTCAACGAGAATGAAAAATTGGAAAAATATATTAAGCACATGTACAACAAAACAATCCAGCCTCCTGAAGCAAATGCACAATGTTTGGGTTGGGCTGAGTTTGCTTGGGGTCGAGTTTGTCAGGGGCTGAGATGTCCCGGAATCGTAAATTTTTGATTACATTTAAGTCAGTTTCCTTCCATATGTGCACAATGTGGAGGCTATATAAACCATTGTTACCAGCAAGTATTAGTACAGTGAAGTCCCCTAACATTCCGCGGTCCCTAACATTGCGCACTAGCCCAAGTGCAGTGATTTTGTTACCTGCCCATCCTGCATCTTTTGCGCATAATTTTGTCTCTGGGATGCAAAGTTTTTATTTCAGCGAGTCCCAGGATGCAATAGTATTGCAGACTTGTCATTAAAAATAGTGTTCTGGACTCAAAAGTTTGCAGTTGGGACTCATTGATGTGGGAAACAGCGAGTCCCAGGACCCATAATCCCAAAATTGTAAATGAATCACTGCCGAGTGACTATGCCACATTTAACCAGATCAAATCTATTTTGTTTTTTAATATTGGGCTGCTTTTGGAAAGAGGAAAATAACAAAACGTTTTCATTTTATGCTTTCACTGCTGAGCAGGGGTGGATTTAGGCCAAAAATGGAAAATGTTGTTAAAAACTCTGGGACCGTAATTTCAAAGACACAGGCTTCAAATTATTTTCTTTGAATCAAGTTATTGAAGAAGAAAATTGTTGAGATCAACCTGGTATTGCTTTCCCAACTAAATTTTGTAAAAGTAATTAATAATAGAGATGTTATAGAAAATTTTGCAGAAAGTGTGCAATGTTAGGGACCAGTGATCAAATACTTTCTGGAAGGGGTGACTATTGCGACCAAAAATGACTATTGCGATAGTATTGGCATTGCAGGAACTACCATTGTGATACTATTACTAATGTGGACTACCATTGCAATACTATTGTGATACTATTGTCTGAAACATTTATGCTTGTTTGAAGGAGAACATTGGGAAAACTAAGAATACGGTAATACTTTCCTGCACATACGGGTACCAATTTTTGTACGGAAACAAGAGAAAAATTTCAGAATATTGTCAACGTCCATTTATTTTGGCTGAAATGCATGGGAGGCAACACTTTATACATCCTATTGCCATTTAGCTTTCTTTTTGTACCTATAAACAAACAATTTTAAAGTGAAAATCCCTATGTCTAAAATTTATTGAAACTATTGCAATAGTGAAAAGACTATTGCCGACACTTTCCTAATGATGTAGTGACATTCCCTAAGTTACTATTGCGATATATAGATAGTTTGATGTATTGTTACATCCCTACTTTCTGGTTATCAACTCTAAAGATTCTGATTAAGACCACCCAATAGTGGCAGTGTTCAATCTAGAGGGGGTCGTGGGGCCATTGGCCCCCTTTTACTCAAATAGCCCCTTGCTAAAACTAGAGTGGGCCATCTTTAACATTATGTGAATGGGGAAATATTGAGCAGTTTTTTATGTTCATCTGAAATCAAATAAAAAATGGCTCCCTGTTAAATTTCCTAGATTGAACACTGATAGTGGAGTTCAAAAACCTCATTTATTCAAACCGCTTTGTTTCAGAAACATAGATTTCTAGATTTCAACTGCCCTGTAAGCTCAGTTGGTAGAGCATCCAGGGTTTTTTCTCCCTATTTTGGGAAAATGACCCGAACCCCAGAATTTGGAATTTTTTGTGTTGTTTTATACAAAATCGGGAAAATCTCTCATCATAAAAGTAATCAAATATAGAAAAAACAGCAAACATTTGATTCACTATTAAGCACCATTTCAAAATTTGAATGCAAAAGTACATTGGCACAATATACATGTATGATCTTTTTGTTTTAGCTACAACTTTATTGTAATAATAAGGCCTTTCTTGATATTTTTTCTATAATTGTTGTATCCCATGTCTTCTAAACAGGTGTTACAAGGACATTAGACCAAAGTCAAGATACAGATACATTAAATTCCGCACAAGTAAGACTTGAAGGGCTGCTCAGAAATGTGAGGCGAATGGTGACCAGATACCCTCAGTGTCAGTTTCTTCTGCAGGATGTGACAGAGTACCTTGATATTGTACAGGAAATGAAGTTGTAAGTAAAGTTTTAAAAATCCTATTCATGTCAGTGATTTTATTACCTTTTCTGTGCATTTTGAATTTGGGAATAAATCCAAATAAAATTCTCAGGTTGGGGAAAAATCTCTAAAATTTTTGAAAATTCAGTCCTTTTTTAGATTGGGTAGCAGTCTGTATTCAGCTTTAAAGAGACTAAGTCTGCAACTATGAAAATTTTTCGAAAAAATTTAATTTTCTTTTTAAATCATTTGTAAAAGTTGAATTAAGTTGTGTTTTCACAATAAATCTGTTCATTAGAGCGGAAAACTGCACGGAAAAATGAATTATCTTATAAAACAGGTGTGTTTTACTCGTGTCGGTAATTATTTGCGTCCCTCCAATAATTATAGACAGTTAATTTTAACATAGATGCTGTTGTTTCGATGCTGATAATTTGTTAAGATTTACAAAATTGGTAAAATGTATACGTGAATTTTAGTTTTTTACTGTGTTCTTGAAAAATAGAAACATTAGTTCTAAAATTAAAAGATCAAAAGTTACAGACTATGCGACTGTAAAAAAAGGCACAATAAAATCACAGCATGGACATTTAAAAGGTGTCAGTTTTTGCCTCTGTTTGTAAATACATGCTAAAAATTAGATGTTTTAAAATTAATTTTGTAAAAAAAAATGGGGATGAGTGTAGTGCATAAAACATCCAGTATGACAAGGGTTAGATTTTGCCTGGATGCTCTACCAACTGAGCTTACAGGGCAGTTGAAATCTAGAAATCTATGTTTCTGAAACAAAGTTGTTTGAATAAATGAGGTTTTTGAACTCCACTATCAGTGTTCAATCTAGGAAATTTAACAGGGAGCCATTTTTTATTTGATTTCAGATGAACATAAAAAACTGCTCAATATTTCCCCATTCACATAATGTTAAAGATTGCCCACTCTAGTTTTAGCAAGGGGCTATTTGAGTAAAAGGGGGCCAATGGCCCCACGACCCCCTCTAGATTGAACACTGCCACTATTGGGTGGTCTTAATCAGAATCTTTAGAGTTGATAACCAGAAAGTAGGGATGTAACAATACATCAAACTATCTATATATCGCAATAGTAACTTAGGGAATGTCACTACATCATTAGGAAAGTGTCGGCAATAGTCTTTTCACTATTGCAATAGTTTCAATAAATTTTAGACATAGGGATTTTCACTTTAAAATTGTTTGTTTATAGGTACAAAAAGAAAGCTTAATGGCAATAGGATGTATAAAGTGTTGCCTCCCATGCATTTCAGCCAAAATAAATGGACGTTGACAATATTCTGAAATTTTTCTCTTGTTTCCGTACAAAAATTGGTACCCGTATGTGCAGGAAAGTATTACCGTATTCTTAGTTTTCCCAATGTTCTCCTTCAAACACGCATACATGTTTCAGACAATAGTATCACAATAGTATTGCAATGGTAGTCCACATTAGTAATAGTATCACAATGGTAGTTCCTGCAATGCCAATACTATCGCAATAGTCATTTTTGGTCGCAATAGTCACCCCTTCCAGAAAGTATTTGATCACTGGTCCCTAACATTGCACACTTTCTGCAAAATTTTCTATAACATCTCTATTATTAATTACTTTTACAAAATTTAGCTGGGAAAGCAATACCAGGTTGATCTCAACAATTTTCTTCTTCAATAACTTGATTCAAAGAAAATAATTTGAAGCCTGTGTCTTTGAAATTACGGTCCCAGAGTTTTTAACAACATTTTCCATTTTTGGCCTAAATCCACCCCTGCTCAGCAGTGAAAGCATAAAATGAAAACGTTTTGTTATTTTCCTCTTTCCAAAAGCAGCCCAATATTAAAAAACAAAATAGATTTAATCTGGTTAAATGTGGCATAGTCACTCGGCAGTGATTCATTTACAATTTTGGGCTTATGGGTCCTGGGACTCGCTGTTTCCCACATCAATGAGTCCCAACTGCAAACTTTTGAGTCCAGAACACTATTTTTAATGACAAGTCTGCAATACTATTGCATCCTGGGACTCGCTGAAATAAAAACTTTGCATCCCAGAGACAAAATTATGCGCAAAAGATGCAGGATGGGCAGGTAACAAAATCACTGCACTTGGGCTAGTGCGCAATGTTAGGGACCGCGGAATGTTAGGGGACTTCACTGTACTAATACTTGCTGGTAACAATGGTTTATATAGCCTCCACATTGTGCACATATGGAAGGAAACTGACTTAAATGTAATCAAAAATTTACGATTCCGGGACATCTCAGCCCCTGACAAACTCGACCCCAAGCAAACTCAGCCCAACCCAAATATTGTGCATTTGCTTCAGGAGGCTGGATTGTTTTGTTGTACATGTGCTTAATATATTTTTCCAATTTTTCATTCTCGTTGAGCATGGGTAATGGGTATGAAACAATTAGCTTGAGTGATGACTTTATGGGACATAGGCAAACAGTGCATTCCCATTCCAGAAGCCCCATTATGTGGTGTCTCATAAGGGCTTATTTCTGTAAAAATGAGTGATAGAATAGGTGAGTAGAGGACAATAATGAGTCGTGACTGGTCGTCTAAGGGTTAAAAAAATAAATGTTTGCAAATGGCGAAGGCTCTAGATGCGCAGTTGCGCCTGAGCCTTCGCTGGTCGCATATTGGACATAAAGTACCACCGTCTCCTTGCATGGGATGATAAGAGTGTGTAACTGAAAATTGTGTTCTTTTTTTCAACTAAAACATATGTATGAGTACCCAAAACGCATGTTTTAATTGATAGATAAGGGAAAATATAGGCGTCAAGTCCCAAGCCCACTTGATTAAACTGAGTCCTAAGCTGAATGAGCTAGGTTTGAGTTAAGCCACTAAATAAAATTTTAATTACATGATCTGAAATATATTAACTCATAATATTATATATGTTCATTGTTTAGACATTTAATGATTATTAATAGGTATTAGGGACCAAGTTTGGTAAGGGGCCGAGTAGGTCAGGGGCCAAGTTGGTTAGGGGCCGAGATGTCCAGTTACCAAATTTACATTGTTTCTCCCTTTCCATTTCTTCATGCTTTACTTATTTACGTCATCTCACTGTACCTTATGTCAGTGTTGAAAAACTTTTTTGGCATCCGACGTTGAGCTATCTCCATTGATCGCGACTCGGACCCTGTATAAATTGGGCTCGAGATCGCGATGATCAAGTGAAAAACTAAATACTCTCGGCATTTGGCAGAATTAATGCAAAATTGTCGCCCTATGTGGCGCAAGAAAACCTGTCAGACAAATCTAAATTAAACCTGTCTTTGGGGTTTCGGACAGTGATATTCTGGACAGCCTGTTCAGATACTAATTGAAATTTTGTTCATAGCAAAACTAGAATAAGCCCCTTCTACTACTAGCACTGAATTCAGGGCGATATGATGGATTTTTATTTTATGTTATCATATTAGATTCAGCCAGATCAAAAAAAAAATCTAAAGTCGCAGTTCTGCAACTACTTCTACTACCTGATCAGTCGGGCCCAAAGTGGTTAAATAACTTTATATTATTATCTTATGTTTGTAAAGTATGTATAGAATCATATCAATGACGTCTGAAGGAAAGAAATATGCCAATTTCGGGCCCGATTCGGTGATCAGGCCCAATTCGGTGAGTTTACGGACCCCTCGCAACGTCCATAAAACTTACCCCACCCACTACCAATGTCAAACGAATCAGGTTCAGTTTCAACGGGACTCTATAGGATTTCAGGACGTAAATGGTTAGGACGTTATATGCTAACAAAGTGATAATGCTAAAATTCCTTTTTACCAGCCACAATATCTCTCGCAACCGCCATAAAACCATCAAAATTGGCCATGATTTAATATTCTCTCACAGAAATCTGTTTACATTTTCCCACAGGGACCTGTATCATGTTTTTTTTTTTATTTTAGGGGCATTTTTGTATATATATTGACTGAGCGCACCAAGAGGGTATGGTGTACCGAAAGGAGCAAAAAGATGAATTATGGTATATATCATAATTAATTATGGCATATACCATAATTAATTATGGTATATGGCATAATTAATTATGTCATATACCATAATTAATTATGTCATATACCATAATTAAATATGGCATATACCATAATTCAAACTTATGACCCTCTTGGTACGCTCAGTACTTTAAAAGAACATGATATATGCTCTAATTAATTATGGTATGTACCATAATTAATTATGGTATATACATAATTATTTAGCGCATATACCATAATTCGAATTTATAGCCAATCAGATTTGACGTTACAAATATTAGCATTTTCTACTTTACCGATAAGGAAAACAAGAAAGATAACCGCTACATGACTATTTACACTAATTCCCCGTACTTGTAAAATTCTAAGATAGACTTTGTAAACAATACTTTTGACCATACTGTCAGAACGCGATGGTATATTGACATAATAGACTAGTGTAACAGACTGATTCCGCGGGCTATATCATATAATCGGTCCGTAGAATTACCGAAAACCACACATTTACCGAAAACCACCGAAAACCACATGGAAAATCATATTTATAGGGGAATTATACCCTCCTAGTATTTGTTTTTTAGTAGTTTATGTTTATATTTAATAGGATGGATAGAAAAAATAAAAAATGAAGCCATCTTATACCGATTTTGATCTTGTAAAATGTATCGCGTCTACCGAAAACCAAAAGCAATCGCGAAAACCACTTAGAAAATCAAGTTTATAGGGGAATTATACCCTCCTAGTATTTGTTTTTTAGTAGTTTATGTTTATATACATATTATTTATGACATTTTGTTACAGGGTATATGGTGAGGCCACTTTATCATGGATTTATAGACTTATAACATATAGCGGTTAGCGAAAAGCTTAGTCCCTCGACCGAAAACCATTATCTATATCTTAGTCCCTCGACCGAAAACCAACGTACCCCAAGTATTCAATATTTAATCCAATTAACTGTGTACTTCTCAGACTTCTTGATCATCGCGCTCTTAACGTACATGCAAAACTGAGTTCAGGAAACAATTTCCATTTACCGAAAACCAATTAATATATAAAATAAAATAACTAAATTTACCATTGGATTATGAAAATGCGATGCACTAAGTCAATATTCTATAGAAAATGAAATGAACGTTTATTATTAAAAAAAAAGAAAAAAAACGTTGAGTCATTTGACTGAGTTTTTTGAAGCATATTAACCTAACGTACAGCAGCGGCCCTCAGTCAGAAGTAACTAAGCCACGGAAAAAAGCAATTTAGGTGTTTCTTATTTTTTTGCATTTAGTTCAGATTTAACATAATATATGATAGTTTGCTTGAAAAGCGAATAATTATGCCATTTTTCTGTAAATGTGTTCGTAGGTTCATCGGATACAGTGGACATTGAGATGCTGGGAAATTTAAGTGATCCAATGCCTGATGCTTATTATTTTGTAATATTCCTTTGTTGAAAATAATAAAGAATTGTGAAATTATTCTTATTAATATTCTTTATAATTGTTGTTGTCATATTGCTGAATAATATGGGCCGAAATACTGAACAGCCTGTTCCAGGTTGAAAATCCCAATAGTCAGAAATATGACACTGATTGAGTACCAATTACCAGTTAAACCAATTACCCAATTATTAACTGCAATTAATGCACACACCTCCCTTAATCCTCTGAGTGATTGAAAGATAATGCCTTTAGGCAAGAGTCAACGAGGCGTTAACGGTTACACAGTTTGATTTTAATCCCCATTAATGAAATTGTGAAACAGCATTATTCATCCGCCCTTATTCATCTGGGTCCTTCCTAAAAATGCAACGTCATCATTATCATAATCGGATTTTTGATTAAAGTGCAGGTGCAGGGGCATCATCCACATCAGTGGGCCCCTTTCCAGGTAACTGGCTAGCTGCACGCATAGCAGATCTCACACCTGATCTCCAGGTGCTCCTTTCTTGAGGGTCAACTGTGGTGAGCTTCCACTCACGGCAGTCTTTCTCTGTCAGTTTCTTCCATGTTTGTTTGGAAGCATTTAATTAGGTATAAGATGGTTTCAAACTTGATTTATTTTATCCTTCTTATTCAACATACTGCTATAAATATCTGTATTACCAAAAACAAATACTTTAAGAACATAGTAACTTATTATATCAGCTATTCCGATTGGTTTTCGGCGATTGCTTTTGGTTTTCGGTAGACGCGATACATTTTACACGGTCAAAATCGGTATAAGATGGCTTCATTTTTTTATTTTTTCTATCCATCCTATTAAATATAAACATAAACTACTAAAAAACAAATACTAGGTGGTTTTCGGTGGTTTTCGGTAAATGAGTGGTTTTCGGTAATTCTACGGACCCTCATATAATGTATATCGAAAACTTTAAACGCCATGCGGAATGGTACGTTATTCTTAAGCACGTACTCAGTGGGCCGTTGGGTAGGGTACTGGGAGGGAGTTTGTGGGGGAGGGGCGAGGTAATATGCACTCTCAATTCTGATTTTACAAATACATTCTGGGCTACAGGAATCATGAATCATGAACTCATTAAAATAAGTTGACGGAACCGGTGTATCAAGAGATATGCTAAATGATCATTTCAGGGCTACCAACGACTAGACTACCAACGATTCAATATACCTTAGTTGTTCGCATTAAGAACGTTTTTCATGTCTTAAATACTCTTTTCTATTTACATCCCCCTCCCCGAAAATTTTAAACACGTACCAGAAAATAAACTAGTCGCAGCTGGCCCATATCGGATGAAGCATTAGGGTGCTTAACTGCGGTCAGAAAATAGCTGGTACATTAACTTTAATCTATACCCATGCCACAGAATTAAAAATACAAGATTGGACAATAATAATAATAATAATAATAATAATAATAATAATTGATAATTCATGCGATTATTAAATCATACATGTAATTATAAAACTCTGCATCTACTGACCCGTTTTTCAAGTCATTATAATTAATCCATAAATACATCCATTGTAACTGATTGTAACGCCGACTTGTAACTGAAAGATTTTTTCGAGGACTGGAAGATAAGAACTGGTAAAAACATCTGCGACTCAATAAAAGCTAAACTTGTATTAACTTTTTCATGATTGTTTAATAGAGTATTTATGACAGCAATAAATAGCGATAGAATATACATGAACATCCTGTCATAAAATGTCAATTTTTTAGAATTTTCACACCTTCATAGATAATGTGTCTATCTACCTGCGCACCCAGTTTACGGTCGGGCTTTGTACCTTAGCTTTCAGTGGCGGATCCTGAGGGGGTTCGCTCAAACCCCCTCAACGCCGCCCATTTTTTAAATATCCTATGAAAATGAAATAATTTGGTCACATTTTCATGGGATATTTGACAAAATTGAGATAAAATCAGCAAGGCGAACTCCCACACTTTTATACATAAGAACCCCCTTTCCAGCCTGAGAAATCCTGGATCCGCCTCTGCAACTCGTACCTATTTTTGGTCAACTCGAACCTAAATATTTTTATATTAATAAGGTCCTAAAATTTATTCGACATGTGTTTTTAATGCTGTCTTTATCTTTATTGTCTTCAGCTATTGCTTTATACCCAGAGAAGATGCCACGAACCTCATATTTTATGAATACAAAACCAGATAATCGCACTTCAACCATGCCATGGGAGCGCAGTGGCTCAGTGGTAGAATGCTTGACTCTAGACCGAGGGGCCGCGGGTTCAAACCTCACCGGCGCCACTTCGTTGCGTCCTTGAGCAAGACACATTAATCCTAGCTGAGTACTAGTTCAACCTAGGAAGACCCGTCCCTACATAACTGAAAGATTGTTGATGGGACGTAAAGAATCAGATCAAACAAGCAAACAAATAATGAACCATACTCTCAAATTCTTCATGTTACAAAAAATCATGTCAAACCGATATCTATTGAACATGACCGAAATGCATAATTGCAATAATTAGCATAGAACCATAGACTTCAACTGAAAAGATTGTTTTATCGGTTTATCAAATATTCCAAAATAAGTTTCTATTTTCTCTGTAATTTTGATTCAGCCGCATCTATCTATCTATCTATCTATCTATCTATCTATCTATCTATCTATCTGTCTGTCTGTCTGTCTGTCTGTCTGTCTGTCTGTCTGTCTGTCTGTCTGTCTGTCTGTCTTTCTTTTTGCATTAGACTATTCGCCGAAATGGCCTTATCTCACATACATGATAGTGAGTAGCAACAACGTGGTATTTGACATGAACAGACTCAGATGAGCCAGGACAGCCTCCTCTTTAAAATTAGAAAAACCTATCCTGGTCGGTCAGTTGCTTAACATGCAGTCATAGAATATTTCAGCGACTCGTGAAGGTTCTGATCAGGTTTTGCGTATGCTAATGCGCAGGCTGATTTGAGATTTTGCTTGTCGCAAATTCCACACTGTTGGAAATCTCATGTTTTGGCTTATTTTTTTATGGTGAAGCTTTACGTCACAAGCATCTTTTTTCAGTCATATTGGAATTAAGCAGTACTATGAAGAGTAAATAAAGTGTCTTGCTCAAGGACACGACACACTTATCGGTGGTTTCGAAACTTGTCGTTGTGTCCTCGAAAGTACTGGATGTCTTTCTCCATCCCGACATGAATGAAAAATTGTTGACTGGGACGTTAAGCCACAGCACGATAACAACTCGCGGCGGCGATAAGTTTCAAGAGTCCGCCTCTACCACCCAAATAATATTCTGACTCCGTATTTGCATTTTCAGCGAGTAAATTAATAAATTTAAACTTCTCTTTTGGAGTTTTAATCCCCCACCACCATTTATGTAGTGCATGCGCAAACCCAGAGGGGACAGGGGTCCGGACCCTCCCCCCTGAAAAATAGTAAAGCTTTAGGGTTCCTGGTCCGGATCCTCTAGAAGATCAAAACTACCAAGCCAGTATTCAATGTTGTGCCATCATCCGTCCGCTAGCGAAACGTCATTTAAATGGCGTTTCGCTGGCGGGTCCATGATTGCCTGCTTTTAGTGTATTTGCATCCCCCCTCTCCTCATCAACTTAAACAGAGAAGTTTGTCAGAGTTGGACCCCCTCTGAAAAAAAACTTTCTTTATCCGCGCATGTTCGTAGCGGCTAGGAATATGGATCCGTGCCTCTAGCCCACTAGGCTATGGATACAGATGGATATGTATCCATAGCCGGCCAGTCTAGGGATACGGATCAGCGTAGCGTCTTGAATTTTGGCTATTGATTTAAAATACGAAACGGAAAAGGCCCCTGCTCGATCAGTCGTTGTCGCATTCGTCTTATCAAGGTGAAAGGGCAAACAATGTATTTGCAATTTTTTGATATTACTAGCTCGCTGTGTGTCGAGTGTCGTCAACAACATCTCCTAAACTACTGACTTGATTTTGACCAAACTTGACAGGAATTATCCTTATATAGCCCTAATATAATGATTGTTCAAATGGTTCCGGTTCGTTGCATATCTAGGTCACATAGGCTAAGGATAGATTATCGAGATAAATCTAAAAAAAAAAATCTTCTTGTCTGAAACCACTAGGCATAGCGCCTTGATATTTGATATGTAACATCATCTAGTAGACCTCTACCAAGGTTGTTCAAATTATGCACCTGGGGTCAAAAATAGGCCCGCCCCGGGGGTCACACGTTTTACATAGGCTTATATAGTGAAACATAAAAAATCTTCTTCTCTAAAACAACAAGGCCTAAAGCCTTGATATTTGGTAAGTAGCATTACATAGTAGACCTCTACCAAATTTGTTCAAATTATACCCCTGGGGCCAAAAATGGGCCCGCCGCGGGTGTCACATGTTTTACATAGACTTATATAGGGAAAATGAAAAAAAAACTTCTTATCTGAAACCACCAGGCATAGAGCATTAATAGTTTTTATGTAGCATAATCTAGTGGACCTCTACCAAGTTTGTTCAAATTATGCCCCTGGAGCCAAAAATGGGCCCGCCCTGGGGGTCACATGTTTTACATATGCTTATATAGTGAAAATATGAAATTTCTTGTCTGAAACCACAAGGAATAGAATCTAGATATTTGGTATGTAGCATCACCAAGTGGACCTTTAATCAGTTTAGTCAAATTATGTCCCTGGGACTAAAATGGCCCCGCCCGGGGGGTCACATGTTTTACATAGGCCTTTATAGGGAAAACAACATGAAAACAATCTTCTTGACTAATCCACAAGGCAAAGAGTCGTGATATTTGGTATGTAGCATCACCTAGTAGAACTCTACCAAGTTTGTTCAAATTATGCCCCTGGGGCCAAAACTGGCCCCACCCCGGGGTCACATGTTTACATAGGCTTATATAGGGTAAATATGAAATTTCTTGTCTGAAACCACAAGGTTTAGAGCCTTAATATTTGGTATGTAGCATCACCTAGTGGACTTCTACCAAGTTCGTTCAAATTATACTCGGGAAAAATGAAAAAAAATCTTTTGTCTGAAACCATAAGACCAAGAGCCTTGATATTTGGTTTGTAGCATCACATAATGGACCAATACTAAGTTTGTTCAAAGTATGTCCCCCTGGGGCCAAAATTGGCCCAGCTAGAGTCCTGCAGCCTTATTTTGACTATGTTGACATTCTCTTTTTACAATAATATTTACCAATAATAAAGTTGTTTTTAACTCACTACATTTAGAATAATACATGCATTTGATTACATCTAAAATGTTATATGCGCATACCAATCACAAGTTGAAATCGAATCGTTTGTCAACATTGACCTGAGACATATGAATATTCAATGACCTTTCCTCCAATTGTCGGGAATCTTCGTAAAATATGTGCTTTATATTGTGGCACAATTACTTTTATGCATGAAAAATCACAATTCCTCGATAGCCTTATGGATAAGAGGCTGTCCTTTCCGCTCAAAAGATGTTGGTTCTAGTCCAGTAGCATTTAATATTTTTCTTTTTTCTTTTCATTTGCTAGTTTGTTCGTCTTTATTCTTGATTTTGAGTACACATGGATATATTCATTTGAATCTGGCATACGTTTTTTCAACAAATACACACGTAGAAACGTGAATAATTTCAATAAGCCGAGAAGCAATAACTCTTTGCACGCTGAGTGAGTTTAATACTTCGTTGTCATCTGCAGACTTTTTTTTTCAAAATAAACTTTTTCAAAAGCATCTATCAGGAACACTATCATAGTGTCAAACGGTCTGTATTTAGATCAGGACACACGTTATGTTGGTACTGATCTGGGAACAAACTGTTTGCAAAGGTTATAAGCAGACAACAAAAGTCGCCGCTGACAAGAAAAGAGTGAGGAAACCTAATACAAATGAAAGATGTAAAGCTCACCACAAGATGACATAGAATACAAGAACAATCTTAAATTAAAAAAAAGATGCAATTTGACAATTATAAAAAAGGCTTATCCAAGTTTCGATCCAGGTAGGCTTGATCTGCAAGTTGTCACCTAACCACTAGGCTACCAGACCATTTGCATTCATGAATCGAAATTATCTTCATATTCCTGATAAAAGCATGACCAAGGTCGGAGTACTTCACGAAAACGCACGAATATCACGAAGATTTTGGCGAAAATTAATCAGTCTCATGTCAATTTGGGCAAACTATTATAGTGCTGCCAAGATCTAATGACCATGTTTACATTTGCTTGTCTGTAAACATTGAAATCAAAACATTAGACAGGCATATTCAGCAGTCAGAATTATTTGATATCAGCTTGAATAGCTTAGTAGGTAATGTCGCTTGCAGCAGAAAATACGTTCATTTTCCATTATACGCAGGTTTCGAATCCCATCAATGCTTTCATTTCTTTTTCTTCGTTTTTATTGTATTAGTCCGGCAGAATTATGGCGAATTTTAGGAGGACCTGGAACTTGATTTTAAACTTTTTTTCTTTGTTGATTCTGATAGTGCATACATTATCCTTGAAAAATCCGAGTGATGCCACTCTGGCATCATTGAGCGTTTCGAAATATCCAAGATGGCGTCAAAGATGGAGGCCAATTATAAGCAAAAAATGTGATATGGAAAAATTAGTCTCAAACCCATTATCTTCTTAAATTGTTTGCTATGAAGTTGGAATCCAATTGAAGACCTTTAGCTGGTAACCAAATAAAAACTTACATAAGAATGCAAACAAGATGGCCGCCAAGATGGCAGTTAATTAATATAATATAAGAAAATCTACCCTGAGACCGACAAAGTTCAGGGATTTGCATATAAAATGCTTATTTTACTGATTCTTGAATTGCTGACATCATCCTTGTAACATCTCAGTGATGCTACTCATGCATCACTCAGCATTTGATATATTCAAGATGGCGTTAAGGATGGAAGTAGACAAATTTTACAAACCCCTGGGAGCAGCACCTTACCCATAGGCATGTCTGGTGGATTTGTAACAGACCAGATGCCTTGCATGATAGAGCAGCACTTTACAAACACCTGTATCTGAATAAACCAACCCAGCATGCATGTCTGTTAGAGTTGCACTGTACAAGCAGGCATATCTAAGAGTTGCACCAGATCAGCAGGCATGTCTGATGTAATGTCACCTCTGTACAAGTAGCACCAGACTTGTAACCATCCTTCTTCCATCTGCACTCGATTAGTAAAGATGTCCGTTGTAGTGGCATTGGACCAGCAGGCTTGGTCTATAGTGGGCCACCACATCAACAGGCATGGCCTATACCGAGGCACCACAACAGCAGACATGGCTGACAATGAGGCATCACGCCAGACGGCATGGCCTATAGTGAGGCTCCACACCAGCAGACATGGCTGACAATGAGGCATCACGCCAGACGGCATGGCCTATAGTGAGGCTCCACACCAGCAGACATGGCTGACAATGAGGCATCACGCCAGACAGCATGGCCCATAGTGAGGCACCGCACCAACAGACATGGCTGATAATGAGGCATCACGCCAGACGGCCTGGCCTATTGTGAGGCACCACACCAGCATACATGACTGACAATGAGGCATCACGGCAGAGGGCATGGCCTATAGTGAGGCTCTACACATGCAGGGACGGCTGATAGTGAGGCAACACACCAGCAGGTATGGCAGATAGAGAAGCACCACACCAGCGGGCATGCAGGATTAAGTGGCAAAAGATCGGCAGGCATGCTGATTGAGTGGCAACGGTCCAGCAAGCATACATCTTACCGCAGCATTCAACCAGTAGGCATGTTGGAACAGCAGCGGTGCTTGTGTGGCAGTTGCACTTGGCCAGCAGGTATATTTGTTGCAGCTGCAGCGACATAGCTAAGTAGCTCTCTACACGGATCAGCAGGCATGTATGCTGCATTGACAACGTAACAACAGTATTGCCTGAAAAAGTTTCACAGTTCTGGTTGGAATGTCTGATGGAGGGGCATTGTTCGAGTAGCTTTTCTCTTCGATTTTCTATGGGCCATGTGGCATGTCTGATTGAATGGTAACAAGTCCGCAGGCATATCGGTTGAAGTTTCACCAAACAGCAGTCATGTATTGCCACCAGGTCATCACGTCAGACATCCTAACCATGACGCGAGTTTAATTGTGTGGTACTGAACCAGCACATGTGCTGCACCTTGCAAGTGTGCATGTCTGTTATACTTTCACCAGATCCGGCAGCACAGCCATTATTGCTACAGGGTCAGCAGACAGCTTTACCATTATGCACGTTTAATTGTGTAGCACATGACCAGCACATATATCTGAAATCAAGACTCTGGACCAGCAGTTATGTCTGTAACAGCTTCACCAGACTAGCAGGCCTGTTGCAGCATCCATGTCGTTAAACTATGCTAGGTTTGCTACAATTACACACAACCACCTGGCACGTCGGTTACATTTGCACTCGACCAGCATGCATGTTTGTTAGAGTTGCATATCACCAGCATATATGTTTGAAACAGTTGCAACTGACTTGCAAGAACATCTGTAGTTGTGGGGATTAACCAGCAGGTGTATCTGTTCCACTTGCCCCAGACCAGCAGTTATGTCCCCTGTGTCCACTACCCGAATACCCAAATGCACTGTCACAAAGTTTTCAGTGATACCATCCATTCGGTATACACTGGCATTTATCACTTCACTTTTTGACAGAATGGCAGACTTTGCCCAAAGTAGGAACTTTTGTGAGAATAATATGATATTATGGTACCGCCAGACCCACCCAAAGTGGTCTCGATAGTGGTGAATGGATTGATGGATACAGACAACAAGAACATTACCATTTCAATAGATAAGAGTCTGTTACTTTTCTGTGCAGTGTATCATATTAACAAAAACCATGTGATTCCCCACCCTGTTATTGCTGCCATCTTGGACGTCATTTCAGTTGAATATTTTAAAACACTGAAAAACAACAACAACATGCCAGTCAAATTCTCCTAATTCAACCACTGTTAAAAACTATCAGAAAATAGTTATTAAGTGTGATTTTGATTTCAGGTTAAATTTTGCTTTAAAATGGCGGCCATCTTGGACACCATCTTAAATATTTCAATCTTCTGAATCAAACAATGTTCCATTTTAATCGTTTGTATCAGTTAGCCTCTAAACATCCATAAAAAGTCCAAATTAAAATGATTTTTATCGAGTATGTTGGTCAGATAGGTCTTAGAAGCCTAACTGACGACCAACTTGGACGCCATCTTTAATAGTTCAACCTTCTGAATCAAAACAAAGTTCCATCTTAATTGTTTGCATCATTTAGCCTCTAAACATACATAAAAGTCAAAATAAAAATGCTTTTTATCGAGTATGTTGGTCAGATAGGTCTTAGGAGCCTAACTGACGGCCATCTTGGACGCCATCTTTAATATTTCAACCTTCTGAATCAAAGCAATGTTCCATCTTAATTGTTTGCATCATTTGGCCTCTAAACATACATAAAAGTCAAAATAAAAATGCTTTTTATCGAGTATGTTGGTCAGATAGGTCTTAGGAGCCTAAGTGACGGCCATCTTGGACGCCATCTTTAATATTTCAACCTTCTGAATCAAAGCAATGTTCCATCTTTATTGCTTGCATCATTTAGCCTCTACACATCCGTAAAAAATAAAAATTAAAATGTTTTTTATCGAGTATGTCGGTCAGATGGGACTTAGGAGCCTAACTGGCGGTCATCTTGGACGCCATCTTTAATATTTCAAAACGCTCAATGATGCCAGAGTGGCATCAGTTGGATTCCTCAAGTTCAAAGCCTGAGCAACAAGAATCAACAAAGAAAAAAACTTTAAAATCAAGTTCCAGGTCATATTGGTTTTCTACCGGATCACATTTTCACATATATCCTTTAAGCATTATTAGAAAACAATTTAATATTTATACAAAGTGTCCATCAAATGGGACATTATCAAACACGAAAACGCATATGCGAGATGCCTTTGAATGCATCAACTCAATAGGGTATATAGGTGTTCAAATATTTTACATTGGCTTATATAGGGAAACTATTAGGGAAAACGTGAAAAATCTTCGTATCTGAAACCGCAATACCTAGGGATTGATATTTGGTATGTAGCATCATATACTGGACTTCTACCAAAGGGGCTCTTACATGGTATGGGAAATTGACATGGGTGTCTGACCACGCTTGGAATTTTGTAATAGTATGTTTATTAATTGTCTGGGGTATGGGTTTCATATTTATGATGCATTCGAGTTATTATGCAATTTCATTGCTAATTTATGACGTCACGTATGATATCACTACAATACCTTAGGGTATCCAGTTTTAATCATTTCTAAAGTAATTGACATATCATGTAACGAGCGCAGATATGTTTTATTAAATAACTATATCATTGATAAGTTCGTTGATACTATAAATGACTTTGTATGTATTAGGATAGTGGGTGGGCATACATTTTTATGACATGGTACCCCAATTTTTAACTGATTTAGCTTTCACGGAAACTTGGCTTAATCCCAATATAACGAGTGACGATATCTCATTAATCTCCTATCATCATCCAGAGCGTAAAGATAGAGTTGCAGACAATCACGGCGGTGTAATTGTCTATATAAAGGATAGCATACATTATGTGAGGCGTAGAGATCTTGAACCAAATGGAGTAGAGTGTATTTGGGTCGAATTGACCCTGCGACAGAAGCATGTCCTCTTTGGGGTATTCTATAGACCACCGAGTGCTGATGCTCTTTATTTCTCATCCATTGAAGACTCAATACATCTGGCAGTTGATACGGGTATAAATGATATAATTATTACTGGCGATTTTAACTATAACATGCTTAACGGACACACATCAAATAAAATCAAAAGCATTTGCGAGCAGTTTTCCCTCACACAAACTATCGACAACCCCACCCACTTCACTGAACATTCTTCGTCTCTAATTGACATAATACTAACAAATAACGAAACTAATATGGTCTACAGCGGAGTTGGAGATCCTTTCTTAAACCAAGAAATAAGGTTTCATTGTCCAGTCTTCGGCATTCTTAACTTCACCAAACCAAAATTTAAATCATATACCCGTCATACCTGGTCATACGACCGAGGTGACTACAATCTTCTTCGTGAAAAAGCTGCAGATACAAACTGGAACATCTTGTCTGACCCTGACATAAACATACATACTAAAAATATCACAGATCATATCATCAGCATATCTAAAGCTTGCATACCAAACAGATTAACCAGAATAAAACCAGATGAACCGCTTTGGATGAATACCAATATAAAACGCTACATCAGAAAACGTATAAGAGCCTATAAACAAGCAAAACGCACAAACATTCCATCTCACTGGCGAAAATTCAGAGCAATCCGCAATAGAGTGATAACTATGATTCGAGAATCTAAGAAAACTCTGAACGAAACAATTGAAAACAAACTAAATTCTAACACATTGACCTCAAGAGACTGGTGGTCAACACTTAAATCTGTCATATCACCAACTAACTCATCTTCAATCCCTCCACTTGAAAACAATGGACAAACTTACACTGACAATCTGGACAAAGCAAATCTTTTAAATAATTATTTCCGAGAACAAACTCTTATTAATGATGATAATGTGAACGTACCAGATGTAGCTAATTATGACATAGAAAATGAACTTAGTTCCATAATTCTCACACCTGCAGAAATCGAAATAGTCTTAAAATCTCTTCCTGTTGGAAAAGCGGTCGGACCTGATGGCATCAGTAACAAGATTCTTCGCGAATTGTCTGTTGAACTCTCACTGCCATTCTGTTCTCTATTCAACCAGTCTCTACAGACAGGTGTGTTTCCAGATTGCTGGAAGATATCAAATGTTTGTCCTATCCCTAAGTCAGGGAATCGCTCTTCTATATCGAACTATCGACCTGTTTCTCTTTTATGCACATCTGAGAAGGTTTTTGAAAGAACTGTTTTTAAACACATTTTCAATCATTTTCAATATAATAATATTCTCACTCCTCTTCAATCTGGATTCATACCAGGAGACTCAACTGTTAATCAACTTACCTATCTGTATGATTCTTTTTCACATGCTCTTGATTTTGGAAAGGAGGTAAGGGTAGTCTTTTGTGATATTAGTAAAGCTTTTGACCGTGTCTGGCATGAGGGTCTCTTAAAAAAGCTTGAAGCTGCAGGTATAACTGGGCACCTTCTAACTTGGTTTCGCTCTTACTTGTCTGACAGAAGACAAAGAGTTGTTCTTCCTGGTGTGGAGTCTGCATGGAACTTCATCCGGGCTGGAGTTCCACAAGGATCTATTTTGGGACCACTTCTGTTTCTGCTTTTTATTAATGATATTGTAACAGACATTGGCTCAAATATTCGACTTTTTGCTGATGACACTAGCTTATTTATTATTGTTGAAAATCCAGATATGGCAGCAGAACTTTTAAACATGGATCTAGAAAAAATAATGGAGTGGGCTAAACGTTGGCTTGTAACTTTTAATCCTACAAAAACAGAATCTCTTCTTATATCACGTAAAATCAATCAACCTGTTCATCCACCTCTCTTTATGGATAATCAAATCATCGAAGAAGTCTCGTCTCATAAGCATTTAGGCATTTTCCTTTCAAATGACTGTTCTTGGCATAAACATATTGATTACGTTAAGGAAAAAGCTTGGGTTAGAATTAACGTAATGAGGAGACTCAAATTTAGACTTAACAGAAAATCTCTTGAGACGATATATTTTAGTTTTATTAGACCTTTATTAGAATATGCAGATGTTATTTGGGACAATTGTACATATTATGAGAAACTTGAATTAGATAAGATACAGTCAGAGGCAGCGAGGATAGTCTCAGGAGCAACGAAACTTGTCTCTTTACACGCTCTTTATGAAGAAGTCGGATGGGAAAGTTTGGAAAAAAGACGTAGAAAACACAAGCTTTTGCTTTTTTATAAAATGTTCAACAATCTGTCACCTTTATATCTTTGTTCCTTAATACCTCCTGCTGTAGATACACAATCTTCTTACAACCTTCGCAATGCACACAACATTCGTACAATACACTCACGAACAACACAGTATTTTAACTCTTTTCTGCCTTCGACCATCAGAGAGTGGAACAATTTACCCCTTGATGTGCGAAATTGTGATTCGATTAACAGTTTTAAACGCAAATTGAACTCAGATATTAATGTTGTCCCAAAATATTTTTACACTGGTAACAGAAAAGCCCAGGTACTTCATGTCAGAATTCGTACCAAATGTAGCTCTCTAAACAATGATCTCTATCAAAAAGGAATCAATGAATCGCCTCTCTGTCTCTGTGGCAATGTTGAAAATGCCGACCACTTTCTCATGAAATGTCATCATTATCAAGCACAAAGAGTTGAGCTCGTACGTGCTGTTTCTCAGCATACTTCCGTAACACTACAGACTCTCCTATTTGGTAACATTTTCACATTACGTTAACAGACCTTTGCACCAAATAGAATGATTAGACCTGCTAAAATTTCAGATCGCCATAACGAAGTGCTCAATAGTGCACATAATGTATGTGTTAATTAAAAGAGAGCAACAGCACAATAACAGTGCCATTTATGAAGACGTAACATACACATACTTGGCGCAAAGGTATGTTGACGTAACAAGTAAGATTGTGTTAAAGTATTATATTTCAACAGCTTAAAAACAACGCCATTATATTTACATCTGATTATTGCTAGGAGAAGAATAACATAAGCTTCCAGCTTTCGTTCTAATCCTTTTACATTATGTAGCTTGTATATATTTGTATGTGTATCTTACCAAGTTGAAATAAAATATGTTTAAACTAATTTTTAACTGTATGATATTAAGTCAAATTTGGAATTACATTTTTTATGCGTCGCGGTCTTTGTCAAGATACAATTTCAACATATAAACTATCCATATATGTTAAGAATATGTAGACCAAATTTCATGAAATTCAAAGACCAGTAACATATCTCTCCTGAGACCTAAAAGTAACTATTGAAATAAATAAATGCATTTTTATAGTTGATAGGTCATATGTATTCACCATGTTAAACTAGATGAAAATCCATGCGTGTGAGATGACTTGGAATCTGGGTACTAGTACTGACCTCTAGGGGAGATAACTGGTACTCTGGGTACTAGTACTGACCTCCAGGCGAGATAACTTGGACTCCGTGTACTAGTACTGATCGCTAGGGGCGATGTCTTGGACTTGGGGTACTACTACTAACCTGTTAGGGAGATAACTGTGACTGGATACTAGTACTAAACTCTAGGGAAGATGACTTAGACTCTATGTACTTGTACTGGCCACTGGGGGAGATGACTTGGACTATGTGTACTTGTACTGACTTTTAGGGGAGATCACTGGGAGTGTGGGTACTGGTACTGGCCACTAACTAAGATGACTGGGACTCTGGGTACTAGTACTGACCTCTAGGTGAAATGACTAGGGCTCTTGGTACTAGTGACTCTTGGTACTAGTAATGATCTCCAGGGCAGATGACCTGGTCTCTTTGTATTAGTACTGACCAATATTTGCGATGCCTTGGATTCTGGTACTTGTATTGACCTGTGGGGGAGATGACTTGGACTCCGGGTACTAGTACTAACATTTAGGGGAGATGACTTGGACTCTTGGTACAAGTACTGACCTCTAGGAGAGATGACTTGGACTCTTGGTACAAGTACTGACCTCTAGGGGAGATGACTTGGACTCTTGGTTCAAGTACTGACTTCTAGGGGAGATGACTTGGACTCTTGGTACAAGTACTGACCTCTAGGGGGGATGACTTGGACTCTGGGTACTAGTACTCACCTCTAGGGGAGATGACTGGTTGGCGCCGTTAAGCCGGTTTAAGCTCTCCAGTAAAATATTTTACTGACCATTCCAAGGCGGTACTTCTTTTGTGGATCTTTTATGTTTTTGTTCTGTCTAATGTTTGCTATGTATTTGTGCGCGTCTGTTTATATGTGCTTTGTGGTCACCTGCTGGGAAAGGGCTGACCTCTTGGCTCTCGTTTGTGGTGTCTGCTCTGAGTTTGTTACTTTCCCATTGGTATCCTGGGTCAGGTGTGGTACTTGATTGTATCGATTCCTGATCTTTGCAGCCTTACTTGATATGACTTGGACTCTTGGTACAAGTACTGACCTCTAGGTGGGATTACTTGGACTCTGGGTGCTAATACTCATCTCTAGGGGAAATGACTTGGACTCTGGGTACAAGTACTGATCTCTAGGGGAGATGACTTGGACTCTGGGTACTAGTACTGACGTCTAGGGGAGATGACTTGGACTCTGGGTACTAGTAATGACCTCTAGGGGAGATGACTTGGATTCTGGGTACTAGTACAGACCTCTGAGGAGATGTCTTGGACTCTGGGTACAAGAACGGCCCTCTATGGGAGATGACTTGGGCTCTGGGTACAAGTACTGACCTCTATTGGGAGATGACTTGGAATCTTGGTACAAGTACTGACCTCTAGGGGAGATGACTTAGACTCTGGGTACTAGTACTCACCTCTAGGGGAGATGACTTAGACCCTGGGTACTAGTACTCACCTCTAGGGGAGATGACTTGGACTTGGTACAAGTACTCACCTCTATGGGAGATGACTTGGACTCTGGGTACAAGTACTGACCTCTATGGTGAGATCACTTTGACTCTGGGTACTAGTACTCACCTCTAGGGGAGATTACTTAGACTCTGGGTACTTGTACTCACCTCTAGGGGAGATGACTGGGACTCTGGGTACTAGTAGTCACCTCTAGGGGAGATGACTAGGACTCTGGGTACTAGTACTGACCTCTGGGGGAGATGACTTAGACTCTGGGTACTAGTACTCACCTCTAGAGGAAACGACTTGGATTTTGGGTACTAGTACTTACCTCTAGGGGAGATTACTTAAACTCTTGGTACAAGTACTGACCTCTAGGGGAGATGACTTGGACTTGGTACAAGTACTGACCTCTATGGGAGCTAACTTGAACTCTGGGTACAAGTACTGACCTCTATTGGGAAATCACTTTGACTCTTGGTACACGTACTGACCTCTAGGGGACATGACTTAGACTCTGGGTACTAGTACTCACCTCTAGGGGAGATGACTTAGACCCTGGGTACTAGTACTCACCTCTAGGGGAGATGACTTGGATTTGGTACAAGTACTGACCTCTATGGGAGATGACTCAGACTCTGGGTACAAGTTCTGACCTCTATGGGGAGATCACTTGGACTCTTGGAACAAGTATTGACCTCTAGGGGAGATGACTTAGACTCTTGGTACTAGAACTCACCTCTAGGGGAGGTGACTTGGACTCTGGGTACTAATACTGACCTCTAGGGGAGGTGACTTGGAATCTGGGTACTGGTACTGACCTCTAGGGGAGATGACTTAGATTATTGGTACAAGTACTCACCTCTAGGGGAGATGACTTGAACTCTGGGTACTAGTACTGACCTCTAGGGGAGATGCCTTGGTCTCTGGGTACTAGTACTGACCTCTATGGGAGATTACTTTGAATCTGGGTAGTAGTACTGACCTCTTAGGGAGATGACTGGTACTCTAGGTACTAGAACTGACCTCCAGGCGAGATAACTTGGAATCTGTGTACTAGTACTGATCACTAGGGCAGATGTCTTGGACTGGGGGTTCTAGTACTAACCTGTTTGAGAGATTACTGTGACTGAATACTAGTACTATACTCTAGGGGAGACGACTTAGACTCTAAGAACTAGTACTGGCCACTAGGGTAGATGAATTGGACTATGTGTACTTGTACAGACCACTAGGAGAGATGCCTTGGACTCTCGGTACTTGTACTGACTTTTAGGAGAGATGCCTTGGACTCTCGGTACTGGTACTCACCTTTATGGGAGATGACTTAGATTCTGGGTACGAGTACTCACCTCTAGGGAAGATGACTTAGACTCTGTGTACTAGTATTCAACTCTAGGGGAGATGACTAAGACTCTGGGTACTAGTACTGATCTCTAGGGGAGATGACTTGGACTTGGTACAAGTACTGACCTCTATGGGAGATGACTTGGACTCTGGGTACAAGTACTTACCTCTATGGGGAGATCACTTGGACTCTTGGTACAAGTACTGACCTTTAGGGGAGATGACTTAGACTCTTGGTACTAGTACTCACCTGTAGGGGAGATGACTTGGACTCTAGGTACTAGTACTCACATCCAGGGGAGATGACTTGGACTCTGGGTACTTGTACTCACCTCTATGGGAGATGACCTAGACTCTGGGTACTAGTACTCACCTCTAGGGGAGATGACTTAGACTCTGGGTACTAGTACTGACCTCTAGGGGATATGACTTGGAATCTGGGTACTGGTATTCACCTCTATGGGAGATGACTTAGACTCTGAGTACTAGTACTCACCTCTAGGGGAGATGACTTGGACTCTCGGTACTAGAACTCACCTCTATGGGGAGATGGCTTGGACTCTGGGTACTAGTACTGACCTCTAGGGGAGATGCCTTGGATTCTTGGTACTAGTTCTGACCTCTAGGGGAGATGACTTAGACTCTTGGTACTAGTACTCACCTCTAGGGGAGATGACTGGTACTCTAGGTACTTGTACTGACCTCCAGGCGAGATAACTTGGAATCTGTGTACTAGTACTGATCACTAGGGCAGATGCCTTGGACTCGGGGTTCTAGTACTAACCTGTTAGGGGGATTACTGTGACTGGATACTAGTACTAAATTCTAGGGGAGATGACTTAGACTCTATGTACTAGTACTGGCCACTAGGGTAGATGACTTGGACCATGTGTACTTGTACAGACCACTAGGAGAGATGCCTTAGACTCTCGGTACTTGTACTGACCTTTAGGGGAGATCACTGGGACGCTGGGTTCTGTTACTGACCACTAGGGAAGATGACTGGGACTCCGTGTACTAGTACTGACCCCAGGTGAAATGACTGGGACTCTTGGTACTAGTGACTCTTGGTACTAGTAATGACGTCCAGGACAGATGACCTGGACTCTTTGTACTAGAACTGACCAATAGTTGAGATGCCTTGGACTCTTGGTACTAGTATTGACCTGTGGGGGAGATGAATTGGACTCCGAGTACTAGTACTGACCTCTAGGGGAGATGACTTGGAATCCGGGTACTAGTACTGACCTCTAGGGGAGATGACTTGGAATCTGGGTACTAGTACTGACCTCTAGGGTAGATGACTGGTACTCTGGGTACTAGTACTGAACTCCAGGCGAGATAACTTGGACTCTGTGTACAAGTACTGATCACTAGGGGAGATGTCTTGGACTCGGGGTTCTAGTACTAACCTGTTAGGGAGATTACTGTGACTGGATACTAGTACTAAACTCTAGGGGAGACGACTTAGACTCTATGTACTAGTACTGGCCACTAGGGGAGATGACTAGGGGAGATGACTTGGACTATGTGTTTTGTACGGACCACTAGGAGAGATGCCTTAGACTCTGTGTACTTGTACTGACCTTTAGGGGAGATCAATGGGACTCTGGGTACTGGTACTGACCACAAGGGAAGATGACTGGGACTCTGGGTACTAGTACTGACGCCTAGGTGAAATGACTAGGACTCTTGGTACTAGTAATGACCTCAAGGGCAGATGACCTGGACTCTTTGTACAAGTACTGACCAATAGTTGAGATGCCTTGGACTCTGGGTACTAGTATTGTCCAAGTAGCTGTCACAAGATGTAAGTAATATGACTAGTATGTCCCAGCAGCTGTCATTGGATGTAGTTACTACCATTAATAGTCCAAGAAGCTGTCACAGCATGTAATTACAACCGCTAGTAGTCCCAGTTGCTGTCATTAGATGTGAGTACTACCACAAGTAGTCCTTGTAGCTGTCAGTAGATGTAAGCAGTACCACTAGTAGTCCCAGTGACTATCACAAAGTAGTCAAAGTAGCTGTCACAACATGAAAGTACTACCACTAGTAGGTCCATTTACTCTCACGACATGAAAGTACTACCACTAGTAGTCCCAGTAGCTGTCATCTGATCTATCTTCGAGGAAGGGCCTTACAGTTCACATAGCATTTACATACACGCATATGGCCTCATCCCGCCACGAGAGCATAGCGTCCCATAAACGGGACATCAGCAAAAAGTAATTTACAAGTTATTTGTTACCACTGCCCCATTTAAGGGGAATGGCGGGGAAATAGAAATACTTTTTAACCATGCTCTGCATTGAGGGGACCTTCCAATAGCCATTATTCCGCTTTTTACACTAACAAACAAGAATGTCACCGCAAATCCCCACGCTAAAGTTTTTGACCCCTCCCCCCAGCACCCCCAAGTCCCATCCCAGCAACAGAATGAAAAGTATGTTCAATATGTGGTCACCTGCTTGGAAAGGGCTCTTGGCTCTCGTTTGTGGTGTCTCACTTTCCCATTGGTATCCGGGGTCAGGTGTGGTGCTTGATTGTATCGATTCCTAATCTTTGCCCTCTCTCTTACTTTTTTCTATCTTTTATTTGTGAAAACACACAAAAAGTTTGGTATCAAAAATCTTTGAAATTGACATGGTAACCGAAATTTAATGATATTTGACCTTTTGACCTCACTCCAAGGTCACCAGTTTGACCCTAGGATGAAAATTTTACTTGCACTCTGTTCTGCTCGTCATCCCCGTCGATTTGATATGCCACATGGCCATGTTTGATTTTTTTTTACCCCCTGGGCGCCCCAAAGTCCCACCGCTGGGGCATCACCCGGGCGACAGAATGAAAATCCCGTCTGATATGTTTTGTATCTTTCATTTGTGAGAACACACGCAAAGTTTGGTATAAAAATCTCTGAAATTGACTTTGTAATTGAAATTAAACGATATTTGAACTTTTGACCCTTCCCCAGGGCCCAAGGGGGCGGGGGAAATGCCGTTGCACGTCCTATTTATGTGAGTAACTCACAAACCAAATTTGGTTGAATTTCGTCCAGTGGTTTAAGAGGAGGTAGCATAACGGGCAGACGAACGGACGGGCGGAGGCGATTACAATATCCCCTTCGCTTTTTTTAAAAAAAAAGCGTGGGGATAATCACTTGCGTGGGAAAGTAATGTGTTTTTGAATTGTTCATTATCGCAGCTATCCCCTCATCCCGGTAGTCGGTTTAGGGAGATGTGTGGGTGCATAAAGTTCAAGTCAGAGATGTGACCTGCATAACGGCACAAGTTTTCAATAAAGATCACTGGTCAGGGCCTGCTCTGTTTGTTATTGTAAATGCTATATTAAACGGATTAAATAATTTGGATAATATTCAAACAACATGTATGATGGGCACGCGGTCGTCTGCATGCGCGATCCAGAAATATTTGTCTGGGTTGGGGAGGGGGTGGGGAGCCCGCTTCAACTGAGAAAGGTCGGTATTTTCTATATATCGTGTCTCGTGGAAAGGTCCGTACCAGTATTCCTATGGAAACCTACAGCACTTGTGATTTTCGAGGTGGGGAGAGGGTCTGCTCATTAACTGATTTTACAAGGGGGGGAGGGGGTTGTTCCATTACTTGTCGTGGGGTCGTATCAGTACAGTATTCCTATGGGAGGGGTCTTCTCTCTGAATCCACCAATGATATGTACCCCTGTAATGATGTAGCATATCTTTTGATACACCGGTTCCGTCAAATTATTTTAATGATTTCATGATCGATTCCTGTTGCCCCAGAATGTATTTGTACTGTCAGAATTGAGATTGCATGTAACCTCGCTCCTCTTCCCCACAAACTCCCCCCCCCCCCAATATCCCTCCCCAACGGCCCAAGCACGCGATTAAGAATTACGTACGTTGTAAGTTTCCGATATACCACATTATAATAATACTTGGCCTATGTCTTCGGTGTTTGCGAACAACAAAGGCGCAGTGCCTTTGTTATTTGCTTATTGAGAAAAAATATATCTAAACTTGCTACAACCGAACTTTCAATTTTCTAGCTAGTATCTGTAAGCAGAGGAGACTAGTTTGAGTCTCGTTTTGTCAGAAACCAAAAGACAGGTTTTGTCGCGACGAGGCCCAAATTTAATTATTATAATATAGCCTGCCGAGAAAGTCTGCTACACTGATCTATTATGTCAATCTGGCAGCCTGGGGCGTAAAAGAGCACCAAAAGTATTGTTTACAAATATAATTTCTCTTAGAGGCAGAAAGGCATATTTTACAGTACCGGGAATTAGTGTAAATATAGAGGTCATGTAGCAGTTATCTTTCTTGTTTTCCTTATAGAACGCTTGATCCGTAAGCGCGAAGTACTGGTTAACTCGGCTGGGAAAAAGTGTGGTTAAGTGAACTGGCCGTCCCTACATTGCCATAGCTGTTGAGTGGGGTGTAAAGTTTAAACAACAAAAAAATAGTGATTTGCTTTCTTCAAAACTTTGAATACCACGGGAGTACACATGTCCTTGCACTTATTTGATTATGTAGGCTTTGTTGTAGCGTAGAAGCACGGATGTATACTACGGTAGTATACATCCGTGGTAGAAGCTAGAGATATTCTACTTGCCAAACAATGCTCAGTCTGCTTCGATGCGTATCTGATCTGCGTTTTTGCGCTCATACTAAAGGTGACAAGAAGTACACTGGCCAGACGCGTATCTGATCTGCTCTTTTGCTCTTTGTGTATACTGGAGGTCAGTGGACCGGATTATCTCCCTTTGCGGAGTTATAACTCTATGTCCAAATTTGCAAAGGGCAATAATTGATAACAATAAAAATTGAAAATTCCACCAGGTAATATACTCATCATCTTCTATCAGCTGACCAAGTTTGAGCCTCCTAGCTGTAATAGTTTTTTGAAATTGTCATTTATGTTTTGATAAGAACTCTATTTATGAAGTTTCTGAACCCTATCTTAAATTTTAAATTCGCAAGGGGTAATAACTGGAAAGAGTCATAAAGAAATTTTGTAATCAGGATATTCCAAAAACTCTTACAGCTAGGAGCTTGGTCAGCTGATAGAAGATAATGAGTAGATTACCTGGTGGATTTTTATTTTATTTTTAAAAAGTTATATCAGTTATTCCCCATTGCAAATTTGGACATAGAAAACTTGATATCTCAGAAAGTATTACAGCTAGGAGCTTCAATATTGATCTGCTGATAGAGGAAAATGAGTAAATTACCTGGTGGAAATTTAAAAAAAAATATATAGGGAGTTATTGCCATTAGCATTTTTTCGGGTTATTGCCCTTTGCGAATTTAGCATTTGAGAAAGGTTTTTGAAATTTCATAGATAGATTCCTTATATAAATAACTGACAGTTAATTCTTTTAAATCTGGATTATCTCCCTTTATGGAGTTATGCCCTCACGAAAGGGCCATAATGAAATTTTGTAATAAAGATATATCAGAAACTATTACAGTTAGGAGCTTCAATCTTGGTCAGCTGATAGATGATAATGAGTAGAATATCTGATGTGAATTATTTTTGTTATAGTTTTATGACTTATTGCCCCTTGCAAATTTGGACATAGAACGCTTGATATCTCAAAAACTATTACAGGTAGGAGCTTCGAACTTGGTCAGCTGATAATAAGTAGATTACCTGGTGGATTTTTTTTTTCAGAAAAAGTATCATATTTCTTTCGAGTGATTGCCCTTTGATTTTTTTTCGAGTTATAACCCTTTGCAAATTTAAAATTTAAGATTGGGTTTTTATTTCTCAAAATCTAGTACAGATAAGAGCTTCAAACTTGGATAGCTGAAAAAGGAAAATGAGTGGATTACCTGGTGAAAATATTAGAAATTTATTTTATTTTTTCGAGTTATTGCCCTTTCGAAAAAGATATCTCGAAAAGTATTACAGCTGGTAGTCTAAGATTTAATCAGCGGGGAGAGGATGGTGAGTAGATTACCTGGCGAAAAGGATGGTCTAGTTTCCCTTTAATTTGATATGCAATATGACCACATTCAGATTTATTGAGCCAGTGCATGTGATTTCCAACAATGTGGCATTTTGACATGTGTAGACTCGGACGAGCCTCCGCAGCCTCCTTCTAGGCTTAGAAACTCCAAATGGTGTTCAGTCAGTAGCTTAACAATCATAGAATACTCAAGCGACTAGCAAAGGCTCTGATCAGACTGCACGTATGCGCAGGCTGGTCTGAGCCTTTGCTAGTCGCACATACCACATTGTTGGAAATATCATGCACTGGCTCTATTTATATTTTAATCCGACCCACAGGTTAAGGGTGTGTGTAAGGACAGAATATGTGCTTGCATTGGTGCTCTAAGCTCCATTCTTTTTAATTTTCCCACACTTTTTTACACCATGATATTGTAATCGCCTCTGTCCGTACGTCCGACAGTCACGCTATCTCCTCCTAAACCAATAGACGAAATCCAACCAAATTTGGTGTGAGTTTCTCGCATAGATGGGGTGTGCAATAGCACACTTTTTGCACCGCCCTCGGAGCCCTGGGGAGGGCTGTTTATCCGTCTGTCTGTCTGTCTGTCTGTCCGTCCGTCAGTCACTATTTCTCCTCCCAAACCATAAGACGAAATCCAACCAAATTTTGTGTGTGAGTTGCTAAAATGAATGGGCGTACAATGGCACATTTTTTGGCCACGCCCCCTGTGGTCCTGGGGAGGGGTTAAAAGTTTAATATTATCTAATTTCAAGCACATTTTTAGTCAATTTTAAAAATTTATCAACCAAACTTTGTGTGTCTTCTCACAAATTAAAAATATAATACATATCAGATCGTATTTTCATTCGGTCACTTGGGTCATGTCCCAGGTGTGGGACTTGGGAGTACTGAGGGGGGGGGGGGTCAAACAATTTCTTTCCTTCCGAAATTCAGCTAAAATTGGTGTGTGAGTTACTCACATGAACGGCATGTGCAACGGCACACTTGTTTTGGTCCCCGCCCCACTTGGGCCTTGATAATCACTGATTATATATGCATAAAACAAAATTAATTTCTGTAATGTTAAATTCAGAAAATTGTGATTTTGTTTGAAACAGTCCCCAAATATCAGCTGTATAATATTTTTCCAACAATTTTGTTTTTAAATTAAGACATGTTTCGGTTCTTGTCAACGTATGAAATCAATCTTGAATTAGGCTATACATATGCAAATGATATGCTAAAATTTTCAAGAAAATCGAAGACCCGTAACATGTTGTCTTGGAACTTTGAATGTTACAAATCCAAATTCTGAGAAATGTATAAAATAAGTACTGATTGTAGGTAATGAATAAGTATTTGATTAGTTAATTAGTTTAAAAGCAAGTTTCCTGTTTATTTTATTGTACAATGAATAGTCCAATACTGATCACATAGAGAGAATTCCACCCTGTCTAACTCCTCATAAAACAGTAAGCTTTTGTAATATTTATAATAAGATTTCAAATCCTGATTCACTCTAATAGAAAGTCATTCTCCATAATTCAATCATTTCATTTGTGTTAGGGAATCCTTTGTTTGATTATTTCTTTATCACCAACATGATAAAAAAAAATATATATAATAAATATGACACCTATATATATATATAATCATATTTCACATTCTGCAAAATGCCATAATATTAAGCATATTTCTTGCATGTTAACCTGTATAAACAAGACAGATTCTTTAATGTGTTCAAAACTGTCATACTTATTCCAATATTGATCACATAGGGAGCGTTTCACTCTGTCGAACTCCTTATGAAGTAGTTTATTCATTTATCTTCATAATATGGTTTTGAAATATGATATGCACTTTAATAGAATGTCAAAGTACATTATTCACTCATTTTATGTAGTAATGGGATCTTTTGCTGATAATATCTTTACCATGAATATGTTGCAATATTAGAAAAATACACGTACCGAACTAATGCAATCGTAGGTACTTACAATTATATTCAACATCCTTCACAAATTCATAATATCAAATGGGATAGACAAACTAATGCCAAAAATGTCTTAAAAATTAACCTAATACAATCAGATCGCTCATAGGATAACTGATTCACTGCTTACTTGACTGAGGAACCAGTTTTGAAAATACATCATGGAAGCTCCAAAAGATTCTAAGCCTAAAACTACAAATACAGAACTTATTAAATATATAAACAAGAAAAAATGCATGAGAAGAAGTAACAATGATCAGGAACTGGAGTAATGAGAACCAAAGTATTGCCCTCGAAAAGAATCGAAAATCAACCAAAACTACAAATAGACACAATACAAGGAGAACTCAAGGTGAGCAGATTTATCTATGGACAACTCTTCCCCAAAATGAGTATAATAGGACAGGGAATTTAAAGTCACAGTGCTTTCAGTCAACAAGTTTGCATGTGCATCTTCGTATTCAATTAATTGACAAAAATGAATTCAAAACAGTGATAAAAAGTTGTGAGATATTTAATTCATGTGCAGCAATTAATGATCAGCCAACAGTCTCAACAGGTACCTGGTATCAATATTGAAAGCCACATCCTGGCCCCATTTCCAAACACATTGACATTTTCAGGCGGATACCATGCAAATAAGTTCAACATCGTACTGAACAATGTTAACAAATAAGAATAATCAAAAAGTTTAGAGACACATCATATTGCTGGTAAAATGAGTGTCATTTACATAAGTGAGGTTGTACATGAACTTACAAAGGGATAAAGGAAATTAAGTCAGGGATCAAATGTATCGCCTTGTCTAGCACTATATAATGAAATGTCAATTAAAAAATGCTATGCAAAAACAAATCAAAAATACATATTCGCATAAAGAAACATTGTGTAAGAGATCATAGCACTGAATGAATTAATTAATGTGTTTCAACTTGCTTTTGATAAGTTTTAAAAATTTGGATGGTTTTCATGTTACTCAAACTGATTGTTAATGGCACACAAGTCTCAAATTTGTTTCATTGTCAAATTATACATGCTTTTGTACACGCATAGCATTCTAGTATCTAGTAGACGATGGTTAAAAAATGGCAAAATATTAGACAGGTGTCATCGAAAAGTTGGAGTAAGTCAGGGGGCTCACCTTGGACCTAAAAGTCTCTATTGTAAAATAAATGAATGCATTTTCATAGTAGATATGTCAAAGGTATTCACCATGTAAAACTAGATAAAAATTCATGCGTGGGCGCAAATTAGACCCCATTTCAATTACATAGTCAATTCTAAAGATTTTTAAAACAAACTTCGTGTGTCTTCTCACAAATGAAAGATATAAACATTATTAGACGGGATTTCTATCTGGTCGCCTGGGTCATGCCCCAAAAGTGGGACTTTGGGGTGAAGGGGGTCAAAAATTAAATTCCCTGAACATGGTCATATGGCATATCAAATTAAAGTGATGACCATTGTCATTGACCGGAAGCATTTTATCAATTACTGACCTGCCTGATTTGAGCACTGTGGTATTTGTTTACCAGATGCGTCACGGAGTCATGTGATTCGCCCGATTGGCTGATTCAATATTGTTTATCTAGCGCGTCATCACGTGTCACTGAAATGGTTTCTATGAAAATGCCTTGCGGAGAATGTTTTCAAAAGTGTTTAGTGCATACAATATGGTCAGTCTATGGCTGAATACCGTAATACATATCATTTATATAATTTGGCTACCCAAAATGACTAGATATCTCCAATGAAGGGAAATCTATTGGCATTTAACGCTTGTTACTTTTTAACGTAGGTGTTTTGAGTAATGCGTACCGCGTAACAGCACAAACCCGACTTTTCAGTCGTGATGTTTCATAGTAGACTGGTCGATCCATTTAGTATCGCGCCTGCGCAGACAATGAAGTGATAACCAGGAGGCCAGGATACGCTGAAAAATTTACCCTAGGATCAAACTGGTGACCTTGGGATGGGGTCAAAAGGTCAAATACCATTAGATGGGATATGCGATGGCGCCACATCCAATGTGTTCTAGTTTGATATGCAACATAACTACTGGGTTGAGGGTGTGTGTAAGGACAGGATATGTGCTTCCATGATGCTCTCTGTTCCATTACCTTTAATTTGATATGCAACATGACTACTTTCAGTGAAAAAAATGTTTTGACCTTTGATCCCATCCTAGGGGACGAGGGTGTGTATAAAGAAAGCATATACGCTTGCATGGCGCTCTATGTTCCATTCCCATTAATTTGATATGCAATATGGCTACTTTCAGTGAAAAAGATGGTTTGACCTTTTGACCCCACCAAAGGGGTCGAGTGTGTGTGTAACGACAGAATATGTGCGTGCATGGTGCTCTATGCTCCATTCCCATTTATTTCATATACATCGTGACTACTTTCAGAAAAACATGGTTTGATCTTTGACCCAACCCAGGGGTCTATGCTGTGTGTAAGGACAGACTTTGTAATTGCATAGTGTTTTATGTTCCATTCCATTTTTTTGATATGCAACATGACTACTTTCAGAAAAAAATGTTATGACCTCCCAGGAGTCGATGGTGTATGTAAGGAAAAAATATGTACTTTCATGGTGCTCTAGGTTCCATTTCATTTAGTTTGATATACAAATGACTACTTTCAATTTAAAAATAATGACCTTTGATCTCACCCCAGGGGTCGAGGGTGTTTGTAAGGACATAATATATATGCTTGCATGGTGCTCTCTGCTCCACTTCCATTAGTTTGATATGCAACATAATACTTTCAGAGGGTCGAGGGTGTATGTAAGGACAGAATATTTGCTTGCATGGTGCTCTATGCTCCATTTTCATTAATTTGATAAGCAAAATGACTTCTTTCAGAAAAGAGATCATTTGACCTTTGATCCCGCTCAGAGTTCCAGTGTGTACAGAAAATGTGCTTGCATGGTGCTCTATGTTCCATTCCCATTAATTTTATATGCAACTAGACTACTTTCAGTAAATTTATTTTGACCTTTTGACCCCCATCCTGGAGGTCGGGGATGTGTGTAAGGACATAATATATACTTGCATGGTGTTCTATTGTCCATTTCCATTAATTTGATATGCAACATAGCTACGTGCGCGGTGTGGGTGTGGGTGGGGGTGTGTGTGCGTGCGTGCATGCGTGTGTGTATTTGTGTGTGGTCGCATTGCTGATTTTATCTCATTGTCTTAAAATATCCCGTAAAATGAAAAAAAAATGGTCTCGCCGATGCCAAGTTATTCCATTTTGATAGGATATTTCATAACGGGGTGGGGTGGGGGCAGAGAGGGGATTCGATTGAACCCCCCTGAACCCCCTCTGGATCTGCCTTTGGATATAATTGAACCATGTCATCAGATTTTCGACAATGTGGTGTGTGCGACCAGCAAAGCCTCAGATCAGCCTGCGCATTCGCGCAGTCTGATCAGAGCCTTTGCTAGTCGCTTGAATATTCTGACTGTTAAGCTACTGCCTGAACATCATTTGGAGTTTCTAAGTTTAAAAGGAGGCTACACATGCTCGTCTGAGTCTACACATGTCAAAATGCCACATTGTTGGAAATCACATGTCATGGCTCAATTATCCAGGTTCAGCAAGACTAGGGTTACTCACCTGTTCTGGCTAAACAATTGTTTTATGACCTGAGGGTTTTCACTATAATACTGTAAATGTATTCAATTGTATTCGTAAACTACATTGTGCATGATTCATGAGTTCTGTGAGTGAATATGTTTTTACATTTCCGTTTTAGAATTCATGAGGCAAGACAGAAAATGAAGGCATAGGAATTACTCAGGTACTGTTTTTTCATTTTATACCCCAACATTTGTGTCAAAACTTAATGGCTAGGGTTTGTCTTTACGTTTATTCACCCGTAAGCACATTTGCTTGCTCGTTGTCAAATTAGGAAAGTTCAGCTGCTCGTGCGGAGGGCCAGCCCGTTGGCACTCTGTCCAAGACCTGGTAGATGCTACAAGGCTACAAAAGGAAGTTTGAGGTTGGTTATACTTAAGAAGACACTTTGAACTTACGTGCCATAGAGACCATAAAAGGCGGATAGAGGCAGTACACTAAAAAGGGCGTAAAAGGCAATTAAGAACTGCCTTATTTCTTCGGAAGCTTGCAGCCCTGAATATATATCAGCAAAAGGCTTTGAAGCGTGATTTTATTTACAATATAATATACAGTTCTAGAAAAATGGGTTTCTGGCATGTATTTATATTGACTATATTTACTATTTGCAAACACAGATGTTCCAGCCTGACTGGCTCATTGTTTGCGTTCTGCATCAATATTTGACCCAAAGGTCATTACTTAGAGGTCGCGGGTCATCTATTAAAAGAAGATAGGTTTATTTGATTTGTCCATCGTTTAGTTTCTCAAGTGGTGTAACTCACAGACCTTTCTATCTTTCTTTCTCTTTCTTTCTGGTTAATCAGTTGAATATGACAGCCTTGCTGGTAATGTGCCAGCATGCTGGTTATTGTAAATAGTAAACCTTTTTATCATATTTTTTATAACCAGGCACTTTGCCTGTGGGGCGTATCGTGAAACTACCCTTCCTGTCTTTATGGCTTGAAGGGGTGCGCCGATAAGTCAAAGGCGGAAATCTATGCGACATACATACATATGGCATAGGCCTTAATTTATACCACCCTTACCAACTTTAGCATGAAATATCTCGTGATGTGCAAGGCCCACACTGATGTAGGTGGTATAAAATAGTTAAACCATTGGTTGTCCACCTGTACGTACGATAATCCACTCGCTAAAGCTCCTGGATTATCTCCACATACAGGCGGACAGCCCATGGTATAACTATTACATAACTACTGCCCAGTAAACACATAAAATCGGGTCACTATCGACCCATCTGGTTGGCGTTTCGCTAGCGAATAGATAGTGGCCCAATATCGGATGCTGGCTTGGTGGTGATAAAAAAAACTTTGCTTTGCAGGAGTGTTGGTTCTAGTGTGCAGCTACGCCGGTGGTGCTACGCTGGTGATGCCACCAATGTGAAGACACCACTCATCTAAAATATTTGTTTAACCGGGGGACAACGTGTATCACCCTCCAAGAGGAGAAACTCTAGCTAATTTGTTAGTTAGGTAAGTTTAGAAAGCTTAAACTAGTTTTCTTCTGTCTTTCTGTCTGTGTTGACTGTCTGTCCGTACATTTGTCCCTCCATCGGCCTGTTTGTCCGTCCGTCGCCCGTCTGTCTGTCTGCCCGTCTATCTGTTTGTCCGCCCATCTTACAAACCGTGTTAGCTGAAAAAACAAAAACAAAAAAGCAACAAAAAAAAGCAAACAAAAAAAAAATAAATGAATAGATAAATAAATAAAAAATGAAACATGCAGGTGGTTATTGCTATAGTTCTAGAAAGTCCAATGATTAAAGTGTTTGTTTCGTTTAGACACTTGCTAGCGGCAACTTTTGTCGTCTGCTGGTAACCTATGCAAATAGTTTGGACCCGGACCAGGACCGATAGCGTTCATGAACGATTTTGAAAACGCTGATTTTGATAAAAAAAAAGAAGTCAGCATACGACAATAAAAGCATTTAAAGATACCCAACATGCAAAGAGCTGCATAGAAAATGCATTGACCAAGTCCCTGTTTAAAGAATGCAGACTGCTCATCTGCTGATATCATTTGCAAACAATTAGGACCCGGACCAGACCAGACTAAATGTCGGGTTGTTCTTGGCCAAACTGTTGGTCACTTTGATGGCTTCCTTAAAACATACTTTAAAGCTGATTAAAACACTTAAACCTTAACATTATTTCTGTTAAGAAAAAGTTGTCTTCTTACATCTGCTGTGGCATACACTTCAAATGCGATCAAGAATAATTGTATCAGATAAACAATCACTATGAACCTGGAGCAGTCTGGTTTTGGATCATGTTGTATGCAATATAGGCCACAGGTTTAGATATACACAATTTTTCACCGTAAAATAGTAAAATTTATCTTACCCATCAGTTTAAACATATGTTTGGAGTGCTAAAAAGAGCCGTCTCAATGAGACTGTTCTTTTGAGCAACCACACAACATATGTTTTGGTTGAGAATAAGAAAATAATTTTTTGGGTACGCACTCTTAACTAAAGCCCTGAATTAGGCTGCTAAAATACTTAAGCAGAAGAGATGTCGCGAATAGCGGGTAAATGGTTAATGGGTTGAATATAGCATAAGCCTTAACCTTTCGAATTCTAATGGAATCTTCCTTCTGGTTTGATACAATACGATAAACTTGGAATAGTATATTGTACCTATCTAGCGGTGTAAGGTTATAGTCTTCAAATTGAATATTTTTTACGTTTACAAACAGTGTAGAACAAGATGAAATGCAACATAGTGCTGCATTTCATCTGGGTATTCATTTTTGCATAAGTACTGGTTTAGGGGTTCCACAAATGCATAGGGCCAATATAACTTCTGGCGATAAAAATAAGTATTTTGCTTTGCAGGAGACCTACAGGTTATATCGAGGGGGACAACGTGTATCACCCTCCAATGGGAGAAACTCTAGCCCTGCTCCTGACTTCCCTTTCTGTCTGTCTGCCTGTCTTTCTCTCTGTTGTCTGTTTGTCGCCTGTTTGTGTCTGTCTGATTGTCTATTTGTGTTCGTCCGTCCGTCTGTCCGTCCATCTTACATACCGTTATAACAAACAAGCAAACAATAAATAAACAAAAACTAACGAAACACGCGGGATGTTACAGAAAGATATTCTCCAACTTCTGAATCAGTGATTATAATGTTTGCTTTGTTTACACCCTTGCTAGCGCAACTTTTGTCCCTATACAAACAGTTTGGACCCAGATCAGAACCGATAGTGTTCCTGAAATAAATTTTTGAAAACGTTTATTTTGAAAAAAAAGTCAGCACAAAAAATGATTCCCATCACGCAAAGAGCTTTACAGAAAATTAAATTTGTATTGACAAAGCCCCTGCCGATAGAAAGCAGACTTTTCATCTGCTAATATTATTTGTAAACTATTTGGACCCGGATCAGAGCAAACCAAATATAGGCCCTGTTCTGGACGTAAACTGTTGGTCACACTAATGGTTTCCTTAAAAACATTGTAAGTTGATTTAAACGCTTAAACCTTACTATTATCTTCTTTTATTAATGGCCAGGAAAATGTTGCCTTCTTACACCTGCTTTGGTATATAAATGCACCCAAGAATTTTTTTCTATCTTTGAAGAAACACTTAACCTGATCACAGGTATCATACCGAATTCGTGGACGCGGATATTTTTCAACTAGTCTTTTCGCGGAGAATAAATATACTGAAATTGAAGGAAGGGGCTCTCATTTGAAATAGTAAAAACTTATTTACGAACACTTGTTAGAGTCGATAAAAGGCATATATGTTTTCTTGAATAGTCACCCTAACAACACATTATGGCTAAGGCATTACAGTACTTAAATTATGCGAGTAAAATGCAAATACAACATGAACGAGTCCTTGAAATCGGGATACTTTGGGATTGATTGACAACTACACCTTTTTACAGAAATGGTTTCTATATTTTTGCGTTTTTGGTGAAACGACGTTTACTTGTTTTTACCTGTATGTTAATGATTCGGCTTAAATAAGCGTCAATTGTTTATGAGAACGGGATTTCTGCCCCTACCCCTTCAACGGTTGCAAGTCTTAACCGCGGAAGTGCGTGAAAAAATGCTACAGCGTCTGCGGGGTTTTGTTATCTGGCCGCGGGGTACAGCTTTTTAGAATTGCTGATTGAGAAGTCTGATCTTGCTTCATAGTGTACTAAATCATATGGGCCTCGTCGCGAGAAAACCTGTCTGGCGGGTTTCCGACAAAGCGACTTTCAAACCAGTCTCCTCAGCTACAGAGACTAGCTATAAAATAGAAATTTCACCTGTAGCAAGTTTACATATGATACTTTCCACAAAGCGAATAACAAAGGCGCTGATCAGACTGCGCGGATGCGCAGGCTGGTCTGCGCCTTTGTTGTCCGCAAACCTCTGAAGACAGGTTTTCTTGCGACGAGGCCCATTATATAAGCACAAGCGAGCAGAAGGAAATGTTCGTGAATAGCGGGTAAAAAGTCAATACCCAGTATGCACATAATAAGAACTCTGTGTCCTGTGATTGGGCGATGGCTAAACTTACACAATGAATTCTAAAATCAAACGAATCCTACTGTCCTGCCAGCCAAGAGTGACAGTGACTTCATGTTTAGTTTATAAAGTTATCAAGGACTTATAATCGACTTAACATCGATAGATAATTTGTATTAACCACTTTTGGATGACACGACAGTGAGTTAAGATATTGTTCAGTGTTATAAAAGTCGGATAAATTCGGACATCAGGTAAATTCGGACATACATTTGCAAACAATGTAAATCAAGATGAGACAGCTCCTTCTCATCAGGATTTTCACTGTTTGCTTCGTTAATCTATTTTATATTCCAATATTTGAAATATGAAACAAACAAGGTGGCTGTCCGAATTAAGCTGTCTGTCCGAACATACCCAACTTTACCATTTAGAGACTCCAATATGACTGCTGATGTTTAAAAAGTGTTCTTTGATTTGCAGGAGTGTGGGTTCGAGTTTGTAGCTCCAGTGAGGAAGCCACCAATGTCAAGACGTCATTCGTCTAAGATAAGTGTTAACCATCCTCTGTGAAATGCGTAATCAACTCTAGACAATTTGGTAGCTCGGTAAGTTTAGGAATTTTACACTGGTGTTCTTTCTCGCTCGCTCGCTGAATAGTTGAGGGAGTGTATTGCTTCTGACTTGCCTGTCTGTCTGTCTGAATCCGTCCGTCCGTTCTACTTACCGGAAATTTTTTATCGACCGCTGGTAACCTTTGCAAATAGTTTGGATTCAGACCAGGAACGATAGTGTTCCTGAAATAAGTTATTGATAACGTTGATTTTGTAAAAAAGTCAGGAGAATACAATAAAGTAAGTAAGGGTGCAAAGATCAGGAATCGATACAATCAAGTACCATACCCGACCCAGGATACCAATGGGAAAGTGACAAACTCACAGTAAGACCCCACAAACGAGAGCCAAGAGGTCAGCTCTTTCCCAGCAGGTGACTACAAGGCACATACACTAAACAGACGCACACAAAGGCATTACAAACGCAGGACAGAAAAACATAAAGATCCACAAAAGAAGTACCGCCTTGGAACGGTCAGTAAAATATTTTACTGGAGGGCCCATACCGGTTTTCCGGCGCGCCAACCTCACTCCTTATTCAGATGTGGATCAAGACACATAGATATTTGGTTTGCATGAAAGACCCCTAACTTATCAATGCATCATCTCCTAGAACATATACATCAAGATATAACATAGGAGATAAAGCAAAGATAAGGACTCAACAGTAAATAAAACTGAATACCAGAGCAAAAGAAATCCAACAGGCAAACACCGGTGGGCCCGACAAACAGCCAAAGCATCAGGCCCCTACCATCTCATCAATAGATAAGTCTTTAAGTCGGAACCGTCATAGAGTCTGAAGTCCGACCCACCGGCGTGCAATTAAAGAGGAAAGCAAAGTTTCCAACCGTGATTGGGTTGACCACCAAGCATGCAGTCTGTCGCAATACATTAATGTTACAGCCAATCTTTTTATAATGCGAAATTATTCTAATGAACTGCGCTGAAAAATTATTAGAGCCAACAATCTTCTTCAATTTATACACCAAGTCACCATAGAATTCAGGTTCAGAAAGTCCTAGGCGCAAGAGAGATTTAAGTCCAACTTGGAATTAAGATATCAAATCATAGTATCGTCTATAAAATTTAGAAAAGGTTTTGCAAAGTTTATGATACCGATAGCCTTGTTTAAGAAGTTTCTGCGTTAACAATTTATTGCGAGTGTTGAAGTCAGTAACATAGCTAGATGCTCTAGCAAAATGAATGATCTGAGAGTATAGACTCCATAAGATGTAGAGCGAGGAAAATTGCAAAATTGATTCCAATCATACAAAGAGCTATGCAGAAATGTATTGACAAAGCCCCTGCCTATAGAAAGCAGACCTCTCATCTGCTGATATCATTTGTAAACTATTTGGACCCGGACTACTGAAAACAAAATGTCGGCCCCGTTTGGGGCCACCTGCTGTTGGTCACTCTGATGGTTTCCTAAACTATTCTTTAAAGAAGATTTAAATACTTAAACCTTCTTATCATTATTATAATATTTTTTTATGATTATCTTTATTTATTTATTTTTTTGTCCAGAAAAGTTGTATTCTTTAACATCTGCTGTTGCATATATTCAAATGCACTCAAAAATATTTGTATCACTTAAGAAACACTAGGATCCCTGATCAGCCTCGAAGTGTAACATTCTGATATGTGTCCCAACTGTTATGCAATATTTCCAATAAACTACATTAGCGAGAAGAGATGTCGTAATTAGCGGGAAAATGGTTGATGGGCTGAATATAGTATAAACCTTAACCCTTCGTTTGCTAATGGAATCTTCTTTCTGGTTTGATAGAGTAAACTTGGAATAGTCCATTGTACATATCTAGGGGTGTCAGATTATAATTTGGTACCAATATTGTATTTTTGGCTGAGGATTTGTTTACCTTTCCAAACAGTGTAGACCCTGATGAAATGCAGCATTATAATGCCTTTCATCTGGGTCTTCACTGTTTGCATAAGCACTTGTTTAACCCATATACGCATAGCGTCCTTTTTATAGGGCATTGGCAAACAGTGCAGAACCAGACCAGACGCCGAATAACGCGGCGTCTGATCAGGTTTATCACTGTTTGCTTACAGAATGTTCTATAAAATGTTATAAAAATGAAATATACCATCCAACAATCCTTAAAACGAATGGACTGGTCAAAATGATAACTGTGGGACATTGCAAAAGGCATAAGTGGGTTAAGGGTTTCCCAAATGGAAAAAGTTAATATAACTTCTGGTAATAAAAAGATACACATTGCTTTACAGGAGTGTTGGTTCTGGTTTGCAGCTACACTGGTGATGCTTTCGATGTCAAGACGCCACAAATCTAAGATAATTGTTAGACTCTATTTATATACAAGATGGACAACGTGTATCACCCTCCAAGGGGAGGAACCCTAGCTAATTTGGTACTTTGGTAAGTTTAGAAAGCTTACAAGAATTTCCAACTTTGGAAAAGTTGAGGGAGTGTATTGCATCTGACTTGCCTTTATGCCTGTCTGTCTGTCTGTCTGTCTGTCTTTCTGTCTGTCTGTCTGTCTTTCTATCTGTCTGTCTTTCTATCTCTCTGTCTACCTGGATCATTCGCAAACAATTTGGACTCACGACATACCAGACAAAATTTCGGGCCTGGTCCAGATGTTAACTTTAGGACACTCTTATGTTTCTTATGCCCCATCCACCCCAAATTTGCCTCAAGTGAAGCTGCAGCAGAGAGCGCATCATCCTACCCCACACATGTTTTACCCTTAAAGCGCAAAGAAAAAAATGCATCTTCAAATGTCGTTTGCTGAAGTCTGCTGTAAATAATTGCCTTTCATTACTATACTTAACTACTAAAGAAACCTGACACATACTGTGTGTCAATTTTTTGGTAGTAAATGAATACGATGTACACTTATCTTTCCATTGCGTAAAGTTGAACAAATGTAGACTAAAATGCACTGAGATTATTTGAAAATGTGAACTAATTTCAGACGTCAGCTATCAAAACGTCACGTAACCCCGAAAATCAATTTTCACAAGAACAAAGAAACCACGCAAAATTCACCAGAAACCACTTTAGTGTGATTCTTTGTTATTTCATTGAACTATTCTGGGCATTGAAATAAAACTTGCGTGCATTGTTCAACCAAAAAGCCTATTTTTATTTTCTTAACGTCAATTTTACGTTATCAGCGTTTTATGGGCTTTTAAAAAGCACTGCCACTTTATCAACTTTTTTTTCATTTTGTATGATGTTTGGAATTCATTTTGACAATGGTTCAGTGTTTTTGAACTCCGTAGTTGCTGCCTACGTCCATTTAGCGACGTCAAGCGTTAAAATTACATGCTGATATGTGTACGAGCGTATACTGCAAAGCTTGAAATTCATACGCGGTTAAAGTAAAGTGTAGCCAATTGGTACTATAACCAGGTAGATAGCACACACTAAACGGCGAAAACGTTTACAAAGAAAAAAACGGTTACTATCCATAGTTTACGTTGTTTCTTAATTGACGTTAAATTCGGGGTTTTCCGCTTTTACCCTTTAACGTGACGCGAAACAAAAGTTCTGATTTTTGGAAATGCATTCTCTTACAATGATTGGTTGACTCCAAGTCATTTCAGTTTCTAAAAATTGCTAAAACACAGGAATAAAACACTTCCGTTTAAATAACGTCAAAAGCACAAATTAAAACCTCCATATCATACGTCAAAGCAAGAAATTGTAAATTTTTAAAATGCACTTTTATTTGTATTGGTATTGGCCTTACATACATGAAAAAAAAAATCAAAAAATTATCTAGACATACCCTACCGAGGCAAAAGTGATAAAAGCGGTATTTTTGACGTCGTGACGTCATGTTCTATAGTTGATTAATATATTTTTTTCGAAGAATACTTTCTAATGTCTTGTTATTAAAATAAGCATAAAAGGCTTATGTCTATAATTTGTTATTTACGAGTTTGGAGCAAGTAAAAAGTGTCAGGTTTCTTTAGTAGTTTAGTATAGAATGCAACAACACATTGATTTTCCATTGGAGATTTCAGTGTAAAAATTCAAACTTGGCAATTTGAAAATGAAAATAGCATGACAAATAACCCAGTTGCCAAAGGGTTATTATTTTTTAGCTTAAAATTGCAAATACTTCTTTTCTATTTATTTTGACACGTGCTTTTGAGACGTTTCTTTTTTACTTTTCAACTCTTATACAGGGCATGTGTGATGGTTTCCTAGATGTGTTGGTCGGGAAGGTGCGAAACTCGTGTTTGTGACGGAAGGTATAAGCAGATGTTGGGGCAGTATTGATAAATTTCACGTGCTTCGAGATGATGGTTTCGAGATGTGTTGAACAGGAAGGAGGAGAATCTGACGTCAAAGTTGAACATGAGCAGCATGCTGACGTCCCTGTGTTGATAGTGTCCCGGTCCCAAGGAGATGCTGATGAATATACAACAGTGGTAAGAATCATTTGAGCCGTGACATGTGATTTCCAACAATGTGGCATTTTGACAAGTGAAGACTCATACGATCCTGTGCAACCTCCTTTTCAGCTTAGAAACTCCAAATGGTGTTCAGTCAGAAGCTTTACAATCAAAGAATACACAAGCGACTAGCAAAGGCTGTGATCAGACTGCGCGTATGCGCAGGCTGATCTGAGGCTTTGCTGGTCGCACATACCACATTGTTGGAAATATCATGCGCTGGCTCATTTTAACTCTGGGTATTTTTTCATTCTTTTGTTGCTGCCTGCTGACTTTACATAAATGGCTCAGGAACAAACGTTAATAATTTTTTAGCGGCGAAGATCGGGCCTGAATTTGGAAATAAGCTGTACGGACAACATTTGTGACAGAGTTAGTACTCAAAGTAAGAAGCTTAAAGATGCTATCCTGGTAGCGTTTGATAGGGGGAAATGTGGGCTGGAAAATGGTGTATAACTTTCTGGGTATAGATGAGAAAACATAGAGAAATCTTCCTACATTCGATCAGAATGTCCGTACAGTGTATTCGAACATCCGTACAGTGTAGCCAAGCAAAAACCACGTGACTACCCACCCTGTTGACATTTGATGATACATTCCTTAAATATTTTTTTCAAAAAAGTTAAATTTGAAAAAGAAATCAGCAGACAAAAACAAAAAAAAATATGAACAATAATCCAGTAGCCAAAGGGTAAACACGTTTTCAAGCATGAAATTGCGAAATAATTCCTTATCCATTAATCTTAACATAAGCCTTTGAGGCGGTTCTTTTCAGTACCCACGGCCTAATGCTTAGGTTGAGAAATTTTAATTTTGAACTCTTATCTAGGGGCATGGATGATGGTGTCCTACTGTCAGTCCAACCAAGAGTGACAGTGACGTAGTACTTTGTTTACAATATAGGGATCACATCGGCCGAGTGCTCAAGCATCTTCCGAGGGACCCGGCAAGTGTTAATGCAATGAAACAAACATGTGTGATCGTTATTCTTGCATATTTTACCTTATTCCAACCAAATTCGCACTGAAAACGTTGCTGAAACATTAAATTGTCCATTTTCTTACACTGGATTTCTCTTAACAAAATGGCGTCGGCTGTGTACTTTCGAACGACATAACGTCGTCACAACATCATAACAGTACGCAACGTTTTCGCGAACAAAAACATTGGTGAAATGATCAGTCTGTTTCGCAACGCTTTCCCTATGTAAAGTCATGCAAATAATGCAGGGCTCGTTTTAAGTATTTTCATGTTTAGACCCATGTTCAAACAGCACGTGAATCTCCTGATTTGAACATGGATTTTCGTTCATTTGACAATGGGTGTAAACAGCTATAGGATAGACATCTATGCAAGACCTGCTAAGTTAAACACTAACGTGTACACTCCGCTTGAGCTAACGCGAATCGATATATCACCTGTGTATTAATCCTATCCTGTAAACAGAGCACTACATCACTGTCACTCTTGGCTGGCAGGACAGGAGATGAGTTGGTCGGGAAGGTGCGGAACTCGTGTTTGTGACGGACGGTAGGAGCAGATGTTGACTGAGGCCCCAGTGATGATAGATTTCACGTCCTTTGTAATTATGATTTCCAGATGTGTTGGACAGAGGCGGCGAATCTGACGTCAGTGTCAACAGTATGAACAGCATTTTGACGTCCCTGCGTTGCCTGTGCCCCCGTCCTAGGGCGTCGATGATGGAAATACAACAGTGGTAAGAAGCATTTTAACTTTTTGCATGCTGGATTTTTTTATTCTTTTATTATTGTCTGCTCGCTATAAAAATATGATATGATATGAATTTGGGAAGACATGCGTGCCGTCAAAATTTATGGTTGAGGTGGTGGGGTGACAACGATTTCCTTTTAAAACGCTGCTTTAATTCTTAGATGGCATGACTGCATAAATATGACTTCGGTAGCACCATCCGCATGAGAGGCTTTTAGGTCAAGGTCACATACTTAGAAATGCTCATACAAATGTAAAAGTGTCTACTTATTTTATGATTACGACTCTAATTGATCCCTGGCAATTGTTTATGATACTTTTAGCTCCAAAGTTTGGTTAGGCCAGAATTTTTTTTATTAGTTGATTTACGGGAATTTTTTTTCAGATTTAGGGTCGAGGGGACGAAAAAAATAAATAAAAAAACTCTGAAAATGACCAGTTAACTGGTCATTTTCAGAGCTTTTTTTTTTTTTTTTTTTTAAATTTTTAGAGCTTTTTTTTTAATATCTCCAGAAACAGTAAAACTAGTAATAGGTAAACCAACAATCTGTATTAAGTCTTTAAATATTTTATCATTTTCCTAAAAATCTGGACAGGACAATTACTTTTAACAGTTTCACTCTCAAAAATGCACAGACAGAACCTCAAAAAAATATTTTTTTTTCAAACAAACAAATAATATTTAGAGACGGCGGATAAAATAAAAAACTTTTTTAGAAATTAAATTTTATTTTTTCCTACTTTCCGGAAAATTACAGTAGGAGGGTTCGTAAATCAACTAATAAAAAAATTCTGACCTTAAGTGTCATTCCTGTTCAGTCGTCCACAAATCTAGATAAGCATAAATTTTCAGCAAACAATTGGAAAATTTTCTTCCCTATCAATTTAAACATATGTTTTGGTGTGCAAAAGAACCGTCTCATGGATCCAAACTAATTTCAAAATTTAACAGCAGATGGCAATAGTGGCCGCTATTAAGGAAAGTGTGTGTTATTTTACCGACTGCTCAGTGAAATGATAAATACCGAAGTATTCCATACTTTTGTTGTCGTCTGCTGACTTGTTTTAACTATAAGTAACTTTATTAACTTTTGAAAACAAAAATCGGGAACACCATTCAAATGTTAAATGGTTTGGATCCACATCCTGATCTGGGTCCAAACTGTTTGCAAGGAGAATCAGCGGCAGACGACAAAAGTGAGCCTATAGCAGGTAGTGTTATTTAATGTCAAATGGGCGAAAATTTGGTACCAGAAAAATGCATTTAAGCCCCCCCCCCCCCCCCCCCGGTGGCTTAGGCTGCTGTCCGTTCTAAGGCGGTGGTTTTCTTGTTGTTGACTTTTTGTTTATTGTTACTCCCATTGTGGGAGTCTGTATTTGTTCTATGTTTTGTTGTTCGTTACTTTATGTCCTTTCTAGTATTGCAATCATTTTGATGGGGAAGAGAGAGCTGGTTGCTTTGCTTAATTTGTCTTCTTGGTGTCTCGTAATGGTTGAGCGGCTCGTCTCGCGGTGCCACGGGGTTGTCTGCGGTTTGTGATTGTGGTATTTCCTGATCATACTCACTTACTATTTTTGATCCAGATTAGCACCGGCCTTCTGTCTGTTTAGCACCGGCCTTCTGTCTGTCCTGATCTGAGTCCTGTTATCAGCAGATGACAAAAATCGCCACTAGCAATGAAAGAGTTCCTGTTTACCCAATTCATGATACATGTTATATAGAGGATCTTACATGAGTGCTCATGTTTTATTGGATTTATTAAACGAGTTGGGGAAAAGTGATAAAATGCGAGGCATGTCGAGCATTTTATTACTTTTTCGCAACGAGTTTAATAAATTCAATAATACAGGAGGACGATGTTAGATTTTATTTATCACATGACATTAAAATTAATTAAGAATCGCATTTTTGGCGTGAAAACATCAAGATTTTGCCATCTGTTACGCAACGCTATAATAGACGTCATAATGTACCAAAAATCAGTAAGCTACTACAGGTTTATCGACTTTATTGCGTGGCGTTATAATCACTCCCAGACGAGACGTCATGTGATAAAGTATCTATTTTCTGTTTTTTAAGATCAAGCTAGAACTGTTAGGCTCCATATTATTGTTGTCATCTGCTGTTTTTTTTTTCAAAAGTAACTTGCAAAAATAATTCAGGAACATTATCCGAATGTCAAACCGTTTGGATCCAGATCAGGACCGTCTGGGTCAAAAGTGTTTGCATCGGTTTTCAGCAGACGACAAGCAATTAAAAATAAATGGCATGATAAATGTTTCAGTATCTATATTCTGTTTTTAGACCACCATTGAGCTCGTAGACGTTCTTTTGGTCCTGATCTGGTTTTAAACAAAGAAAGAGTTTTAAGAGCAGAAGAAGGTAGGGTTTATATTCAAACAGTTTATTTCGTTTTGTTAAACAATTATTATGTGCCGGCATGATTATTGTAGCTGAACCAAATGTTCCAGACTGTGAAAAAGCTATTAAGTATGCTCAGGAAATACCCTTATCACACACTGCAGACTTACATCTTTGTACCCTTACTTACTTACACACGACACCTTGAGGAAGCAAGTGCGTATCCTAAAGTTTTGTCAGAGGGGGTCCAACATTGACAGCGTTTTTTTTTGTTTTTTTTTCTAAGTTGATGAGTGGAGAGTGGATTCAGAAAACCAAAAGCGGGCCATCATTGGCCCGCCAGCGAAACGCCATTTAAATGGCATTTCGCTAGCGGACCGATGATGGCCTAGAATTGAATGTTGGCTTGGTAGCTTTGCAATCATCAGGGAATCCAGACCAGTATTGCTATGATACCCTATAGCTTTGGGATTTTCAGGGGGGTCCGGACCCCTGCCCCCCCTCTGGATCCGCGCATGGGATGAGGTAGAGAATAAAATCATGGCAACATGGCAGAAACACCACATTTAAAGCAGAGCAACCAGCTCTCTCTCTCAGCGAGATGCTTACAGAGTTAAACAGGGCGCAAAGTACTGCATTTCAAAACAAGGACCAAAAACACACAAAAAACAAACAATGGGACAGACATACAAAAATAATAAATCAACAACAACAGAACCACCGCTTTAGAACGGTTTTGTGACCCCCGCCCCAACCATGTATTGACTGCTTTAAGAGACTAAGTCTGCAACTATGAACATTTTTCGACAATTTTTCAACTACCCATGATGCACTCAACAGTCTATTTAAGCCTGATCCACAACATGTTTCGGTTGAGCTTAAAAAACTCTCACAGTGTTTGAGATGGCATTGTCGACCCTCATAAATCAACCCAGTCATGAGTATGGTCAGGATGAAAGAGGTCAAGAAAACATGGTCTCAATGTGTAAGCACTGACATGATGGCAAGCAGGCTTAGTGGCAGCGATCGGCTCAGCAGAGAAGCCTGGAGTTTGGTGTTGGAAACCCTAGCCACCTGCTGCCTACCACGATATGAAGAACACATGCAGCAGTTAATAAACCCAGGATCAACTCAAGACTATTTGGGCCTCGTCGCGAGAAAACCTGTCTTTGGGGTTTCCGACAAGGCGAGTTTCAAACCTGTCTCTTCAGCTGCAGAGACTAGCTAGAAAATTGAAATTTCACCTGTAGCAAGATTACATATGATACTTTATAAAAAACGAATGACATAGGCGCTGATCAGACTGTGCGTATGCGCAGGCTGGTTTGCGCCTGTGTTGTTGGCAAACGCCGGAAGACAGGTTTTCTCGCATTGCGGCCCATTTTATCTAGAGACCTGCTGTTAATAATTTAAAAAGAAAAGAAACTCTTCAGCGGAATGTTGTGGTGAAATTAATATTTAACAATATTATTTGGTACCAATACTTAATTGCAAATCCATATGTCCTTAGCACAACGGTTGCATGGGCGGATCCAGAGGGGGGCAGAGGGTCTGGACATGTGTTGGGAATACAGAGTTGAATACTAAAGCCGCAATGCCCAATGTTGTGTTTTCTGATCTAGTAGCCTAGCTGTTAGATGATGAAGTTAGGCAAGTTGAAAAAGTAAAATGCAGTTTGGAAAACAATTATTCAGCTGATATATGGGTTCTTGTTAAGGTTTATGATGTGTTTGAATCCTCTTAGGTCTCCAGGGTAGATTATTGGGTTTGTTTGTAATGTAAATAGTTTGGTACTTTTATATTCAGTTGAAACAATAGTTGGCCTCAAAGGTAGATGATGCATTCTAGTGCAGAACAAAAGACGCGGCTGTAAAGTATAATAGATTAAGGCTCTTGTGAAGGTTAGTGATGCGCTTGAATCCTCTTAGTAGAGGTAGATTATGAGGTAAGTTCGTAAATTATATATACTTAAACGCAAAAGAAACGCAACTTTTTCAAAAATGGTAGTTCCGTCTTTTTCATCAAAAAATTCATGCAGTGATAATGAAATCGCTAAGTACCGTTATTTGCCTTGTATACAGCACCAAAATCAGACCGCTGTGTTTTATGGTTGGCGAGCTGCAACGAGAAATGTAAGGCAACCCCCATTTTTAATGTCACAAAGTTCAAAAATTGTGCCTTTTTTGCGAAAAAACATTTTAAACCAATTATGGTTTTTGAAAGCAAAAGGGAAGACAAAATCAAAGGTACTTTTATGTTATTGTCAACGTTCATTTTGTCAAAATGACGTCTTTAACTTTTTTGTGTAATTGACCACTTTTATCTAAACGAATATTAATAATTGAAAAATTTTAATGTCACCGTTTAACCCTCAATACATTGCATAGAAGACATAAGTATCGCCACATGATCGAACGAAATGCGTCTGTAATGACTGTTTTAAAAAAAAGTAGGTTGACGTCAATAAAGAAATGCAGCAACGCAGCGACTGGTAGCGTTAGTAATCAATAACGTGCAAACCGTTTTGGTGTTTTTCTTTATTTCAGACATCTGGCGATCAGATCAAGCTGTTTGTTTTCAAATCGAGTGAGACATCACCTTTTTAGACTCCATTTGTTGAACTTTACTGACGTCATTATAACGTCAGAACGGAAATCGTGACCAAAATCATTTTACGGCAAACCATTACTCAATGCACAGGAAAACAAGATATAATTAAGAAATTAGCCTCATGTGATCCTTGTGGAAGAAAAAGTTGATTGAAAACGGTTGCGTTTCTTTTGCGTTTAAGTATAGTTTATATTTTTTATATTCAGTTGGAATTAAACTTAGCTTCAAGGTACTGTGCAATTTATTTGTAACAAATCTCGATAAAACACAGATTTGGATCTAACACAGTCATGTTGTGACTTCCAAACATTTTCTACCATGGAATTTAACAAAGAAATTATAGAAAATAATCAATTATATACTACAATCAACCCATGCCACCATGAGGAAGAGGCAAATAATGATAACAGCGACATGATATTTAGAGCATTACAAATGTAAAGCAACCATCTCTGTCATCCTCAAAGTTTGAAGTAACTAAACATACAGTTTTATTCCAAACAGGAGTTCATTTGTCTTCTGTATATTTTCAAACTAGAGCTCATTGTGTCGTGGATTTTCTATCAAACTGGATTTCATTTTTTCTTCAATTTTCATCAAAAGATGGGGACTCGTTATTTCTATTTTCTTCTTGAGATGGAACTCAATTTTCTTTAAGCATTTTGCATAATACTCTTTGCAGATGTCATAAATCCTCCTTCAGAGCTGGAGTTTAGTTATGTTTTCAATTTACTTTCAACACCAGAGTTTAGATGTATTTAAACTGTTTTGAATGCCAGAGTTCAAGTGTCTTAGAAACTGCTTTCACCATCAGAGTTACCATGCTTTTACATTTCTTTCAACGCCAGAATTCATATGTCTTTACATTTCTTTCAACGTCAGTGTTCAGATGTCGATAAATGTATTTTAATGCCAGATTTTTTTTCAACACCAGAGTAAGATAACTTTAGATTTCTTTCAACGCCTGAGATCAGGTCTTAATATTTATTTCAACGTCAGAATTCAAGTGTTTTAAAATTTCTTTCACATCATGGGCCAGGCCTTTAAATGTTTTTCAATGCGAGAGTTTAGGTGTCTTTAAATTTCTTTATACGTCAGAGTTCAGATGTCTTTTAAGGTCAGAGTTCAGATGTCTTTAAATTTCTTTTAAAGCAAGGGTTAAGATACGTATACATGCCTTTAAGTGCCAGAGTTCAAATAATTTTAAATATCTGTTAGCGTTAGAGTTCAAATATCTTTATTTCTTTCATTACCAGAGTTCAGATGCGTTTAAATGCCTTTGAACACCAGAGGTCTGATATCTTTTTATGTCTTTCATTGCCAGAGTTAAGATAATTTTAAGTATCTTTCAGCGCCAGAGTTCAAAATATATTCACACGTTTTTCAGCGCCAGAGTTCAGATATCTATAAAGTTATTTCAACGCCAGAGCTCAGATGTCTTAAAAGTTATTTCAACGCCAGAGCTCAGATATCTTTAAAGCTTTTTTAACGCCAGAGCTCAGATGTCTTTAAATGCTTTTTAACGCCAGAGTTCAGATGTCTTTAGATTTCTTTTAACTGCAGAATTCAGGTCTTGAAATGCGTTTAAATGCAAGAGATTAGATATCTTTAAATTTTCTTCCAAAGTCAGATTTCAGATGTCTTTAAACTTCTTTCAATACTTGGGTTCAAATGTGTTTTATTGCCTTTTAACGCAAGAATGGAGATGTATTTATATAACTTTCAACGCCTTTTCAATGCCAGCGTCCAGGTGAATTCAAACTTCTTCCAGTGCCAAAGTTCAGGTCTTAAAATTCGTTTTGCTGCCAAAGTACAAATAACCATGACTTTCTTTGAACGCAAGAGTTCAGATGACTTTACTTTTCTTTCAACTTTAGAGTTCATATGTCTTTACAATTGTCTTTCAATGCCAGATATCAGATGTCTTCAAGATTCTTTCACAACCATAGTTCAATAACTTATTTTTCAACGCCTGAGTTCAGGTCTTAAAATTTATTTCAATGCCAGAGTTCAAATATCTAAATATCTCTCAACGCCAGAGTTAAGATGTCTTTAATTACCTTCAACGCCAGACTACAGGTCTTTACATTTCTTTAAACGCCAAATGTTTAAATGTCTTTACATTTCTTTCAACGCCAGAGTTCAGATAGCTTTAAATTTCTTTCAATGCCAGATGCAGATTTATTCAAATTGCTTTCAACGCCAGAGTTCAGGTCTTTATATATCTTTCAACGCCATTTTCTTTCAACGCTGGGGTCTAGATATCTTTAAGTTTATTTCCACGCCAGATTTCAGATGTCTGTAAATTACTTATTCTGCCAGAGCTCAGATGTATTTAAATTTCTTTCAAAGCCAGATATTAAATGTCTTTAAAGCCTTTCAACGAGAGAGCTTAGATGTCTTTAAAATGTTCAACGTCAGAGTAAAGATGTCTTTAGATCTTGTTCAATGCAAAAAATTCAGATGTATTCAAATGACTTCCACCAGTCTTAAAATCCATTTTTCGCCAGAGTTAATCTGTTTTTAAATGTCTTTCAACCTCAGAGTTTAGATCCCTTTAGATTTCTTTCAGCCCCAGATTCTGCTTTCTTTAAATATTTTTCTATCGCAGACATAAGATGAATTTTTTTGAATGTCCTAGTTTAGGCCTTGATATTTATTTCAGCGCCAGAGTTCAGGTGTCTTCAAATTTCTTTCAAAGCCAGAGTTCAGATGTTTTTGAATTTATATCAACGCCAGTGTTCAAATGTCTTAAAATTCAACACTGAAGCACATGTGTCTTTAATTTTCTTCCAGAGCAACATATTAGTTGTATTTCCTGAAAAAAGAGTTAATTTTTAACAAAGATTTTCTTCAAGCTGGAATTTACTATATCTTGATTTTTTACAAGCTGGTCATACTTTTTTTTATCTTCCTTTTACTTCCAAACATAGTCATAAGTTGTTTTATATATATATATATATCTATAAATTTAACAGAGCTAGAATTCTATAGTCTTCAAATTTCTTTCAAATTTCTTTCCTACAGCTGTATCTTATTTCTAACAAGAATTAATTTTGTCTTTTTGTTTCAAAGCGGTTGTCAATTTTATTTCCATTTTCTTTTAAAGCTGATTTTCTTTTAAATTCAGTTTTCTTTTAAAGCAAAAATTTTGTTCACATTACAGTTACCAGCCCAGGTCACACTCAGTCCTTCTGTATAAGCCTAGTGGTGCAGACACCATATGTAAGACTAGCATCAACCTTTTGCTTCATTTTTCATGAAACCTTTTGTTGTGTTGCACATCTCAATCGATCACTTGCACTGAGTATCATTATTCAACAAATTATACTTTCAGACTAACAGTGAATACAGCATATATATTTTCAGATGAATCCAATCAAATATATGACAAAACATTGTCACAGATAATTCTGTGAATCAATCAATTAAACTTTGATACCAACGATGGCCATGCACTGAACAGCCTTCGTGGAATGCTTCAAACAACATCTTCAAAACTTTATGCCCTTTGAGACTCAGAATAGCTAAAATGATTCCATTTAGATATCAAAGATGATTATGGACTAAACAGCCATCTTGTAATTCTTCAAACAACATCTTCCAAACCATATGTCCTCTTTGGCAAAAATTTGATGAAAGGCATCAGCCAAATAAGCCAAATGCTTAAATCGTTAAAGTCTTATACCAACAATAGTCATGCATTTAACATCCTTTTCCAACCCATATTTTCTCTTGAGCATAAAATTGATGGGAGTCTTCAAGGCAAAAAGGAGAGGAAAACTGCTTAAATTTTTCCATTCAGATATCAAAGTTGGCCATCCACTGAATAGCCATCTTTAAATTTTATTAACAACATCTTCCTCCAAACCATATGTTCTCATGAGCAGAAAGTTGATTGGATGTGTCACGCTGGAAAGAGACTCAAAAATGCTTCTCCCATTCCACTCAGATACCAAAGATGCCCATGCACTTTACAGCTTTCATTGAATTCTTCAAACAACATCATCGAAACTTTATGCACTCTTGAGAGTCAGAATAGCTAAATCCTTCCATTGATATATCAAAGATGGCCATGCACTAAACAGTCTTCTTGGAATTCTTCAAACAAAATCTTCCAACCCATATTTTCTCTTGAGCATAAAATGATGGGAGTCTTCAATGCAAAATGTAGATCCAGAAATGCTTCAATCATTCCATTTAGATATCAAAAATGGCTATCCACTAAATAGACATCTTGAAATTTATAAAACAACATCTTCCTCCAAACCATATGTCCTCATGGGCAAAAACTTCATTGGATGGGTCAGGTAAAAAAAAACACTTTGAAATGCTTCTTTCATTCCACTCAGATACCAAAGATGATCATGCAGTAAACAGCCTTCTTGGAATTTTTCAAAAAACTTCTTCCAACACATATTTTCTCTTGAGCAGAAACTTGATGGGAGGCATCATGCAACATGGAGACTCGAATAAATAAAATCATTCCATGCAGAAATCAACGATGGTTAAGAACTAAACAGGCATTGTTTGTTCTTCAAACAACATCTCTTCCATCCCATATATTCTATTGAGCATAAACATGGTGGGATGTGTAAGGCAACAGAGAGACTCAGAATAGCTACAATCATCCCATCCACACATAGCAGATGGTCATGCAATAAACAGTCATCTTGGATTTTTCAACCAACATCATCTTCCAAGCTAAACGTCCTCTTGAACAGAAACTTGATGGAAGGTTTCCGGCAACATGAAGACTCAGAAATTGCTAAAATGATTCTAATTGCATATCATAGATTGCCTAGCACTTAACAACCATCTTGGAATTATTCAAACATCATCATCTTCCAAACCATATATCCTCGTGAGCAGAAACTTGATGGGGGCAGCAAGAAGGTACGTTACACGGAACGCCAAAATCATTCCATTATGATATCAAAGACGGCTCAGCATTAAACAGCCATCATGAAATCTTTCAAAGAACGTCTGCCAAACAATGCGTCCTCTTGGGGAGATACTTGATGAGAGAAGCCAGGCAAAATAAATTCAGAATGGCTGGAACAGTTTTGTTCAGATATCAAAGAAGGGCATGCACTAGTTATTCATCTTGAAATTCTTCCACAACATAGTGTGTTGATTATATTGGTTCCTTACAGTACCATCAGTTGTCTGAGTTTGTGCCAATTCCTGGTCATACCAACTTGTTTTTCCCCACTCACATGGTCAATATAAAAAGGTGGGCTGTGTAATGCCTCAGTGGCAAGGTTGCTTGTATCATTAATACAGTATAGCTTGAGGTTACAACCCAGGAAGATAAGTTTTAAATCCAGAGGCAACAGTTACAGAACTTAAGCTTGAAGCAATTCAGTTGTTGACTGAGTACATGACAGTTAATTTAAAAAATATTGGGTCTGTCCATATTACGGATACTGAAATATTATTTCTCCACAAAATAATGTTTTGGTGTGCTGTCATGTGGTATATTACCAATAAGTATAGAAAGGATTGGCCATGTATATGTTTGAAGATTGAGTATGGTAAGGTTACTGTTCTGAACTGTTCAAAACTCAAGAAACCATCTGCATATTTGTAGAGTGGCCATGTTTGTAGGGCATTAAACTAGGGATTGTAGACTCACAGCCAGCAGAATCATTGTGTTGTGCCACCATGGCAGCTATCTTTAGTACTTCAAATAATATCTTTTCCAAGCCATATATCCATTTGAGCAAACACTTTGGTAAAACAAAGACCCTAAATTGCCATCATGGAAATCTTCAAACAATTTCTTCTTCCAAACCATGCGTCCTCTTGAGCAGAAACCATGCAACATGGAGGCTCTGAATAAATAAACTCATTTATTTAAAAATCAGGATGACCAAGAACTAAACAGCAATTTCGATATTCTTCAAGCATCATTTTCCTCCAAACCATATGTCTTCATGAGCAGAAATTTGTTTGGATGTGTCAGGTAAAAAACAGACCCAGAAATGCTTCTTTCCTTCTACCCTGATACATAAGATGGCCATGCACTAAACAACCTTCTTGGAATTTTTCAAACAACTTCTTCCAACCCACATATTCTTTTGAGCTAAAACTTGACAGGCGGCATCATGCAACATGGAGGCTTAAAATAAATTAAATCATTAACAGCCATCTGGGAATTCTTCAAATAACATCTTCCAACCCATAAATTTTCTTGAGCATAAAATTGATGGGAGTCTTCAAGGCAAAATGGAGACCCAGAATTGCTTTAATCATTCAACTTAGATGTCAAAGATGGCCATCCATTGGAAAGTCATCTTGAAACTCTTCAAATAACATCTTCCACCAAACCATATATCCTCATGAGCAGAAACTTGATCGGATGTGCCAGGCAAAAAAGAGACTCAGAATTGCTTCTTTCATTCTACTCAGATTCAAAAGATGGTCATGCACTAAACAGCCTTCTTTGAATTTTTCAAACAACTTCTTCCAACCATATATTGTCTTGCGCAGAAATTTATAGGGGTTCATAATAAAACATGGAGACTCAAAATAAATCAAACCATTCCATTCAAATATCAGAACTAAACGACATTTTGATATTCTTCAATCAGCATCTTCCAACCCATATTTTGTCTCAAGCAGAAACTTGATGGAATGCATCAGGCAACATGGAGACTCAGAATAGCTAAAATCATCCTATTCACATATGAAAAATGTCCATGCACTAGACAGCCAGCTTGGAATTCTTCAAACAACATCTTCCAAACCATATGTCCTCTTGGGCAAAAATTTGATGGTAGGCCTCAGCCAAATAAGCCATTTACTTATATCATTACACGCTGATACCAACACTGGTTATGCACCTAACGACCTTCATAGAATACTTCAAACAACATCGTCAAAACTTTATGCCCTCTTGAGACTCGGAATAGCTAAAATCCTTCCATTTAGATATCAAAGATGACCATGCATTAAACAGCCATCTTGGATGTCTTTAAACAACATCTTCCAACCCATATTTCCTCTTGAGTATAAAAGCGATGGGAGTCTTCAAGGCAAAATGGAGACCCAGAATTTTTTAAATCATTCCATTCTGATATCAACGATGGCCATCAATTAAATAGCCATCTTGAAATTCTACAAACGACTTCTTCCTCCAAACCACATGTCCTAAAGAACAGAAACTTGACTAGATGAATCAGGCCAAAAAGAGACTTAGAAATGTTTCTTTCATTCCACTTAGATGCCGAAGATGACCATGCACTTTACAGCCCTCATCAAATTCTTCAAACAACATCTTCCAAATTTTATGCCCTCTTGAGACTCAGAATAGCCTAAATCCTTTAATTTAGATATCAAAGATGGCCATGCACTAAACAGCCATCTTTGAATTCTTTAAACGACATCTTCCAACCCATCTTTTCTTTTGAGAATAAAATTGATGGGAGTCTTCAAGGCAAATGAAGACCAAGAGTTGCTTTAATCATTCCATTCAGTTATCATAGATGGCCATCCACTAAATAGCCATCTTGAAATGCTTCAAACAACATCTTCCTCCGATCCATATCTCCTCATAAGCAGAAACTTGATTGGATAGGTCAGGCAAGAAAGAGACTTAGAAATGCTTCTTTTATTCCACTCCGATATCAAAGATGGTCATGCACTAAACAGCCTTCTTGGAATCTTTCAAACAACTTCTTCCAACCCATATATTCTCTTGAGCAGAAACTTGATGGGATGCATCATGCAACCTGGAGACTCAGAAAAGATGGTCAAGAAGTTAACAGACATCTTTTTGTTCTTTAAAACAACATCTCTACCAACCCACATATTCTATTGAGCAAAAACTTGGTGGGATGCGTCAGACCTTAGGGAGACTCAGAATAACTAAAATAACCCCATTCGCACATAAAAGATGGCCATGCACTAAACTGTAATCTTGGAATTCTTCAATCAACATAGTCTTCTAAACCATACATCCTCTTGAACAGAAACTTGATGAAAGGCTAAGGGCAACATGGAGATTCAGAAATTGCTGAAACTATTCCAATTTCATATCGAAGACTGCCATGCACTTAACAGCCATCTTGGAATTCTTCAAACATCATCATCTTCCAAACCATATATCCTCTCGAGCAGAAACTTGATGGGAGGCAGCAGACAGCTAGGTTACACATAAAAGCCAAAATTATTCCATTAAGATGTCAAAGAGGGCTCAGCATTAAACAGCCATCATAAAATTCTTCAAAGAACATCTTCCAAACTATATGTCCTCTTGAGGAGAAACTTGATGAGAGACGCCAGGTAAAATAAATTCAGAATGGCTTGAACAGTTTGTTTCAGATATCAAAGAAGGGCATGCACTAGTTATTCATTTTGAAATTCTTTAACAACATAGTGTGTTGATTATATAGGTTCCTCAAAGTGCTATCAGTTGGCTGAGTTTGTGCCAATTCCTGGTCATACCCACTTGTTTTTTGCACTGGCTTTCATGGTCAATGTAATAGGTGGGCTGTGTAATGCCTCAGTGGCAAGTGTGCTTGTATCATCAATACAGCATAGACTGAGGTTACAAGCCTGGTAGATGACTTTCAAATCCAGAGGCAACAGCTACAGAACTTAAACCTGAAGCAATTCAGTTGTTGACTGAGTACATGACAGTTCACTTTTTATATATATTGGGGTTGTCCATATTACAGATACTGAAATATTATTTCTCCACAAAATAATGTTTTAGTGTGCTGTCGTGTGGTACAATACCAATAAGTATAGAAAGGTTAGGTCATGTATATGTTTGAAAGACTGAGTGTGTTAAGGTTATTGTTCTGAACTCTTCAAATCTCAAGAAACCATCTGCATATTTATAGAAGACAGTGGCTAAGTTTGTAGGGCATTAGACTGGGGATTGTGGACTTACAGCCGGCAGGTTTATTGTGTTGTGCCACAATGGCAGCTGTCTTCAGTTCTTTAAACTATATCTTTTTTCCAAAAACAAATATCGATTTGAGCGTAGACTAACGCAAAAAGGAGACACTGAATTATTGCTCAAATCAATCCATTCAAATATCAAAGATGGCCATGTAAAAAACAGCCATCTTGGAATTCTTTAAACAATTTCTTCTTGAAAACCATATGTTCTCTTGAGCAGAAACCAGGCAACATAGAGGCTCAGAATAAATAAACTCATTTTGTTCAAATATCAGGTTGACCAATTACTAAACAGTAATCTTGATATTCTTCAAACAGCATCTTCCTCCAAACCATATGTCCTCATGAGATGAAAATTGATTGGGTGCGTCAGACCAAAAAGGGACTCAAAAATGCTACTTTCATTCTTCTCAGATACAAACGATTGGCATGCACTAAGCAGCCTTCTTGGAATTTTTCAAACAACTTCTTCCAACCCACATATTCTCTTGAGCAGAAACTTGATGGGAGGCATCATACAACATGGAGACTAAGAACAAATAAAATCATAAACAGCCATCTTGGAATTTTTCAAACAACATATTCCAACCCTTATTTTCCCTTGAGCATTAAATTGATGGGAGTCTTCAAGGCAAAGCGGAGACCCAGAATTTCTTTAATAATTCCACTCAGATATCAAAGATAGCCATCCACTGAATAGTCATTTTGAAATTCTTCAAAGAAAATCTTCCTCCAAACTATTTGTCCTCTTAAGGAGAAACTTGATGAGAGACGCCAGGCAAAATAAATTCAGAATGGCTTGAACAGTTTGTTTCGGCATGCACTAGTTATTCATTTTAAAATTCTTTAACATCATAGTGTGTTGATTATATAGGTTCCCCACAGTGCTATCAGTTGGCTGAGTTTGTGCCAATTCCTGGTCATACCCACTTGTTTTTTGCCCTGGCTTACATAGTCAATGTAATAGGTGGGCTGTGTAATGCCTCAGTGGCAAGGTTGCTTGTATCATCAATACAGCATAGACTGAGGTTACAAACCTGGTAGATGACTTTCAAATCCAGAGGCAACAGCTACAGAACTTAAGCCTGAAGCAATTTAGTTGTTGACTGAGTACATGACAGTTCATTTTTATATATATTGGGTTTGTCCATATTACAGATACTGAAATATTATTTCTCCACAAAATAATGTTTTAGTGTGCTGTCGTGTGGTACAATACCAATAAGTATAGAAAGGTTCGGTCATGTATATGTTTGAAAGACTGAGTGTGTTAAGGTTATTGTTCTGAACTGTTCAAAACTCAAGAAACCATCTGAATATTTATAGAAGACAGTGGCTAAGTTTGTAGGGCATCAGACTGGGGATTGTGGACTTACAGCCGGCAGGTTCATTGTGTTGTGCCACAATGGCAGCTGTCTTCAGTTCTTTAAACTATATCTTTTTTCCAAAAACAAATATCGATTTGAGCGTAGACTAACGCAAAAAGGAGACACTGAATTATTGCTCAAATCAATCCATTCAAATATCAAAGATGGCCATGTAAAAAACAGCCATCTTGGAATTCTTTAAACAATTTCTTCTTGAAAACCATATGTTCTCTTGAGCAGAAACCAGGCAACATAGAGGCTCAGAATAAATAAACTCATTTTGTTCAAATATCAGGTTGACCAATTACTAAACAGTAATCTTGATATTCTTCAAACAGCATCTTCCTCCAAACCATATGTCCTCATGAGATGAAAATTGATTGGGTGCATCAGACCAAAAAGGGACTCAAAAATGCTACTTTCATTCTTCTCAGATACAAACGATTGGCATGCACTAAGCAGCCTTCTTGGAATTTTTCAAACAACTTCTTCCAACCCACATATTCTCTTGAGCAGAAACTTGATGGGAGGCATCATACAACATGGAGACTAAGAACAAATAAAATCATAAACAGCCATCTTGGAATTTTTCAAACAACATATTCCAACCCTTATTTTCCCTTGAGCATTAAATTGATGGGAGTCTTCAAGGCAAAGCGGAGACCCAGAATTTCTTTAATAATTCCACTCAGATATCAAAGATAGCCATCCACTGAATAGTCATTTTGAAATTCTTCAAAGAAAATCTTCCTCCAAACTATTTGTCCTCTTAAGGAGAAACTTGATGAGAGACGCCAGGCAAAATAAATTCAGAATGGCTTGAACAGTTTGTTTCGGCATGCACTAGTTATTCATTTTAAAATTCTTTAACATCATAGTGTGTTGATTATATAGGTTCCCCACAGTGCTATCAGTTGGCTGAGTTTGTGCCAATTCCTGGTCATACCCACTTGTTTTTTGCCCTGGCTTTCATAGTCAATGTAATAGGTGGGCTGGGTAATGCCTCAGTGGCAAGGTTGCTTGTATCATCAATACAGCATAGCCTGAGGTTACAAGCCTGGTAAATGACTTTCAAATCCAGAGGCAACAGCTACAGAACATAAGCCTGAAGCAATTCAGTTGTTGACTGAGTACATGACAGTTCACTTTTTATATATATTGGGTTTGTCCATATTACGGATACTGAAATATTATTTCTCCACAAAATAATGTTTTAGTGTGCTGTCGTGTGGTACAATACCAATAAGTATAGAAAGGTTTGGTCGGTCATGTATATGTTTGAAAGACTGAGTGTGGTAAGCTTATTGTTCTGAACTGTTCAAAACTCAAGAAACCATCTGCATATTTATAGAAGACAGTGGCTAAGTTTGAAGGGCATTAGACTGGGGATTGTGGACTTGCAGCCGGCAGGTTCATTGTGTTGTGCCACAATGGCAGCTGTCTTCAGTTCTTCAAACAATATCTTTTTTCCAAAGCAAATGTCGATTTAAGCGTAGACTAACGCAAAAAGGAGACACTGAATTTTTGCTCAAATCAATCCATTCAAATATCAAAGATGGCCATGCATAAAACAGCATCTTGGAATTCTTTTAACAATTTCTTCTTGAAAACCATATTTTCTCTTGAGCAGAAACCAGGCAACATGGAGGCTCAGAATAAATAAACTCATTTTATTCAAATATCAGGTTGACCAAGAACTAAACAACATCTTCCTCCAAACCATATGTCCTCATGAGAAGAAAATTGATTGGATGCCTCAGACCAAAAAGGGACTCAAAAATGCTTCTTTCTTTCCTCTAAGATACAAGCGATTGGCATGCACAAAACAGCCTTCTTGGAATTTTTCAAACAACCTCTTCCAACCCTCATATTCTCTTGAGCAGAAACTTGATGGGAGGCATCATACAACATGTAGACTAAGAACAAATAAAATCATAAACAGCCATCTTGGAATTTTTCAAACAACATATTCCAACCCTTATTTTCTCTTGAGCATTAAATTGATGGGAGTCTTCAAGGCAAAGCGGAGGCCCAGAATTGCTTAAATCATTCCACTCAGATATCAAAGATACCCATCCACTGAATAGTCATTTTGAAATTCTTCAAACAACATCTTCCACCAAACTATATGTCTTCATGAGCAGAAATACTTGATTGGATGCGTCCGGCAAAAAAAGACTCAGAAATGCTTATTTCATTCTACTCAGATTCAAAAGATGGTCATGCACTTAACAGCCTTCTTTGATTTTTTCAAACAACTTCTTCCAACCATATATTGTCTTGCACAGAAATGTATAGGGATTCGTAATGCAACATGGAGTCTGAGAAAAAATCAAACCATTCCATTCAGATATCAGAAATTAACAACATTTTGATATTCTTCAAAACAGCATCTTTCAAACCATATATTGTCTCAAACAGAAACTTGATGGAATGCATCAGGCAACATGGAGACTCAGAATAGCTAAAATCATCCTATTTATATATTCAATATGTCCATGCACTAAACAGCCATCTTGAAATTCTTCAAACAACATCTTCAAAACCATATGTCCTCTTGGGCAAAAACTTGATGGTAGGCCTTAGCCAAATAAGCCAATTGCTTATATCATGACACTCTGATACTAACAATGGTTCTGCACTTAACAACCTTCATGGAATTCTTCAAACAACATCTTCAAAGCTTTTTGCCACCTTTGAGATTCAGAATATCTAAAATCCTTTCATTTAGATATCAAAGATGACCATGCACTAAACAGCCATCTTGAAATGCGTCAATCAACATCTTCCTCCAAACTATATGTCCTCAAGAGCAGAAACTGGATTAGATAGATCAGGCCAAAAAGAGACTTAGAAATGCTTCTTTTATTCCTCTCAGATATCACAGATGGTCATGGCAGTAAACAGCCTTCATGGAATTTTAAAACAACTTCATCCAACCCATATATTCTCTTTAGCAGAAACTTGATGGGGGCATCATGCAATATGGAGATCCAGGAGAAATAAAAAAAATCCATTCAGAAATCAAAGATGGTCCAGAACTTAACAGGCATCTTGTTGTCCTTTAAACAACATCTCTTCCAACCCATATATTATATTGACAAAAATCTTGGTGGGATGCGTCTGGCCTTTGAGAAGCTCAGAATAGCTAAAATCACCCCATTTACACATAAAAGATGGCCATGCATCAACAGCAATCTTGGAAGTCTTCAATCACCATAGTCTTCCAAACCATACATCCTCTTGTACAGAAACTTGATGAAAGGCTTCCGGCAACATGGAGACTCAGCAATTGCTGAAACCATCCCAATTTCATATCAAAGATTGCCTAGCACTTAACAGCCATCTTGGAATTCTACAAACTTCATCATCTTCAAAACAATATATCCTCTCAAGCAGAAACTTGATGGGAGGCAGCAGGCAGCTAGGTTACGGAGAATGCCAAAATCATTTCATTAAGATGTCAAGAGGGCTCAGCATTAAACAGCCATCATGAATTTTTCAAAGAACATCTTCCAAACGTATATATGTCCTCTTGAGGAGAAACTTGATGAGAGACGCCAGGCAAAATAAATTCAGAATGGCTTGAACAGTTTGTTTTAGATATCAAAGAAGGTCATGCATTAGTTATTCATCTTGAAATTCTTCAACAACATAGTGCGTTGATTGTATAGGTTCTTTACAGTGCCATCAGTTGTCTGAGTTTGTGCCAATTCCTGGTCACACCTACTTTTTTTTGCCCTGGCTTACATGTAATGTGTAATGCCTCAGAGGCAAGGTTGCACATATTATCAATGCAGCATAACCTGAGGTTACAAGCCAGGTAGATGACTTTCAAATCCAGAGGCAACAGTTACAGAACTTAAGCCTGAAGCAATTCAGTTGTTGACTGAGTACATGACAGTTCACTTTTAATATATATTGGGTTTGTCCATATTACAGATACTGAAATATTATTTCTCCACAAAATAATGTTTTAGTGTGCTGTCGTGTGGTATAAAACCAATAAGTATAGAAAGGTTCAGCCATGTTTATGTTTGAAAGACTGAGTGTGGTTAGGTTATTATTCTGAACTGTTAAAACTCAAAAAACCATCTGCATATTGTAGAGCACAGTGGCTAAGTTTGTAGGGCATCAGACTGGGGATTGTGGACTCACAGCTGGCAGAATCATTGTGTTGTGCCACAATGGCAGCTGTCTTCAGTTCTCCAAACAATATCTTTTTCCAAACCAAATATTTATATAAGCGTAGACTAAGACAAAAAGGTGACACTGAATTGCTCAAATCAATTCATTCAAATATCAAAGATGGCCATGCATAAAACAGCATCTTGGAATTCTTTTAACAATTTCTTCTTGAATACCATATGATTTCTTGAGCAGAAACCAGGCAGCATGGAGGCTCAGAATAAATAAACTCATTTTATTCAAATAACAGGTTGACCAAGAACTAAATAGCAATCTTGATATTCTTCAAACAGCAGCATCTTCCTCCAAACCGTATGTCTTCATGAGTAGAAACTTGATTGGATAGGTCAGGCCAAAAATGGACACAGAAATGCTTCTTTCATTCCACTCAGATACAAACGATGGGCATGCACTAAACAGCTTTCTTGGAAGTCTTCGAACAACATCTTCCAACCCATATTTCCTCCTTAGTATAAAATCGATGGGAGTCTTCAAGGCAAAATGGAGACCAAGAATTTCTTAAATCATTCTAATCAGATATCAAATATGGCCATCAACTACATAGCCATCTTGAAATTCTACAAACGGCTTCTTACTCCAAACCACATGTCCTTATGAGCAGATACTTGACTGTATGAATCAGGCCAAAAAGATACTTAGAAATGTTTCTTTCATTCCACTCAGATGCCAAAGATGACCATGCACTTTACAGCCACATTCAAATTCTTCAAACAACATCTTCCAAATTGTATAACCTCTTGAGACTCAGAACAGCCTAAATCCTTCAATTTAGATATCAAAGTTGGCCATGCACTAAACAGCCATCTTGAAATTCTTTAAACAACATCTTCCAACCCATCTTTTCTTTTGAGCATAAAATTGATGGGAGTCTTCAAGGCAAATGGAGACCAAGAATTGCTTTAATCATTCCATTCAGTTATCATAGTTGGCCATCCACTAAATAGCCATCTTGAAATGCTTCAAACAAAATCTTCCACCAAACCATATCTCCTCATGAGCAGAAACTTGATTGGATAGGTCAGGCCAGAAAGAGACTTAAAAATGCTTCATTTATTCCACTCAGATATCAAAGATGGTCATGCACTAAACAGCCTTCTTGGAATTTTTCAAACAACTTCTTCAAACCCATATATTCTCTTGAGCAGAAACTTAATGGGATGCATCATGCAACCTGGAGACTCAAAAAAGATGGTCAAGAAGTTAACAGACATCTTTTTGTTCTTTAAACAACATCTCTTCCAACCCACATATTCTATTGAGCATAAACTTGGTGGGATGCGCCAGACCTTAGGGAGACTCAGAACAACTAAAATCACCCCATTCACACATAAGAGATGGCCATGCACTTAACAGCCATCTTGGAATTCTTAAAACATCATCATTTTCCAAACCATATATCCTCTTCAGCAGAAACTTGATGGGAGGCAGCGGACAGCTAGGTAACACAGTTAAGCCAAAATCATTTCATTAAGGTGTCAAAGAGGGCTCAGCATTAAACAGCCATCATAAAATTCTTCAAAGAACATCTTCCACACTATATGTCCTCTTGAGGAGAAACTTGATGACAGACGCCAGGCAAAATACATTCAGAATGGCTTGAACAGTTTGTTTCAGATATCAAAGAAGGGCATGCACAAGTAATTCGTTTTGAAAATCTTTAACAACGTAGATTGTTGATTATATAGGTTCATCACAGTGCTATCAGTTGGCTGAGTTTGTGCCAATTCCTGGTCATACCCACTTGTTTTTTTGCCCTGGCTTACATGGTCAATGTAATAGGTGGGCTGGGTAATGCCTCAGTGGCAAGGTTGCTTGTATCATCAATACAGCATAGCGTGAGGTTACAAGCGTGGTAGATGACTTTCAAATACAGAGGCAACAGCTACAAAATTTAAGCCTGAAGCAATTCAGTTGTTGACTGAGTACATGACAGTTCACTTTTTATGTATATTGGGTTTGTCCATATTACAGATACTGAAATATTATTTCTCCACAAAATAATGTTTTAGTGTGCTGTCGTGTGGTACAATACCAATAAGTATAGAAAGGTTCGGTCATGTATATGTTTTAAAGACTGATTGTTGTAAGGTTATGGTTCGTAACTGTTCAAAACTCAAGATACCACCTGCATATTTATAGAAGACAGTGGCTAAGTTTGTAGGGCATTAGACTGGGGATTGTGGACTTACAGCCGGCAGGTTCATTGTGATGTGCCACAATGGCAGCTGTCTTCAGTTTTTTAAACTATATCTTTTCTTCCAAAACAAATATCGATTTGAGCGTAGACTAACTCAAAAAGGAGACACTGAATTATTGCTAAAATCAATCCATTCAAATATCAAAGATGGTCATGCATAAAACTGCCATCTTGGAATTCTTAAACAATTTCTTCTTGAAAACCATATGTTCTCTTGAGCAGAAACCAGGCAACATGGAGGCTCAGAATAAATAAACAAATTTTATTCAAATATCAGGTTGACCAAGAACTAAACGGCATCCTCCTCCAAGCCATATGTCCTCATGAGAAGAAAATTGATTGGGTGAAGGGACTCAAAAATGCTTCTTTCATTCCTCTCAGATTCAAACGATTGGCATGCACTAAACAGCCTTCTTGGAATTTTTCAAACAACTTCTTCCAACCCACATATTCTCTATAGCAGAAACTTGATGAGAGGCATCATACAACATGGAGACTAAGAACAAATAAAATCATAAACAGCCATCTTGGAATTTTTCAAACAACCTCTTCCAACCCACATATTCTCTTGAGCAGAAACTTGATGGGAGGCATCATAGAACATGGAGACTAAGAACAAATAAAATCATAAACAACCATCTTGGAATTTTTCAAACAACCTCTTCCAACCCACATATTCTCTTGAGCAGAAACTTGATGGGAGGCATCATACAACATGGAGACTAAGAACAAATAAAATCATAAACAGCCATCTTGGAATTTTTCAAACAACCTCTTCCAACCCACATATTCTCTTGAGCAGAAACTTGATGGGAGGCATCATACAACATGGAGACTAAACACAAATAAAATCATAAACAACCATCTTGGAATTTTTCAAACAACATATTCCAACCCTTATTTTCTCTTGAGCATTAAATTGATGGGAGTCTTCAAGGCAAAGTGGAGACCCAGAATTGCTTAAATCATTCCACTCAGATATCAAAAATAGCCATCCACTGAATAGTTATTTTGAAATTCTTCAAGCAACATCTTCCTCTAAACTACATGTCTTCATGAGCAGAAACTTGATTGGATGCGTCCGCCAAAAAAGAGACTCAGGAATGCTTATTTCATTCTACTCAGATTCAAAAGATGCTCATGCACTAAACAGCAATCTTTGTATTTTTCAAACAACTTCTTCCAACCATATATTGTCTTGCACAGAAATGTATAGGGATTCGTAATGCAACATGGAGACTGAGAAAAAATCAAACATTTCCATTCAGATATCAGAAATTAACAACATTTTGATATTCTGAAAACAGCATCTTTCAAACCATATATTGTCTCAAACAGAAACTTGATGGAATGCATCAGGCAACATGGAGACTCATAATAGCTACAATCATCCTATTTATACATTCAATATGTCCATGCACTAGACAGCCATCTTGAATTTCTTCAATTAACATCTTCCAAACCATATGTCCTCTTGGGCAAAAACTTGATGGTAGGCCTCAGCCAAATAAGCCAATTGCTTATATCATAACACTCTGATACTAACAATGGTTATGCACTTAACGACCTTCATGAAATTCTCCAAACAACATCTTCAAAGCTTTTTATCCTCTTGAGATTCAGAATAGCTAAAATCCTTTCATTTAGATATCAAAGATGACCATGCACTAAACAGCCATCTTGGAAGCATTCAAACATCTTCCAACCCATATTTTCTCTTGAGCATAACATTGATGGAGTCTTCAAGGCGAAATGGAGACCCAGAATTGCTTAAATCATTCCATTCAGATATGGAAGATGGCCATCAACTGAATAGCTATCTTGAAATTCTACAAACGTCTTCTTCCTCTAAACAAACATCTGTCCTCATGAGCAGAAAATTGATTGGATGAATCAGGCCAAAAAGAGACTTAGAAATGTTTCTTATATTCCATTTAGATACCAAAGATGGCCACGCACTTTTTTAGCCTTCATGGACTTCTTCAAACAACGTCTTCAAAAGTTTATGCCCTCTTGACACTCAGAATAGCTAAAATAGCCACAGATATGCATAATTCTTCTCTCTACACTTCTGTCTCAACTTACTATTAGCGACATGTTTGCACTCTACTCTTATTGTCTCCCCCTACTCTCAGCAACAGGTCAGTATCATTTATCTAAATACTCTCATTGTCTCTTCTAACTCTGATTAACAAGTCTAGGTCAATATTTTTGTACTCTTCTTGTCTCATCTTACGCTCAGAAACAGGTCAGCATCATTCATCTCTATACTCTTTCTGTCTCATCTTACTCTTAGCAACAGGTCTGTGTCATTCTTATCTCTACTATTCTTGTCTTGTCTTACTCTTAACTGTTGTCTGTATATTTTTTATCTACTCTCTCTTCTCATCTTACTCTTTGTGATTGGTTTGCTCCTCAATCTCCTCTCTACTCTTCTTATCTCGTCTTACTCTTACCAACAGGTCTCTGCCATTATTCTTCCGTCCTTCTTGTCTTGTCTAACTCTTAGCAAAAGGTCTGCCTCGTTCTTCTCTGTACTTTTCTTTTCTCATCTTTCTATTAGCAACAAATCTGCAGCATTCTTTTCTGTACTTTCTGTCTTATCTTACTCTTAGCAACAGGTAAGCATCATTCATCTCTCTACCCTCCTTGTCTTATCTTACTCTTACCAACAGGCCTGCATAATTCTTCTTTCTACTCTTATTGTCAGTTCATACTCTTAGCAATAGGTCAGCATCTTTTCAAATCTTCTCCTCTTGTCTCCTCTTACTCTAACTATATATCAGTGTCATTCTTCTCTCGACTGTTCTTGTTTCATCTTACACTTAGCAACAGGTCTGCAGTATTCTTCAGTCTACTCTCCTTGTCTCATCATTGATAGAATGTCTCCTGCATCCGCTAACTGATAGAGAGACTCCTGCATCAACTGTCTGATAGAGTGTCTCCTGCATCCGCTGTCTGATAGAGAGACTCCTGCATCCAATGACTGATAGAGAGACTCCTGCATCCACTATCTGATAGAGTGTCTCCTGCATCCGCTGTCTGATAGAGAGACTTCTGCATTCGCTGTTTGATAGAATATCTCCTGCATCCGCTGTCTGATAGAGAGACTTCTGCATCCACTGTCTGATAGAGTGTCTCCTGCATCCGCTGTCTGATAGAGAGACTCCTGCATCCGTTGTCTGATAGAGTGTCTAAAGCATCCGCTGTCTGTTAGAGAGACTCCTGCATCCTCTGTCTGATAAAGAGACTCCTGCATTTGCTGTCTGATAGAGTGTCTCCTGCATCCGCTGTCTGATAGAGAGACCCCTGCATCCGCTGTCTGATAGAGTGTCTCCTGCTTCCGCCACTGATAGAGAGACTCCTGCATCCGCTGTCTGATGGAATGTCTCCTGCATTTCTTGTCTGGCAGCGAGACTCCTGCAACCGCACTTTTGATAGAGAGACTCCTGCGTCCGCTTTCTGATAGAGTGTCTCCTGCATCCGCTGTCTGATAGAGAGACTCCTCCATCCCCTATCTGATAGAGTGTCTCTTGCATCCCTTGTCTGATAGAAAGACTTCTGCATCCGCTGTCTGATAGAGAGACTTCTGCATCAGCTGTCTGATAGAGTGTCTCCTGCATCCACTGTCTGATAGAGAGACTACTGCATCTGCTGTCTGATAGATAGACTCCTGCATCCACTGTCTGATAGAGTGTCTCCTGCATCCGCTGTCTGATAGAGTGTCTCCTGCATCCGCCTTCTGATAGAGTGTCTGCTGCATCCGCTGTCTGATAGAGAGACTCCTGCATCCGCTGGCTTATAGAGTGTCTCCTGTATCCGCTAACTGATAGAGTGTCTCCTGCATCCGCTGTCTGATAGAGGGACTTCTGCATCTGCTGTCTGATAGATTGTCTCTTGTATCCGCTGTCTGATAGAGAGACTCCTCCATCCGCTGTCTGATAGAGAGACTTCTGCATCAGCTGTCTGGTAGAGAGACTTCTACATTCGCTGTCTGAAAGAGTGTCTCCTGCATCCGCTGTCTGATAGCGACACTTCTGCTTCCGCTGTCTGATAGAGTGTCTCCTGCATCCGCTGTCTGATAGAGAGACTCTTGCATCCGCTGGCTGAGAGAGTGTCTCCTGCATCCGCTGTCTGAAAGAGTGTCACCTGCATCCGCTATCTGATAGAGAGACTTCTGCATCCGCTGTATGATAGAGTGTCTCCTGCATCCGCTGTCTGATAGAATGTCTCCTGCATCTGCTGTTTGATAGATTGTCTCCTGCATCCGCTGTATGATAGTTAGACTTCAGCATCTGCTGTCTGATAGAGTGTTTCCTGCATCCGCTGTCTGATAGAGTGTCTTCTGCATCCGCTGTCTGATAGAGAGACTTCTGCATCCGCTGTCTGATAGAGTGTCTCCTGCATCCACTGTCTGATAGAGAGACTCCTGCATCCGCTGTCTGATAGGGAGACTTCTGCATCCGCTGTCTGATATGGAGACTTTTGCATCCGCTGTCTGATTGAGTGTCTCCTGCATCCGCTGTCTGATAGAGTGTCTCCTGCATCCGCTGTCTGATAGAAAGACTTCTGCATCTGCTGTCTGATAGAGTGTCTCCTGCATTCGCTGTCTGATAGAGAGACATCTGTATCCGCTGTCTGATAGAGTGTCTACTGCATCCGCTGTCTGATAGAAAGACTCCTGCATCTGCTGTCTGATAGAGTGCTCCAGCATCCGCTGTCTGATAGAGAGCTTTCTGCATCGGCTGTCTGATAGAGTATCTCCTGCATCCGCTGACTGATAGACACCTGCATCCGCTGGCTGATAGAGTGTCTCCTGCATCTGCTGTCTGATAGAGTGTCTCCTGCATCCACTGTCTGATAGTGAGACTTCTGCATCCACTGTTTGATAGAGAGACTCCTGCATCAGCTGCCTGATAGAGAGAATTCTGCGTCCGCCGTCTGATAAAGTGGCTCCTGCATCCGCTGTCTGATAGAAAGACTCCTGCATCCGCTGTCTGATAGAGAGACTTCTTCATCCGTTGTCTGATAGAGTGTCTTCTGCATCCACTGTCTGATAGAGAGACTCCTGCATCTGCTGTCTGATAGAGTGTCTAGCAGGATGCAGGAGACACTCTATCAGACAGCGGATACAGGAGTCTCTCTATCAGACAGCGGATACAGGAGACAATCTTTCAGACTGCAGATGCAGAATTCTCTCTTTCAGACAGCGATGCAGGAGACTCAGTATCAGACAGCGGATGCAGAAGACACCCTATCAGCCAGCGGATGCAGGAGTCCCTCTATCCGACAGCAGATGCAGGAGACACTCTATCAGACAGCGGATACAGGAGACACTCTATCAGACAACGGAAGCAGGAGTCTCCCTATCAGACAGCGGATGCAGGAGACTTTCTATCAGACAACGGATGCAGGAGTCTCTCTATCAGACAGTGGATGTAGGAGACACTCTATCAGACAGCGGATGCAGGACACTCCTGCATCTGTTGTCTGATAGAAAGTCTCCTGCATCAAATGTCTGAAAGAGAGACTTCAGCATCCGCCGTCTGATAGAGTGTCTCCTGCATCCGATGTCTGATAGAGAGACTTCTGCATCCGCTGTGTGATAGAGAGACTTCTGCATCCGCTGTCTGATAGAGTGTCTCCTGCATCCGCTGTCTGATAGAGAGACTCCTGCATCCGCTGTCTGATAGAGTGTCTAGCAGGATGCAGCGGATGCAGGAGACACTCTTTCAGACAGCGGATACAGGAGTCTCTCTATCAGACAGCAGATGCAGGAGACACTCTATCAGACAGCGGATACAGGAGACACTCTATCAGACAGCGGAAACAGGAGTCTCCCTATCAGACAGCAGATGCAGGAGACTTTCTATCAGACACCGGATGCAGGGGTCTCTCTATAAGACAGCAGATGCAGAAAACACTCTATCAGACAGCGGATGCAGGAGACTTCTGCATCCGTTGTCTGATAGAAAGTCTCCTGCATCAAATGTCTGAAAGAGAGACTTCTGCATGGGCTGTCTGATAGAGTGTCTCCTGCATCCGATGTCTGATAGAGAGACTTCTGCATCCGCTGTCTGATAGAGAGACTTCTTGCATCCGTTGTCTGATAGAGAGACTCCTGCATTCGCTGTCTGATAGAGTGTCTCCTGCATCCGCTGTCTGATAGAGAGACTTCTGCATCTGCTGTCTGATAGAGAGACTCCTGCATCCGCTGGCTGATAGAGTCTCTCCTGCATCCGCCTTCTGATAGAGTGTCTCCTGCATCCGCTGTCTGATAGAGAGACTCCTGCATCCGCTGGCTTATAGAGTGTCTCCTGCATCAGCTGTCTGATAGAGTGTCTCCTGCATCCGCTGTCTGATAGAGAGACTTCTGCATCCGCTGTCTGATAGAGTGTCTCCTGCATCCGCTGTCTGATAGAGAGACTCCAGCATCCGCTCTCTGATAGAGAGACTTCTGCATCCGCTGTCTGGTAGAGAGACTTCTGCATTTGCTGTCTGATAGATAGTCTCCTGCATCCGCTGTCTGATATGGACACTTCTGCATCCACTGTCTGATAGAGTGTCTCCTGCTTCCGCTGTCTGATAGAGAGACTCCTGCATCTGCTGGTTGAGAGAGTGTCTCCTGCATCCGCTGTCTGATAGAGTGTCTCCTGTATCCGCTATCTGAAAGAGAGACTTCTGCATCCGCTGTCTGATAGAGTGTCTCCTGCATCCGCTGTCTGATGGAGAGAATTCTGCATCCGCTGTCTGATAGATTGTCTCCTGCATCCGCTATCTGATAGAGAGACTTCTGCATCCGCTGTCTGATAGAGTGTCTTCTGCATCCACTGTCTGATAGAGAGACTCCTGCATCCGCTGTCTGATAGAGTGTCTAGCAGGATGCAGGAGACACTCTATCAGACAGCGAATACAGGAGTCTCTCTATCAGACAGCGGATACAGGAGACACTCTATCAGACAGCGGAAACAGGAGTCTCCCTATCAGACAGCGAATGCAGGAGACTTTCTATCAGACACTGGATGCAGGAGTCTCTCTATCAGACAGCGGATGCAGGAGACACTCTATCAAACAGCAGATGCAGGAGACTCCTGCATCCGTTGTCTGATAGAAAGTCTCCTGCATCAAATGTCTGAAAGAGAGACTTCTGCATTGGCTGTCTGATAGAGTGTCTCCTGCATTCGATGTCTGATAGAGAGACTTCTGCATCCGCTGTCTGATAGAGAGACTTCTGCATCCGCTGTCTAATAGAAAGACTCCTGCATTCGCTGTCTGATAGAGTGTCTCCTGCATCCGCTGTCTGATAGAGAGACTTCTGCATCTGCTGTCTGATAGAGAGACTCCTGCATCCGCTGGCTGATAGAGTGTCTCCTGCATCCGCCTTCTGATAGAGTGTCTCCTGCATCCGCTGTCTGATGGAGAGACTCCTGCATCCGCTGGCTTATAGAGTGTCTCCTGCATCCGCTGTCTGATAGAGAGACTCCTGCATCTGCTGGCTGAGAGAGTGTCTCCTGCATCCGATGTCTGATGGAGAGACTTCTGCATCTGCTGTCTGATAGAGAGACTCCTGCATCCACTGGCTGAAAGAGTGTCTCCTGCATCCGCCTTCTGATAGAGTGTCTCCTGCATCCGAAGTCTGATGGAGAGACTTCTGCATCCGCTGTCTGATAGAGAGACTTCTGCATCCGATGTCTGATAGAGTGTCTCCTGCATCCGCTGTCTGATGGAGAGACTTCTGCATCCGCTGTATGATAATTTGTCTCCTGCATCCGCTGTCTGATAGAGAGACTTCTGCAACAGCTGTCTGATAGAGTGTTTCCTGCATCTGCTGTCGGATAGAGTGTCTTTTGCATCAGCTGTCTGATGGAGAGACTTCTGCGTCCGCTGTCTGATAGAGTGTCTCCTGCATCTGCTGTCTGATAGAGAGACTCCTGCATCCGCTGTCTGATAGAGAGACTCCTGCATCCGCTGTCTGATAGAGTGTCTAGCAGAATGCAGCGGATGCAGGAGACACTCTATCAGACAGCGGATACAGTAGTCTCTCTATCAGACAGCGGATGCAGGAGACAATCTTTCAGACTGCGGATACAGAAGTCTGTCTATCAGACAGCGGATGCAGGAGACACACTATCAGACAGCGGATGCAGAAGACACCCTATCAGCCAGGGGATGCAGGAGTCCCTCTTTTAGACAGCGGATTCAGGAGACACTCTATCAGACAGCGGATACAGGAGACACTCTATCAGACAGCGGAAACAGGAGTCTCCCTATCAGACAGCGGATGCAGGAGACTTTCTATCAGACATTGGATGCATGAGTCTCTCTATCAGACAGCGGATGCAGGAGACACTCTATCAGACAGCGGATGCAGGAGTCTCCTGCATCCGTTGTCTGATAGAAAGTCCCCTGCATCAAATGTCTGAAAGAGAGACTTCTGCATCGGCTGTCTGATAGAGTGTCTCCTGCATCCGATGTCTGATAGAGAGACTTCTGCATCCGCTGTCGGGTAGAGAGACTTCTGCATCCGCTGTCTGATAGAGAGACTCCTGCATTCGCTGTCTGATAGAGTGTCTGGTGCATCCGCTGTCTGATAGAGAGACTTCTGCATCTGCTGTCTGATAGAGAGACTTCTGCATCCGCTGGCTGATAGAGTGTCTCCTGCATCCGCTGTCTGATGGAGAGACTTCTGCATCCGCTGTCTGATAGAGAGACTTCTGCATCCGCTGTCTGATAGAGTGTCTCCTGCATCCGCTGTCTGATGGAGAGACTTCTGCATTCGCTGTCTGATAGATTGTCTCCTGCATCCGCTGTCTGATAGAGAGACTTCTGCATCCGCTATTTGATAGAGTGTTTCCTGCATCTGCTGGCTGATAGAGTGTCTTTTGCATCCACTGTCTGATAGAGGGACTTCTGCGTCCGCTGTCTGATAGAGTGTCTCCTGCATCCGCTGTCTGATAGAGAGACTCCTGCATCCGCTGTCTGATAGAGTGTCTAGCAGGATGCAGCGGATGCAGGAGACACTCTATCAGACAGCGGATACAGGAGTCTCTCTATCAGACAGCGGATGCAGGAGACAATTTTTCAGACTGCGGATACAGAAGTCGGTCTATCAGACAGCGGATGCAGGAGACACACTATCAGACAGCGGATGCAGAAGACACCCTATCAGCCAGGGGATGCAGGAGTCCCTCTATCAGACAGCGGATGCAGGAGACACTCTATCAGACAGCGGATACAAGAGACACTCTATCAGACAGCGGAAACAGGAGTCTCCCTATCAGACAGCGGATGCAGGAGACTTTCTATCAGACACCGGATGCAGGAGTCTCTCTATCAGACAGCGGATGCAGGAGACACTCTATCAAGTAGCGGTTGCAGGAGACTCCTGCATCCGTTGTCTGATAGAAAGTCTCCTGCATCAAATGTCTGAAAGAGAGACTACTGCATCGGCTGTCTGATAGAGTGTCTCCTGCATCCGATGTCTGATAGAGAGACTTCTGCATCCGCTGTCTGGTAGAGAGACTTCTGCATCCGCTGTCTGATAGAGAGACTCCTGCATTCGCTGTCTGATAGAGTGTCTTATGCATCCGCTGACTGATAGAGAGACTTCTGCATCCGCTGTCTGATAGAGTGTCTCCTGCATCCACTTTCTGATAGAGAGACTCCTGCATCCGCTGTCTGATAGGGAGACTTCTGCATCCGCTGTCTGATATGGAGACTTTTGCATCCGCTGTCTGATTGAGTGTCTCCTGCATCCGCTGTCTGATAGAGTGTCTCCTGCATCCGCTGTCTGATAGAAAGACTTCTGCATCTGCTGTCTGATAGAGTGTCTCCTGCATTCGCTGTCTGATAGAGAGACATCTGTATCCGCTGTCTGATAGAGTGTCTACTGCATCCGCTGTCTGATAGAAAGACTCCTGCATCTGCTGTCTGATAGAGTGCTCCAGCATCCGCTGTCTGATAGAGAGCTTTCTGCATCGGCTGTCTGATAGAGTATCTCCTGCATCCGCTGACTGATAGACACCTGCATCCGCTGGCTGATAGAGTGTCTCCTGCATCTGCTGTCTGATAGAGTGTCTCCTGCATCCACTGTCTGATAGTGAGACTTCTGCATCCACTGTTTGATAGAGAGACTCCTGCATCAGCTGCCTGATAGAGAGACTTCTTCATCCGTTGTCTGATAGAGTGTCTTCTGCATCCACTGTCTGATAGAGAGACTCCTGCATCCGCTGTCTGATAGAGTGTCTAGCAGGATGCAGGAGACACTCTATCAGACAGCGAATACAGGAGTCTCTCTATCAGACAGCGGATGCAGGAGACAATCTTTCAGACTGCAGATGCAGAATTCTCTCTTTCAGACAGCGATGCAGGAGACTCAGTATCAGACAGCGGATGCAGAAGACACCCTATCAGCCAGCGGATGCAGGAGTCCCTCTATCCGACAGCAGATGCAGGAGACACTCTATCAGACAGCGGATACAGGAGACACTCTATCAGACAACGGAAGCAGGAGTCTCCCTATCAGACAGCGGATGCAGGAGACTTTCTATCAGACAACGGATGCAGGAGTCTCTCTATCAGACAGTGGATGTAGGAGACACTCTATCAGACAGCGGATGCAGGACACTCCTGCATCTGTTGTCTGATAGAAAGTCATCTGCATCAAATGTCTGAAAGAGAGACTTCAGCATCCGCCGTCTGATAGAGTGTCTCCTGCATCCGATGTCTGATAGAGAGACTTCTGCATCCGCTGTCTGATAGAGAGACTTCTGCATCCGCTGTCTGATAGAGTGTCTCCTGCATCCGCTGTCTGATAGAGAGACTCCTGCATCCGCTGTCTGATAGAGTGTCTAGCAGGATGCAGCGGATGCAGGAGACACTCTTTCAGACAGCGGATACAGAAGTCTCTCTATCAGACAGCAGATGCAGGAGACACTCTATCAGACAGCGGATACAGGAGACACTCTATCAGACAGCGGAAACAGGAGTCTCCCTATCAGACACCAGATGCAGGAGACTTTCTATCAGACACCGGATGCAGGGGTCTCTCTATCAGACAGCAGATGCAGAAAACACTCTATCAGACAGCGGATGCAGGAGACTCCTGCATCCGTTGTCTGATAGAAAGTCTCCTGCATCAAATGTCTGAAAGAGAGACTTCTGCATGGGCTGTCTGATAGAGTGTCTCCTGCATCTGATGTCTGATAGAGAGACTTCTGCATCCGCTGTCTGATAGAGAGACTTCTTGCATCCGTTGTCTGATAGAGAGACTCCTGCATTCGCTGTCTGATAGAGTGTCTCCTGCATCCGCTGTCTGATAGAGAGACTTCTGCATCTGCTGTCTGATAGAGAGACTCCTGCATCCGCTTGCTGATAGAGTCTCTCCTGCATCCGCCTTCTGATAGAGTGTCTCCTGCATCCTTGTCTGATAGAGAGACTCCTGCATCCGCTGGCTTATAGAGTGTCTCCTGCATCAGCTGTCTGATAGAGTGTCTCCTGCATCCGCTGTCTGATAGAGAGACTTCTGCATCCGCTGTCTGATAGAGTGTCTCCTGCATCCGCTGTCTGATAGAGAGACTCCTGCATCCGCTCTCTGATAGAGAGACTTCTGCATCCGCTGTCTGGTAGAGAGACTTCTGCATTTGCTGTCTGATAGATAGTCTCCTGCATCCGCTGTCTGATATGGACACTTCTGCATCCACTGTCTGATAGAGTGTCTCCTGCTTCCGCTGTCTGATAGAGAGACTCCTGCATCTGCTGGTTGAGAGAGTGTCTCCTGCATCCGCTGTCTGATAGAGTGTCTCCTGTATCCGCTATCTGAAAGAGAGACTTCTGCATCCGCTGTCTGATAGAGTGTCTCCTGCATCCGCTGTCTGATGGAGAGAATTCTGCATCCGCTGTCTGATAGATTGTCTCCTGCATCCGCTATCTGATAGAGAGACTTCTGCATCCGCTGTCTGATAGAGTGTCTTCTGCATCCACTGTCTGATAGAGAGACTCCTGCATCCGTTGTCTGATAGAGTGTCTAGCAGGATGCAGGAGACACTCTATCAGACAGCGAATACAGGAGTCTCTCTATCAGACAGCGGATACAGGAGACACTCTATCAGACAGCGGAAACAGGAGTCTCCCTATCAGACAGCGGATGCAGGAGACTTTCTATCAGACACTGGATGCAGGAGTCTATCAGACAGCGGATGCAGGAGACACTCTATCAGACAGCAGATTCAGGAGACTCCTGCATCCGTTGTCTGATAGAAAGTCTCCTGCATCAAATGTCTGAAAGAGAGACTTCTGCATCGGCTGTCTGATAGAGTGTCTCCTGCATTCGATGTCTGATAGAGAGACTTCTGCATCCGCTGTCTGATAGAGAGACTTCTGCATCCGCTGTCTAATAGAAAGACTCCTGCATTCGCTGTCTGATAGAGTGTCTCCTGCATCCGCTGTCTGATAGAGAGACTTCTGCATCTGCTGTCTGATACAGAGACTCCTGCATCCGCTGGCTGATAGAGTGTCTCCTGCATCCGCCTTCTGATAGAGTGTCTCCTGCATCCGCTGTCTGATGGAGAGACTCCTGCATCCGCTGGCTTATAGAGTGTCTCCTGCATCCGCTGTCTGATAGAGAGACTCCTGCATCTGCTGGCTGAGAGAGTGTCTCCTGCATCCGATGTCTGATGAAGAGACTTCTGCATCTGCTGTCTGATAGAGAGACTCCTGCATCCGCTGGCTGAAAGAGTGTCTCCTGCATCCGCCTTCTGATAGAGTGTCTCCTGCATCCGATGTCTGATGGAGAGACTTCTGCATCCGCTGTCTGATAGAGAGACTTCTGCATCCGATGTCTGATAGAGTGTCTCCTGCATCCGCTGTCTGATGGAGAGACTTCTGCATCCGCTGTATGATAATTTGTCTCCTGCATTTGCTGTCTGATAGAGAGACTTCTGCAACAGCTGTCTGATAGAGTGTTTCCTGCATCTGCTGTCGGATAGAGTGTCTTTTGCATCAGCTGTCTGATGGAGAGACTTCTGCGTCCGCTGTCTGATAGAGTGTCTCCTGCATCCGCTGTCTGATAGAGAGACTCCTGCATCCGCTGTCTGATAGATAGACTCCTGCATCCGCTGTCTGATAGAGTGTCTAGCAGAATGCAGCGGATGCAGGAGACACTCTATCAGACAGCGGATACAGTAGTCTCTCTATCAGACAGCGGATGCAGGAGACAATCTTTCAGACTGCGGATACAGAAGTCTGTCTATCAGACAGCGGATGCAGGAGACACACTATCAGACAGCGGATGCAGAAGACACCCTATCAGCCAGGGGATGCAGGAGTCCCTCTTTCAGACAGCGGATTCAGGAGACACTCTATCAGACAGCGGATACAGGAGACACTCTATCAGACAGCGGAAACAGGAGTCTCCCTATCAGACAGCGGATGCAGGAGACTTTCTATCAGACATTGGATGCATGAGTCTCTCTATCAGACAGCGGATGCAGGAGACACTCTATCAGACAGCGGATGCAGGAGTCTCCTGCATCCGTTGTCTGATAGAAAGTCTCCTGCATCAAATGTCTGAAAGAGAGACTTCTGCATCGGCTGTCTGATAGAGTGTCTCCTGCATCCGATGTCTGATAGAGAGACTTTTGCATCCGCTGTCGGGTAGAGAGACTTCTGCATCTGCTGTCTGATAGAGAGACTCCTGCATTCGCTGTCTGATAGAGTGTCTGGTGCATCCGCTGTCTGATAGAGAGACTTCTGCATCTGCTGTCTGATAGAGAGACTCCTGCATCCGCTGGCTGATAGAGTGTCTCCTGCATCCGATGTCTGATGGAGAGACTTCTGCATCCGCTGTCTGATAGAGAGACTTCTGCATCCGCTGTCTGATAGAGTGTCTCCTGCATCCGCTGTCTGATGGGGAGACTTCTGCATTCGCTGTCTGATAGATTGTCTCCTGCATCCGCTGTCTGATAGAGAGACTTCTGCATCCGCTATTTGATAGAGTGTTTCCTGCATCTGCTGGCTGATAGAGTGTCTTTTGCATCCGCTGTCTGATAGAGGGACTTCTGCGTCCGTTGTCTGATAGAGTGTCTCCTGCATCCGCTGTCTGATAGAGAGACTCCTGCATCCGCTGTCTGATAGAGTGTCTAGCAGGATGCAGCGGATGCAGGAGACACTCTATCAGACAGCGGATACAGGAGTCTCTCTATCAGACAGCGGATGCAGGAGACAATTTTTCAGACTGCGGATACAGAAGTCGGTCTATCAGACAGCGGATGCAGGAGACACACTATCAGACAGCGGATGCAGAAGACACCCTATCAGCCAGGGGATGCAGGAGTCCCTCTATCAGACAGCGGATGCAGGAGACACTCTATCAGACAGCGGATACAGGAGACACTCTATCAGACAGCGGAAACAGGAGTCTCCCTATCAGACAGCGGATGCAGGAGACTTTCTATCAGACACCGGATGCAGGAGTCTCTCTATCAGACAGCGGATGCAGGAGACACTCTATCAAGTAGCGGTTGCAGGAGACTCCTGCATCCGTTGTCTGATAGAAAGTCTCCTGCATCAAATGTCTGAAAGAGAGACTTCTGCATCGGCTGTCTGATAGAGTGTCTCCTGCATCCGATGTCTGATAGAGAGACTTCTGCATCCGCTGTCTGGTAGAGAGACTTCTGCATCCGCTGTCTGATAGAGAGACTCCTGCATTCGCTGTCTGATAGAGTGTCTGGTGCATCCGCTGTCTGATAGAGAGACTTCTGCATCTGCTGTCTGATAGAGAGACTCCTGCATCCGCTGGCTGATAGAGTGTCTCCTGCATCCGCCTTCTGATAGAGTGTCTCCTGCATCCGATATCTGATGGAGAGACTTCTGCATCCGCTGTCTGATAGAGAGACTTCTGCATCCGATGTCTGATAGAGTGTCTCCTGCATCCGCTGTCTGATGGAGAGACTTCTGCATCCGCTGTATGATAGATTGTCTCCTGCATCCGCTGTCTGATAGAGAGACTTCTGCAACCGCTGTCTGATAGAGTGTTTCCTGCATCTGCTGTCTGATAGAGTGTCTTTTGCATCCGCTGTCTGATAGAGAGACTTCTGCGTCCGCTGTCTTATAGAGTGTCTCCTGCATCCGCTGTCTGATAGAGAGACTCCTGCATCCGCTGTCTGATAGAGAGACTCCTGCATCCGCTGTCTGATAGAGTGTCTTGCAGGATGCAGCGGATGCAGGAGACACTCTATCAGACAGCGGATACAAGAGTCTCTCTATCAGACAGCGGATGCAGGAGACAATCTTTCAGACTGCGGATACAGGAGTCTGTCTATCAGACAGCGGATGCAGGAGACACACTATCAGACAGCGGATGCAGAAGACACCCTATCAGCCAGGGGATGCAGGAGTCCCTCCTTCAGACAGCGGATGCAGGAGACACTCTATCAGACAGCGGATACAGGAGACACTCTATCAGACAGCGGAAACAGGAGTCTCCCTATCAGACAGCGGATGCAGGAGACTTTCTATCAGACACCGGATGCAGGAGTCTCTCTATCAGACAGCGGATGCAGAAGACACTCTATCAGTCAGCGGATGCAGGAGACTCCTGCATCCGTTGTCTGATAGAAAGTCTCCTGCATCAAATGTCTAAAAGAGAGACTTCTGCATCGGCTGTCTGATAGAGTGTCTCCTGCATCCGATGTCTGATAGAGAGACTTCTGCATCCGCTGTCTGGTAGAGAGACTTCTGCAACCGCTGTCTGATAGAGAGACTCCTGCATTCGCTGTCTGATAGAGTGTCTGGTGCATCCGCTGTCTGATAGAGAGACTTCTGCATCTGCTGTCTGATAGAGAGACTCCTGCATCCGCTGGCTGATAGAGTGTCTCCTGCGTCCGCCTTCTGATAGAGTGTCTCCTGCATCCGCTGTCTGATAGAGAGACTCCTGCATCCGCTGGCTTATAGAGAGTCTCCTGCATCAGCTGTCTGATAGAGTGTCTCCTGCATCCACTGTCTGATAGAGAGACTTCTGCATCCGCTGTCTGATAGAGTGTCTCCTGCTTCCGCTGTCTGATAGAGAGACTCCTGCATCCGCTGTCTGATAGAGAGACTTCTGCATCCGCTGTCTGGTAGAGAGACTTCCGCATTTGCTGTCTGATAGATAGTCTCCTGCATCCGCTGTCTGATGTGGACACTTCTGCATCCACTGTCTGATAGAGTGTCTCCTGCATCCGCTGTCTGATAGAGAGACTCCTGCATCTGCTGGCTGAGAGAGTGTCTCCTGCATCCGCTGTCTGATAGAGTGTCTCCTGCATCCGCTATCTGATAGAGAGACTTCTGCATCCGCTGTCTGATAGAGTGTCTCCTGCATCCGCTGTCTGATGGAGAGACTTCTGCATCCGCTGTCTGATAGATTGTCTCCTGCATCCACTGTCTGATAGAGAGACTTCTGCATCTGCTGTCTGATAGAGTGTTTCCTGCATCTGCTGTCTGATAGAGTGTCTTTTGCATCCGCTGTCTGATAGAGAGACTTCTGCGTCCGCTGTCTGATAGAGAGACTTCTGCGTCCGCTGTCTGATAGAGTATCTCCTGCATCCGCTGTCTGATAGAGAGACTCCTGCATCGGCTGTCTGATAGAGTGTCTAGCAGGATGCAGCGGATGCAGGAGACACTCTATCAGACAGTGGATACAGGAGTCTCTCTATCAGACAGCGGATGCAGGAGACAATCTTTCAGACTAAGGATACAGAAGTCTGTCTATCAGATAGCGGATGCAGGAGACACACTATCAGACAGCGGACGCAGAAGACACCCTATCAGCCAGGGGATGCAGGAGTTCCTCTATCAGACAGCAGATGCAGGAGACACTCTATCAGACAGCGGATACAGGAGACACTCTATCAGACAGCGGAAACAGGAGTCTCCCTATCAGACAGCGGATGCAGGAGACTTTCTATCAGACACCGGATGCAGGAGTCTCTCTATCAGACAGCGGATGCAGGAGACACTCTATCAGACAGCGGATGCAGGAGACTCCTGCATCCGTTGTCTGATAGAAAGTCTGTTGCATCAAATGTCTGAAAGAGAGACTTCTGCATCGGCTGTCTAATAGAGTGTCTCCTGCATCCGATGTCTGATAGAGAGACTTCTGCATCCACTGTCTGATAGAGAGACTTCTGCATCCGCTGTCTGATAGAGAGACTCCTGCATAGGCTGTCTGATAGAGTGTCTCTTGCATCCGCTGTCTGATAGAGACTTTGTATCTGCTGTCTGATAGAGAGGCTCCTGCATCTGCTGGCTGATAGAGTGTCTCCTGCATCCGCCTTCTGATAGAGTGTCTCCTGCATCCGCTGTCTGATAGAGAGACTCCTGCATCCGCTTGCTTATAGAGTGTCTCCTGCATCAGTTGTCTGATAGAGTGTCTCCTGCATCCACTGTCTGATAGAGAGACCTCTGCATCCGCTGTCTGATAGAGTGTCTCCTGCATCCGCTGTCTGATAGAGAGACCTCTGTATCCGCTGTCTGATAGAGTGTCTCCTGCATCAGCTGTCTGATAGAGAGACCTCTGCATCCGCTGTCTAATCAAGTGTCTCCTGCATCCGCTGTCTTTTAGAGTGTCTCCTGCATCCGCTGTCTGATAGAGAGACTCCTGCATCCGCTGTCTGATAGAGTGTCTAGCAGGATGCAGCGGATGCAGGAGACACTCTATCAGAGAGCGGATACAGGAGTCTCTCTATCAGACAGCGGATGCAGGAGACAGTCTTTCAGACTGCACTTACAGAATTATGTCTATCAGACAGCGGATGCAGGCGACACACTATCAGACAGCGGATGCAGAAGACACCCTATCAGCCAGCGGATGCAGGAGTCCCTCTATCAGACAGCGGATGCAGGAGACACTCTATCAGACAGCGGATATAGGAGACACTCTATCAAACAGCGGAAACAGGAGTCTCCCTATCAGACAGCGGATGCAGGAGACACTCTATCAGACAGCGGATGCAGGAGACTCCAGCATCCGTTGTCTGATAAAGTGTCTCTTGCATCCGCTGTCTGATAGAGAGACTTCTGCATCTGCTGTCTGATAGAGAGACTACTGTATCCGCTGTCTGATAGAGTGTCTCCTGCATCCGCTGCATTCTGCTAGACACTCAATCAGACAGTGGATGCAGAAGTGTCCATATCAGACAGCGGATGCAGGAGACACTCTATCAGACAGCGGATGCAGAAGTCTCTCTATCAGACAGCGGATGCAGGAGACACTCTTTCAGACAGCTGATGCAGGACACTCTCTATAAGCCAGCGGATGCAGGAGTCTCTCTATCAGACAGCGGATGCAGGAGACACTCTATCAGAGAGCGGATACAGGAGTCTCTCTATCAGACAGCGGATGCAGGAGACAGTCTTTCAGACTGCACTTACAGAATTCTGTCTATCAGACAGCGGATGCAGGCGACACACTATCAGACAGCGGATGCAGAAGACACCCTATCAGCCAGCGGATGCAGGAGTCCCTCTATCAGACAGCGGATGCAGGAGACACTCTATCAGACAGCGGATATAGGAGACACTCTATCAGACAGCGGAAACAGGAGTCTCCCTATCAGACAGCGGATGCAGGAGACACTCTATCAGACAGCGGATGCAGGAGACTCCTGCATCCGTTGTCTGATAAAGTGTCTCTTGCATCCGCTGTCTGATAGAGAGACTTCTGCATCAGCTGTCTGATAGAGAGACTCCTGCATCCGCTGGCTGGTAGAGTGTATCCTGCATCAAATGTCTGAAAGAGAGACTTCTGCATCGGCTGTCTGATAGAGTGTCTCCTGCATCCGATGTCTAATAGAGAGACTTCTGCATCCGCTGTCTGATAGAGAGACTTCTGCATCCGCTGTCTGATAGAGAGACTCCTGCATTCGCTGTCTGATAAAGTGTCTCTTGCATCCGCTGTCTGATAGAGAGACTTCTGCATCTGCTGTCTGATAGAGACACTCCTGCATCCGCTGGCTGATAGAATGTCTCCTGCATCCGCCTTCTGATAGAGTGTCTCCTGCATCCGCTGTCTGATAGAGAGACTCCTGCATCCGTTGGCTAATAGAGTGTCTCCTGCATCAGCTGTCTGATAGAGTGTCTCCTGCATCCGCTGTCTGATAGAGTGTCTCCTGCATCCGCTGTCTGATAGAGAGACTCCTGCATTCGCTGTCTGAAAGAGAGACTTCTGCATCCGCTGTCTGGTAGAGAGACTTCTGCATTTGCTGTCTGATAGATAGTCTCCTGCATCCGCTGTCTGATATGGACACTTCTGCATCCACTGTCTGATAGAGTGTTTCATGCATCCGCTGTCTGATAGAGAGACTCCTGCATCTGCTGGCTGAGAGAGTGTCTCCTGCATCCGCTGTCTGATAGAGTGTCTCCTGCATCCGCTATCTGATAGAGAGACTTCTGCATCCGCTGTCTGATAGATAGTCTCCTGCATCCGCTGTCTGATGGAGAGACTTCTGCATCTGCTGTCTTATAAATTGTCTCATGCATCCGCTGTCTGATAGAGAGACTTCTGCATCCGCTGTCTGATA